>JAQQTP010000014.1:1692500-2217500 GCA_029884605.1 Ormosia emarginata | reverse complement strand
TGTTAGGTGCTGGCCACACCTAGGCGTGACTTTCCCACACCTAGGCGTGGGTGTCTCTGTTTGAAAATGCTAAAAAATTGAAAGTGCCATACCTAGGCATGGCTTTTACAAGCCTAGGCGTGGGTTGGCAGGCCTTCACTGATCTTACTTTCTTCCTATTTTAACCTCCTTTTTGCTTTTCTCATCCCTTCCAAGGTCTTTCCCATTTTAAATACCTGCATCAAAACAATGCTAAAGTAAATCAAACCATGATCCATCTAAATTCCTTAAATGCAATCCTCAAGATTCAATTCTTAATCAAGTGAAACAACAAGCTTAAATCATCAAAGTCTTGCATGCATTGAACCTGTGGCCTTGAAAACTTAAGTATAGCATGTTTAAATGCATTCAAATTTCAAGTGAAATAACTTTATTTTCTGAAGTTATCACACCCCTAAACCTAAAGATTTGCTAGTCCTCAAGCAAACTAATTCAAGTAAGGGAAGAAGAAACAAAATCCAATACCAAAAATCATTTAAGGAAATTGAACTATAGTATAGCCAGCTTCCAATCATCATTTATATCCTTAGAAATCACTTCTCAACCTCACAACAAGGTGCACACATGCAAGAAAATTCCCACCATCATGATTACCCTTGAATGCCAATTTTGTGCATGAAAGCTTTCCCAAATTTATGTGTTTAAGACCCCTTCCTAATCTTGAAGAGCAAGCTAGATGAATTTATAAAATGCACATGTACTCTCAAAAGAATGTCTTTTATCCCTTTCTCCACTAATGTAGGCAACACAAAATCAAAGATCATAAGGGTCCTTTAAGCTTGTAATGTAAGGCTAAGGGTAATGACTAAGAAAGAAGGGGAAGGATTTAACATCAAATATCAAACACATGATCACACATTTCCATTGCATCAAGCCAAGCATGTAAAATGCACAAAAGGAATCCAAAAATGAAGAACCATTCCTCTTTATTCCATTTTATTTATTTATTTTAAAGAACAAATATACGTGAGAGTTTTCTTTTGCTGAAGAAGGCTACAATTGTATAGTAGCCCACACATTTTTCTTTTTCTATTCTTTTCTCTCTCTTCTTTAATTTTATTTTATTGATTTTGAACAAGGGTTGGTTCCCAATTAATCCTAGTTTCCTAGTACCATGCAAAATGATTTGGCTCACTCAACAAAAATGCCTAACCATGTGTTCAACAAGGGATATATAATAAGGGTAAGAGATTTTTTTCACAAGTATGGGTGAAGAGGTGGAGAATGTAGGTTTTAAGAAGGAAAAATTAGGTCACACACGCACACCAGACTTCAAAGGGGTACTAGGGATCTTATTCAGTTAAGGTTGGCTTGAAAAGCTCAATCGGTCCAAATAAGTGCCCTAGTTATTTCTTCAAAAATGCATCGTCTAGGATTTTGCCTCGAAAGGGAATCAGACAAGCTTCTAAGATGCAAATTGACTATACACATATCTTTCATAAATTTTCTCCAATCGTGCATTTCATGTATATTCCAAAATCCACCACACATATAATAGGGAAATACACTCATGCACAATTATAGCAATAAGTATAAGCACAAAATTTGAATATTTACAAGTGCTTTCCCAAGCAATAAGGCATAGATTTGATCCACACAATCATCAGATATTCAAATCAGAAATCTAGCATGCACAAGTTTAAACTAGCTCAAAGTACACTCATCAACATAATGCATATTCTCAGGCATCCCATTAATCCCAAACAAGCACTCTCATATCCATCAAATACGCAACAAAAAATAATCTCCCATAACACCAAAGCAATTTAGAACATGAAAATCATTTCATCAAAATAACCAGTTCAAACACCAATGTCAAAAGCAAAGGAGTGAGAGGGGAATCAATATACATCCAGAAAATAACTCAGCTAGGAGTTCAAAAAGATAATAATTCCCCCCCAAACCTAAAGCATGCATTGTCCCACTATATACAATAAAAAGCGAATACAAAAGAAAGGAACATGAAAGAAATAGGCCCTGGTGCCTCAAAACAAGTTAGCCTCGTCAAATAGGTGGTGGAGGTGGAGGTGGAGGTGAAGCTACAACTGGTGGCAACTCCGGAAAATCATCCATTGGGCGTCCCTGACCTAAGGCTAACCAGTGGATGCTCTGATAGATCTCAGCCAGCATCGCCTACTATTGGTCCAAGCACTGATCAACAAAAGATGCCCAAGCAGCATCAAATATTGGAGCAGGTTGTGGGGCTGGCTCGGGATCTGTAGCTAGGGGCTGGACTGGGGCCTGCCTGCACTTCTCTTGGGCAGTCATGATGGTCTACACTGCCCTCTCAGTCATGGGGTTCTTTAGCTTCACACGGACTTTAGTGTCCTTTCATGTCACTCTAGCTTTCTTATATGGCTTACATATGAGGAAGGGAAAAAATATGGATTTAAGCTTTGAAGTAATGCACAGTTGAATTTGATCATAAAGTATTTAAGCAGTGTCCACTTGTAGAAGATTGTGGATCACATAGAGCATATAAGCATGCTCGGGATAGATTTTCGACCTATGCTCAGTGGGGAGTAAGTAGGAACACACAAAGTGGTTCCAAAGGCGCAGCTCATGGCGCAAACTCTCCTGTTTGATGAATCTGATTGAATGGTCAGCATTCCACTGAACCTGAACAGGAAAGCTAGAATCACAAATACTATCCATGGTGGTGATAAAGGGGGTGACTCCTTGCTCCTCAAGTAATTGCAATGCCTAGTATGAACACACCAGCGGAGGAGAGCCAAGGTCCATAACTTGCCAGATATGTTCAACAGAGTAATCAACTGTCTTCCTTCAAACTCTAGTAATTGTAAGAGATTGCTGCTCAGCATGAGCGTTTGCATAGAACTCCTTAACTACGACAGCCATCGGTTCATCAGTGGGATGCTTGGCAAAAGTTTCCTAATGAAAAGCAGTGGTAGCACGTGATATGGCTGGATAACACACCACATTCAGCTCATGGAACCCCCTTTCCGGAATGATGTTTATCTTCCTCAAATGCGTCCAAAAATAGTTGAAAGCCACTTGAGAAATAAAGAAGTTGGGTCAAAAATCGGGATGTCATCATGGTCATCTGTGTTACTTGACCCAGCTTCAACAGTTTTTCTTTGACGCTTTGACATGACTGGTAAAAACCTGAAAAGAAGATTATGCTAATTATGACCATTGAAACAGATAATGAAAGATGCTTCTAACTTAATCATTCAAACCAAATAAGAGCAAAATATTAATACAATTATGCAACCCAATGAAGAATAAGTGTCAACTCAAGCAAAATCACAATTGAGAAGTATTGAGAATTAAGCATATTCTTGCGAAAGACTCAAATCAAGGTCACCCCCAAACCTAGTTAGAAAATATCATGCCACCAGCAAGCAACCAGATAAAACAAATCTCAGATAAACATGAATATTAATAAAACAAAATATTAACACAATCATACACAGGCTCAAACAGAAGAAGTCTGCCACTAGTAAGCCTCAGTTATTATGCCCAGTAAACCCCCAAACCTACTCATGGTTAATTCACAGCCAAGCCAAATCTGTCCAACCAATGCACAACCCAATCAATCCACAACCTAACCAATTCACAACCAACCTAACCAAATAGTAACCAACTAGCAACTAACCTAACCAATTCACAACCCAACTCTAAAAATGACAAAAGACCCTTCAGAAAAACCAACAGGGTGGCTCAAAAGAAATCAGGATCCCAATCATCATATTATGTAATGTCACAGACATATAATTAACAACTCAGAAATTAATAAGATCATAATAAACATCCCAGCAGCCACACATAACTCACAGAGCAATATCATATCAAAATAGAGTCATTGATTAGAATAAATTGCAAGGTATCAGCAACATATATCAATTTTTTTTTCCAATTTCTCAATCATTGAACAAAGCATATTATAACACAAATAAGCACAGCACATCCAATTTAATCATAGCACATGCAATTGACTCACAATTTAAGCAAAGCACATCATAACCAAATGTTACTATAGAGAAATATAGAGAAGAGTGTACTGACCGTGGATGAAGCAACAAAATGAACCAAGCACCAAAAGCTTGTTAACTAAATTAGAAAGAGCACAAAAAAAAAAAAAAAAAAAAAAGGGTTAGGTTGTTAAGCACGAGTAGGAGTGGGATTGGGTGAGTTTTGTCTTTGATGGTGGCCAATGGTGGAAGGCAAGTGGGGTGGGGTTACGGGTTTGAAGGATATGGTGGGAAAGAAGGGGGTTCGTGGAAGGGAGGAGGTGAATATGTGGTGGTACAAAAGTGGGTGAGGAGGGTTAGAAATAATGTGAAGAGGGATGGGCTCATGGAGGTGAGGTGGGGTTTGGTGGTTGTTGTGGTGGTGGGGGAAAGGGATTGGACGCAAAAGGGGAGATTAAGGGCTCGTTTAGGAAGGAGACACTTGGGAAGAAAATTAGGGTATTGTGAATGAGAAATGATGAATGGGGTACTGCGTTTTGGCAACACAGACCATCATTCCTAGGCATGATTATTACACGCCTAGGCACAAATTATTTTTTTTATTTTTTTTATTTTTTTATTTTTTTTATAAGCATAGTAACACCACACCACCACGCCTAGGCGTGGGATAGTCATGCCTAGGCATGATACTTGCAGCCAAATTTTTTTGTTGAGGTAGAGATCCCCACGCCTAGGCGTGGATGTCTCTGGAAATTTCCACCTGATGAGGTTGAGGCCTCCACACCTAGGCATGGAAAAGCCATGCCTAGGCGTGACCTCCTGGACTTCACAATTATGCAAAATTAGCCCTCAAACTCAATTTTTATGCCTCAAACACTTCATTCTCTCTTAAATAGTTAAAAAACAACATAGACACTATGAACAATTACCAAGGCATCAAATTGAAAAGCAAAAACTATCAACACTAACAAAAACAAAATCAAATCATGAAGGCAAATGCAAAATCATGCATAAAAGTGTCCTAATCTAAGAGATAGGGTTAAAGAATTGGGTTGCCTCCTAACAAGCACCTTATTTATAGTCCTAGTTGGACTTTACAGACTTTCAAGATGGAGGAGTAAGGTTGAGTGAGGTTTTGTGCCTCACCATTTAAGTAAAGTTTGAGCCGCTGGCCATTGACCTTGAAAGTTGACTTTGAAACCGGGTCTTTTAGGGTTATGACACCATGAGGAAACACTTCCACAACCAAAAACGGACTTGACCACCTAGATTTGAGCTTGCCAGGAAATAGTTTCAGCCTTGAGTTAAATAAGAGAACCTTCTGACCTGGTGCAAAGTTTCTTGGAATAATACGATTGTAATGCCACTTCTTCACCTTATCCTTGTATATCCTAGCATTTTCATATGCTTGTAAGCAAAATTCTTCTAGTGCATTCAGTTGCAACAATCGTTTCTCCTCACAAGCTTCAGAATCCTAATTCAATCTCTTGATGGCCCAGTAAGTGTGGTGCTCAAGTTCAATAGCAAGGTGGCAAGCCTTGCCAAAAATCAGTTGATATGGGGACATGCCAAGAGGGGTTTTGTAAGCAGTGTGATATGCTTAGAGAGCGTCATCCAGCTTCTTCAACCAATCCTTCCTAGAAGGGCTCACAGTTTTTTCTAGAATCCGCTTCAACTCTCTATTAGAAACCTCTGCTTGGCCACTTGATTACGGATGGTAGGCTGTGGCTACCCTATGTGTCACTTCATATTTAGCAAGTAATGCTGCAATGTACTTGTTGTAGAAATGTGATCCTCCATCACTAATAATAGCTCGAGGGGTGCCAAACCTTGTGAAAATGTTCTTTTTTAGAAAAACAAGGACCACCTTGGAGTTACTAGTAGGTAAGGCACACGCTTCCACCCACTTTGACACATAATTCACCGCTACAAGAATGTAACAGTTGCCAAAATATAATACAAAGGGTCCCATAAAGTCGATGCCCCACACATCGAAAAGTTCCACTTCCAAAATGAAGTTCAAGGGCATGTCATTCCTCTTTGAGATGTTGTCGGTCCGTTGACATCGATCACAATTAACTACAAAGGAGTGAGAATCTCGGAAGAGAAGGCCAATAGAAGCTTGATTGCAACACCTTAGCTGCTGTTTGTTCACCCCCATAGTGACCTCCATATGGTGAAACATGACATATCTCAAGTATCGTATTAGCTTCTCCATAGGAATGCACATTTTAAGTACTTGATCAACACACTATTTAAAGAGAAATGGCTCATCCCAAACATAATATTTGACATCATGAAGGAATTTTTTTATGATGATAAGACAATTCAAATGACACCAATCCACTCACAATGTAGTTAGCAAAGTCAGTATACTAGGGATCCGAGCTAGCAAACACAACAAATAATTGTTCATCTGGGAATGTCCCACAAATCAAGGTCGGGTCTTGTTGATATTTCTCATTCTCTAACCTGGAAAGATGATCAGTCACCTGATTTTCAACAACCTTTCAGTCTCTAATCTCAAGGTCGAACTCTTATAGTAATAAAACCCAATGAATCAACCTTGGCTTGACATCCTTTTTGCTTACTAGATATTTGATGGCAGAGTGATATGTGAAGACAATGACTTTGGTGCCAACCAAATATGCCCTGAATTTGTCGAAAGCAAAGACTATTGCAAGGAGCTCTTTCTCAGTGGTGGTGTAGTTTAACTAAGCATCAGTGAGTGTCCGACTTGCATAATAAATGGAATGAAAGATTTTGTTCTTCCTTTGGCCCAATACTGCTCCAACAACATGGTCACTAACGTCACACATAAGCTCAAATGGTAGTGTCTAATCAGGAGTAGTTATGATGGGCACTGAGACAAGCCTTTTCTTCAATTTCACAAAGGCTTTTATACATGATTCATCAAACTTAAAAGTCACATCTTTTTCCAATAAATTACATAGTGGTTTGGCAAGCTTGGAAAAATCTTTGATGAACCTTTGGTAGAATCCAGCATGCCCAAGGAAACTCTGAATTCTTTTTACTAAATTTGGTGGTGGAAGTTTCTCAGTCACCTCAATCTTAGCTCTATCTACCTCCATTCCTTTAGGTGACACTCTATGACCAAGTACTATGCCCTTTTGGACTATAAAATGACACTTCTCCCAATTAAGCACCAAATTGGTTTCTTCACACCTTTGCAACACTAGGGCCAAATTTTGCAAACACTCGTCAAATGAACTACCATAAACAGAGAAGTCATCTATGAAGATCTCTAAACAGTTCTCCACCATAGCAGTGAAGATGGCCATCATATATCTCTGAAAAGTAGTTAGGGCATTGTACAACCCAAAGGGCATTCTTCTGAAAGCACACGTACTATATGGACAGGTGAAGGTTGTTTTCTCTTGATCGTCCGGGGCAATAGCAATCTGATTGTAGCCTGAGTACCCATCCAAGAAATAGTAAAACTCATGACCTGCCAACCTATCCAGCATCTGATTAATAAATGGTATTGAGAAATGATCCTTTTGGGTTGCAGTATTTAGCTTCCTATAGTCCATGCATATACGCCATCCGGTGACTGTCCTAGTGGGAATCAAGTCATTATTCTCATTAGCTACCACCGTCATTCTACCTTTTTTGGTCACACATTAAACTGGGCTCACACATTTGCTGTTAAAAATAAGGTATATGATACCCGCATCTAGCCACTTGATAATCTCCTTCTTGACAACCTCCTTCATGATGGGATTGAGGCGCATTTGATGTTCAATGGTTGGCTTATGTTTAGCTTCCAACAATATTTTGTGCATGTAGATGGTGGGGCTAATACCTCTGATATCCACAATGGACTACCCCAAGGCCTATTTGTACTCCCTGAGCACTGTGAGCAACTCAGATTCTTGCTCTTCTGATAAAGATGAAGAAATAATAACTGACAATGTGGACAACTCCCCCAAGTATGAATACCTTAAATGATCAGGCAATGGCTTGAGCTGCAACTTGGGTGGGATAATAACTGAAGATTGGAGACTGGGCTTGTCAGAAAGTATGTTCAACGGTTCAAAACCTAGTTTCTTGTAAAACTTAATAGATGCGTCAAGCAGTTTAATACATTCCATCACATCATCTGTATCTACATGCTCATGTATGGATGTTAATGATAAAACAAATAGATCATCAGTAAAATTAGTATGAAATGTAGCATTGACTATTTGATCAATTATACCTAGGTAAGAACATTCTTCATGATCATTGGGAAATTTCATGGATTTGTAAATGTTAAAAGTTATCTTTTCCTCATTGATTTGCATTGTGAGCTCACCTTTTTGGACATTGATCATAGTCTTACTAGTGGCCAAGAAGGGTCTCCCAAGAATCAAGGGCACATTGCAATCTTCTTCCATGTATAGGATGATGAAATCTGCTGGAAAGATGAACTTGTCCATCTTGACCAATACATCTTCTATGACCCCTTTAGGGTAAATGAGAGAACGATCAGCTAGTTGCAAGGTAACCGAAGTTGGTTTCACCTCTCCCAAACCTAACCTCTGGAAGATGGATAGAGGCATCAGGTTTATGCTTGCCCCTAGGTCACACAAGGCTTTTCCAAGGAATTGGCTCCCGATGGTGCATGGAATGGTGAAGCTCCCTGGGTCTTTCAACTTGGGAGGTAGCTTGTTTTGTAATATGGCACTGTACTCCTCTGTGAGAGCCACAGTCTTATAATCTCCTAATTTCCTCTTCTTGGACAAGATATCCTTCATGAACTTTACATAGCTTGACATTTGTTTCAAAGCCTCAGCAAATGGTATGTTGATGTGAAGTTTCTTGAAAATCTCAAGAAATTTCTGAAATTGAGCATCAAGCTTTTGCATTACTAACCGGTTAGGGAAAGGTGGAGGTGGTGTCATGGGCTTGTCCTCCTTCTTCTTGTCTTCAACCCTTTCCCTAGCAATTTCCTTATTTTTCTCAACTTCCTTGCTCACAACCTCTTCATCTTGTGCCACCTCTACTTCATCTTTAAGCAGTTTCGTCTTTGGATTACCTTCTATCTCCTTCCCACTCCTTAATGTGATAACCTTGCAATGCTCATTAGATGCGCCCTTAGGATTATTGATGGTGTCACTTGGAAAATTCTCTGGGGGCCTGTTATTTAGAGCTTGGGCAAATTGGCCCACTTGAGTCTTAAGATTCCTTAATGAAGCTACTTAGCTTTGCATCAAAGCATCATGGGACGCTACCCTTGAATTAGTTTTTGTCATATAATCTTGTTGGCTAGTCATGAATTAAGCAAACATCTTCTCCAAATTGGAAGTTGAAGTTGATGTTGAAGTTTGGGCTTGAAGGGGGCTCTGTTGTTGAAAACTTGGAGGGGCACAAGGTGCCTCTTTAAGCTGATAAGAAGAAGAAGAAGAGCCTTAAGCATTTCCACCCCATGAGAGATTAGGATGATTCCACCAACTTGAGTTGTACGTGTTACCAAAAACATTGTTATACAATTAGCAGTCGAGTGAAGGTCCCCACAATGATCACAAATTTCTGCTAAGCTATTAGTTCCACTTGCTACTGAATTTACTCTCATGGTGTCAAACTTCTTAGAGAGAGCTTCCACTTGAGTGGTAAGCGATGTGAGAGCATCCACTTCATGTATACCGGCAGCCATTCTCTTAGGAGTAACTCTTTCTACTGGCTATTGATAGTTATTGTTAGTCATTTCCTCCAAAAGGTCATAAGTTGCGTCTACCGTCTTGCTCATGAGAGCCCCTCTAGCTGCTGCATCAATTATGGATCGAATAAATGTTGTCAAGTTGTTGTAGAAAGTATGTACTAACATCCATTTTGTAATACCATGATGTGGGCATTTCCTTAGCAACTCCTTAAATCGCTCTCATGCCTCATACAAAGTTTCTCCCTCAAACTGCCTAAAGGACAAGATGTCATTCATATACTTTATTGCCTTCATAGGAGAAAAGAATCGGTCTAAAAACTTCTGCACTAACTCTTCCCAAGTAGTGATGGAATGCTCGAGTAAGGAATGAAGTCATGCCTTGGCCCTATCCCTCAAAGAAAAAGAGAAGAGCCTCAAGCGAGCTGCATCATCAGTCATCCTGTGATGCTTGAAAGTAACACAAATCTCCAGGAAGTTGGCTAGATGAGCATTAGGATCTTCATGGGGTAAATCTCCAAATTGCACATTATTTTGAACCATCTAGATAATAGAAGGCTTGATCTCAAAAGTTTGTGCTTGTACAGCTGGCCTTCTAATGCTAGATTGGATTTCTTTAGCACATGGGGTGGCATATTCCCTCAAGGGTCTTTCAGCATTTGCTTCCTCTGTTATCTCAGATTCATTATCCAAATTTAGTGCTTGTACTTGTACTTCTTGTTCTCTTAGTAATTTACGAAATGTCCTATCGATCTCAGGATCGTAAGGAAATCGAGACACATCTTGAGTTCTTCGCATACAAGAGCCAAATACCTGAAAAACAAAAATACACAAACAAAACTTAAAATAAGAGTTATGAATAGATGTAAGAAATAACACAAAATCTAAATTCAATCCCTAGCAACGGCGCCAAAAACTTGTTAGTTCGAAATCCACAAGTGCACGGGTCAACAAGTAATATATGAGAGTTAGAGTATCGTGTTCTAAGGGATTGACAATTACAAGAATGCTAAAACTTAATCAATATCCATAAAACCTTATCCAAACAATCGGATTGTGAGAGTGGTTTGCAATTAAAGTAACAATTATAAGAAATAAAACAAAAATGCACCAAACACCAAATCCATAAGAGAAAGATGAGAATGATTAAGGCCTAGGGGTCTATATTCACTTGCTACTTCAATGAATATATGTAATTCTCAAGCACCTATCAATGAATTGATTTTTGTTAGCTAAAAACAAGCAATATATAAGAGCCTATGTTTAGGATAATTACCCTTGTGATACCTATCTAATCCATAATGTGTCTATGTGAGTTAGCATAAGAATCACTCATTGAGACCAATTATCAAACACTTACTATGCATGATCAAGGAGTATGTGTCCATCTCCTTGGTTAATCAACACATTCAAACCATTAGAATGTAATTGAACATACATCATCCATACCATATCCAGATTCACAAATCCCTATATCTAGTTCATTTGGAATACTAAAATCATGTAATTGATGGCCAAACAATAACAAGCACTAAGCATAAGTATGACAGAACAAAACCAATTTCATTGATAGAAACTCAAATAATAACAAGATAATCAAATCCATAGCAAGTTCCTAGAGAGCCCCTAGATTAAAGTTTAGTTACACATCATGAAAGAAGAGAAAACATATGGAATCATAGAACCCATCAAGTTACAAATCAAGAGAGAAAAAGAATGAAAAAAAGTAGAGAGAATCTAATGATCTTCCTTCCTTGATCTTGATTCTTCTCTTGAATCACCTCTACCTTGAGTGCTTTTCTCTCTTCTCACTTGCTCTAGGGATTTCGTGCTTGGTGACAACCCAAGATACTCAATATCCTCCCAAAAATTAGATAATAAGGGTAAATTTTGCGTGCCAGAATTTTTTCCATGCCTAAGCGTGGTTATGAGACATGTGTTGTTAGGTGTTGGCCACGCCTAGGCGTGACTTTCCCACGCCTAGGCGTGGGTGTCTCTGTTTGAAAATGCTAAAAAATTGAAAGTGCCACACCTAGGCATGGCTTTTACACGCCTAGGCGTATGTTGGCAGGCCTTCACTACTCTTACTTTCTTCCTATTTTAACCTCCTTTTTGCTTTCCTCATCCCTTCCAAGGCCTTTCCCATTTTAAATACCTGCATCAAAATAATGCTTAAATAAATCAAACCATGATCCATCCAAATTCCTTAAATGCAATCCTCAAGATTCAATTCTTAATCAAGTGAAACAACAAGCTTAAATCATCAAAGTCTTGCATGCATTGAACCTATGGCCTCGAAAACTTAAGTATAGCACGTTTAAATGCATTCAAATTTCAAGTGAAATAACTTTATTTCCTGAAGTTATCACACCCCCAAACCTAAAGAGTTGCTAGTCCTCAAGCAAACTAATTCAAGCAAGGGAAGAAGAAACAAAATCCAATACCAAAAATCATTTAAGGAAATTGAACTATAGCATAGCCAGCTTCCAATCCTCATTTATATCCTTAGAAATCACTTCTCAACCTCATAACAAGGTGCACATATGCAAGAAAATTCCCACCATCATGATTACCCTTGAATGCCAATTTTGTGCATGAAAGCTTTCCCAAATTTATGTGTTTAAGACCCCTTCCTAATCTTGAAGAGCAAGCTAGATGAATTTATAAAATGCACATGTACTCTCAAAAGAATGTCTTTCATCCCTTTCTCCACTAATGTAGACAACACAAAATCAAAGATCATAAGGGTCCTTTAAGCTTGTAATGTAAAGCTAAGGGTAATGGCTAAGAAAGAAGGGGAAGGATTTAACATCAAATATCAAACACATGATCACACATTTCCATTGCATCAAGCCAAGCATGTAAGATGCACAAAAGGAATCCAAAAATGAAGAACCACCCCTTTTTATTCCATTTTATTTATTTATTTTAAAGAACAAATATACGTGAGTATTTTCTTTTGCTGAAGAAGACTACAATTGTATAGTAGCCCACACATTTTTCTTTTTCTATTCTTTTTCTCTCTTTTTTTTAAATTTTATTTTATTGATTTTGAACAAGGGTTGGTTCCCAGTTAATCTTAGTTTCCTAGTACCATGTAAAATGATTTGGCTCACTCAACAAAAATGCCCAACCATGTGTTCAACAAGGGATATGTAATAAGGGTAAGAGATTTTTTTCACAAGTATGGGTGAACGGGTGGAGAATGTAGGTTTTAAGAAGGAAAAATTAGGTCACACATGCACACCAGACTTCAAAGGGGTACTAGGGATCTTATTCAGTTAATGTTGGCTTGAAAAGCTCAATCGGTCCAAAGAAGTGCCCTATTTATTTCTTCAAAAATGCATCGCCTAGGATTTTGCCTTGAAAGTGAATCAGACAAGCTTCTAAGATGCAAATTGACTATACACATGTCTTTCATAAATTTTCTCCAATCATGCATTTCTTGTATATTCCAAAATAGAGCAATATCATATCAAAATAGAGTCATCGATTAGAATAAATTGCAAGGTATCAGCAACATATATCAATTTTTTTTCCAATTTCTCAATCATTGAACAAAGCATATTATAACACAAATAAGCACAACACATCCAATTTAATCATAGCACATGCAATTGACTCACAATTTAAGCAGAGCACATGATAACCAAATGTTACTATAGAGAAATATAGAGAAGAGTGTACTGACCATGGACGAAGCAACAAAATGAACCAAGCACCAAAAGCTTGTTAGCTAAATTAGAAATAGCACAAAAAAAAAAAACAAAAGAAAAAGGTTAGAGCACGAGTAGGAGTGGGATTGGGTGAGTTTTGTCTTTGATGGTGGCCAATGGTGGAAGGCAAGTGGGGTGGGGTTACGGGTTTGAAGGATATGGTGGGAAAGAAGGGGGTTCGTGGAAGGGGAGGTGAATATGTGGTGGTACAAAGGTGGGTGGGTGAGGGTTAGAAATAATGTGAAGAGGGATGGGCTCATGGAGGTGAGGTGGGGTTTGGTGGTTGTTGTGGTGGTGGGGGAAAGGGATTAGATGCAAAAGGGAGATTAAGGGCTTGTTTAGGAAGGAGACACTTGGGAAGAAAATTAGGGTATTGTGAACTGAGAAATGATGAATGGGGGTACTGCGTTTTGGCAACACAGACCATCATTCCTAGGCATGATTATTACACGCCTAGGCACAAATTATTTTTTTTATTTTTTTTATTTTTTTATTTTTTTTATAAGCATAGTAACACCACACCACCACGCCTAGGCGTGGGATAGTCATGCCTAGGCATGATACTTGCAGCCAAATTTTTTTGTTGAGGTAGAGATCCCCACGCCTAGGCGTGGATGTCTCTGGAAATTTCCACCTAATGAGGCTGAGGCCTCCACGCCTAGGCGTGACCTCCTGGACTTCACAATTATGCAAAATTAGCCCTCAAACTCAATTTTTATGCCTCAAACACTTCATTCTCTCTTAAATAGTTAAAAAACAACATAGACACTATGAACAATTACCAAGGCATCAAATTGAAAAGCAAAAACTATCAACACTAACAAAAACAAAATCAAATCATGAAGGCAAATGCAAAATCATGCATAAAAGTGTCCTAATCTAAGAGATAGGGTTAAAGAATTGGGTTGCCTCCTAACAAGCACCTTATTTATAGTCCTAGTTGGACTTTACAGACTTTCAAGATGGAGGAGTAAGGTTGAGTGAGGTTTTGTGCCTCACCATTTAAGTAAAGTTTGAGCCGCTGGCCATTGACCTTGAAAGTTGACTTTGAAACCGGGTCTTTTAGGGTTATGACACCATGAGGAAACACTTCCACAACCAAAAATAGACTTGACCACCTAGATTTGAGCTTGCCAGGAAATAGTTTCAACCTTGAGTTAAATAAGAGAACCTTCTGGCCTGGTGCAAAGTTTCTTAGAATAATACGATTATCATGCCACTTCTTCACCTTATCCTTGTATATCCTAGCATTTTCATATGCTTGTAAGCGGGATTCTTCTAGTGCATTCAGTTGCAACAATCGTTTCTCGCCACAAGCTTTAGAATCCCAATTCAATCTCTTGATGGCCCAGTAAGCATGGTGCTCGAGTTCAACAATGAGGTGGCAAGCCTTGCCAAAAATCAGTTGATAAGGGGACATGCCAAGAGGGGTTTTGTAAGTAGTGTGATATGCCTAGAGAGCGTCATCTAGCTTCTTCGACCAATCTTTCCTAGAAGGGCTCATAGTTTTTTCCAGAATCCGCTTCAACTCTCTATTAGAAACCTCTGCTTGGCCACTTGATTGTGGATGGTAGGCTGTGGCTACTCTATGTGTCACTTCATATTTAGCAAGTAACTATGCAATGTACTTGTTGCAGAAATGTGATCCTCCATCACTAATAATAGCTGGAGGGTGCCAAACCTTGTGAAAATGTTCTTTTTTAGAAAAACAAGGACCATCTTGGAGTCACTAGTAGGTAAGGCACAAACTTCTACCCACTTTGACACATAATCCACCGCTACATGAATGTAACGACTGCCAAAATATGATACAAAAGGTCCCATAAAGTCGATGCCCCACACATCAAAAAGTTCCACTTCTCAAATGAAGTTCAAGGGCATGTCATTCCTCTTTGAGATGTTACCGGTCCGTTGACATCAATCACAATTAGCTACAAAGGAGTGAGAATCTCGGAACAGAGAAGACCAATAGAAGCTTGATTGCAACACCTTAGCTACTGTCTGTTCATCCTCATAGTGACCTCCATATAGTGAAACATGATATATCTCAAGTATCACATTAGTCTTCTCTATAAGAATGCACATTTTAAGTACTTGATCAGCACACTATTCAAAGAGAAATGACTCATCCCAAATATAATATTTGACATTATGAAGGAATTTTTTTATGATGATAAGACAATTCAGATGATACCAATCCACTCACGATGTAGTTAGCAAAGTCAGCATACTAGGAATCCGAGCTAGCAAACACAGCAAATAATTGTTCATCTGGGAATGTCTTACAAATCAAGGTCGGGACTTGTTGATATTTCTCATTCTCTAACCTAGAAAGATAATCAGCCACTTGATTTTCAATAACCTTTCGGTCTCTAATCTCAAGGTCGAACTCTTATAGTAATAAAACCTAGTGAATCAACCTTGGCTTGACATCCTTTTTGCTTACTAGATATTTGATGGTAGAGTGATCTGTGAAGACAATGACTATGGTGCCAACTAAATATGCCTAGAATTTGTCGAAAGCAAAGACTATTGCAAGGAGCTCTTTTTAAGTGGCGGTGTAGTTTAACTGAGCATCAGTGAGTGTCCGACTTGCATAATAAATGGAATGAAAGATTTTGTTCTTCCTTTGGCCCAATACTGCTCCAACAACATGGTCACTAACGTCACACATAAGCTCAAATGGTAGTGTCTAATCAGGAGTAGTTATGATGGGCACTGAGACAAGCCTTTTCTTCAATTTCACAAAGGCTTTTATACATGATTCATCAAACTTAAAAGTCACATCTTTTTCCAATAAATTACATAGTGGTTTGGCAAGCTTGGAAAAATCTTTGATGAACCTTTGGTAGAATCCAGCATGCCCAAGGAAACTCTGAATTCTTTTTACTAAATTTGGTGGTGGAAGTTTCTCAGTCACCTCAATCTTAGCTCTATCTACCTCCATTCCTTTAGGTGACACTCTATGACCAAGTACTATGCCCTTTTGGACTATAAAATGACACTTCTCCCAATTAAGCACCAAATTGGTTTCTTCACACCTTTGCAACACTAGGGCCAAATTTTGCAAACACTCGTCAAATGAACTACCATAAACAGAGAAGTCATCTATGAAGATCTCTAAACAGTTCTCCACCATAGCAGTGAAGATGGCCATCATATATCTCTGAAAAGTAGTTAGGGCATTGTACAACCCAAAGGGCATTCTTCTGAAAGCACACGTACTATATGGACAGGTGAAGGTTGTTTTCTCTTGATCGTCCGGGGCAATAGCAATCTGATTGTAGCCTGAGTACCCATCCAAGAAATAGTAAAACTCATGACCCGCTTAACCTATCCAAAGATCGATTAATAAATGGTATTGAGAAATGATCCTTTTGGGTTGCAGTATTTAGCTTCCTATAGTCCATGCATATACGCCATCCGGTGACTGTCCTAGTGGGAATCAAGTCATTATTCTCATTAGCTACCACCGTCATTCTACCTTTTTTGGTCACACATTAAACTGGGCTCACACATTTGCTGTTAAAAATAAGGTATATGATACCCGCATCTAGCCACTTGATAATCTCCTTCTTGACAACCTCATTCATGATGGGATTGAGGCGCATTTGATGTTCAATGGTTAGCTTATGTTCAGCTTCCAACAATATTTTGTGCATGCAGATGGTGGGGCTAATACCTCTGATATCCGCAATGGACCACCCCAAGGCCTATTTGTATTCCCTGAGCACTCTGAGCTCTTTTGACAAAGATGAAGAAATAATAACTGGCAATGTGGACAACTCCCCCAAATATGAATACCTTAAATGATCAGGCAATGGCTTGAGCTGCAACTTGGGTGGGATGATAACTAAAGATTGGAGATTGGGCTTGTCAGAAGGTATGTTCAATGGTTCAAAACCTGGTTTCCTATAAAACTTAGCAGATGCGTCAAGCAGTTTAATACATTCCATCACATCATCCCTATCTACATGCTCATGTATGGATGTTAATGATAAAACAAATGGATCATCAGTAAAATTAGTATGAAATGTAGCATTGACTATTTGATCAATTATACCTAGGTAAGAACATTCTTCATGATCATTGGGAAATTTTATGGATTTGTAAATGTTAAAAGTTACCTTTCCCTCATTGACCTGCATTGTGTGCTCACCTTTTTGGACATCGATCAAAGTCTTACCAGTGGCCAGGAAGGGTCTCCCAAGAATCAAGGGCATATTGCAATCTTTTTCCATGTATAGGATGATGAAATCAGCTGGAAAGATGAACTTGTCCATCTTGACCAATACATCTTCTATGACCCCTTTAGGGTAAATGAGAGAACGATCAGCTAGTTGCAAGGTAACCGAAGTTGGTTTCACCTCTCCCAAACCTAACCTCTGGAAGATGGATAGAGGCATCAAGTTTATGCTTGCCCCTAGGTCACACAAGGCTTTTCCAAGGAATTGGCTCCCGATGGTGCATGGAATGGTGAAGCTCCCTGGGTCTTTCAACTTGGGAGGTAGCTTGTTTTGTAATATGGCACTATACTCCTCTGTAAGAGCCACAACCTTATTATCCCCCAATTTCCTCTTCTTGGACAAGATGTCCTTCATGAACTTTACATAGCTCGGCATTTATTTCAAAGCCTCAGAAAATGGTATGTTGATGTGAAGTTTGTTGAAAATCTTAAGAAATTTCTGAAATTGAGCATCAAGCTTTTGCATTGCTAACCGGTTAGGAAAAGGTGGAGGTGGTGTCATGGACTTGTCCTCCTTCTTCTTGTCTTTAACCCTTTCCCTAATAATTTCCTTATTTTTCTCAACTTTCTTGTTCACAACCTCTTCATCTTATGCCACCTCCACTTCATCTTTAAGTAGTTTGGTCTTTGGATTACCTTTTATCTCCTTCCCACTCCTCAATGTGATAACCTTGCAATGCTCATTAGATGCACCCTTAGGATTGTTGATGGTGTCACTTGGAAAATTCTCTGGAGCTTGGGCAAGTTGGCCCACTTGAGTCTCAAGATTCCTTAATGAAGCTGCTTAGCTTTGCATCAAAGCATCATGGGATGCTACCCTTGAATTAGTTTTTGTCATATAATCTTGTTGGCTAGTCATGAATTAAGCAAACATCTTCTCCAAATTGGAAGTTGAAGTTGATGTTGAAGTTTGGGCTTGAAGGGGGCTCTGTTGTTGAAAACTTGGAGGGGCACAAGGTGCCTCTTTAATGCTGATAAGAAGAAGAAGAGGAGCCTTAAGCATTTCCACCCCACGAGAGATTAGGATGATTCCACCAACTTGAGTTGTACGTGTTACCAAAAGCATTGTTATACAATTAGTTAGACAATTAGTCAGTGAAGGTCCCCACAATGATCATAAATTTCTGCTAAGCTATTGGCTCCACTTGCTACTGAATTTACTCTCATGGTGTCAAGCTTCTTAGAGAGAGCTTCCACTTGAGTGGTAAGCGATGTGAGAGCATCCACTTCATGTATACCGATAGCCATTCTCTTAGGAGTAACTCTTTCTACTGGCTACTGATAGTATTGTTAGTCATTTCCTCCAAAAGGTCAAAAGTTGCGTCTACCATCTTGCTCATGAGAGCCCCTCCAGCTACTACATCAATTATGGATCGAATGGATGTTGTCAAGTTGTTGTAGAAAGTATGTACTAACATCCATTTTGCAGTACCATAATGTGGGCATTTCTTTAGCAACTCCTTAAATCGCTCCCATGCCTCATACAAAGTTTCTCCCTCAAACTGCCTAAAGGACAAGATGACATTCATATACTTCATTGCCTTCATGAGAGGAAAGAATTGGTCCAAAAACTTCTTCGCTAACTCCTCCCAAGTAGTGATGGAATGCTCGGGTAAGGAATGAAGCCATGCCTTGGCCCTATCCCTCAAAGAAAAAGAGAAAAGCCTCAAGCGAGCTGCATCATCAGTCATCCCATGATGCTTGAAAGTAACACAAATCTCTAGGAAGTTGGCTAGATGAGTATTAAGATCTTCATGGGGTAAATCTCCAAATTGCACATTATTCTGAACCATCTAGATAATAGAAGGCTTGATCTCAAAAGTTTGTGCTTGTATAGCTGGCCTTCTAATGCTAGATCGGATTTCTCTAACACATGGGGTGGCATATTCCCTAAAGGGTCTTTCAGCATTTGCTTCCTCTGCCATCTCAGATTCATTATCCAAATTTAGTGCTTGTACTTGTACTTCTTGTTCTCTTAGTAATCTATGAAATGTCCTCTCGATCTCAGGATCGTAAGGAAATCGAGACACACCTTGAGTTCTTCGCATACAAGAGCCAAGTACCTGAAAAACCAAAATACATAAATAAAACTTGAAATAAGAGTTATGAATAGATGTAAGAAATAACACAAAATCTAAATTCAATCCCTAGCAACGGCACCAAAAACTTGTTAGTTCGAAATTCGCAAGTGCACGGGTCAACAAGTAATATATGAGAGTTAGAGTATCGTGTCCCAAGGGATTGACAATTACAAGAATGCTAAAACTTAACCAATATCCACAAAACTTTATCCAAGCAATCGAATTGTGAGAGTAGTTTGCAATTAAAGTAACAATTATAAGAAATAAAACAAAAATGCACCAAACACCAAATCCATAAGAGAAAGATGAGAATGATTAAGGCCTAGAGGTCTATATTCACTTGCTACTTCAATAAATATTTGTAATTCTCAAGCACCTATCAATGAATTAATTTTTGTTAGCTAAAAACAAGCAATATATAAGAGCCTATGTCTAGGATAATTACCCCTGTGATACTTATCTAATCCACAATGTGTCCATGTGAGTTAGCATAAGAATCACTCATTGAGACTCAAACACTTACTATGCATAACCAAGGAGTATGTGTCCATCCCCTTGGTTAATCAACACATCCAAACCATTAGAATGTAATTGAACATACATCATCCATACCATATCTATATTCACAAATCCCTATATCTAGTTCATTTAGAATACTAAAATCAAGTAATTGATGGCTAAACAATAACAAGTACTAAGCATAGGTATGAAAGAACAAAACCAATTTCATTGATAGAAACTCAATTAATTATAAGATAATCAAATTCATAGCAAGTTCCTAGAGACCCCCTAGATTAGAGTTTAGTTACACATCATGAAAGAAGAGAAAACATATGGAATTATAGAACTCATCAAGTTATAAATCAAGAGAGAAAAGAGGAAGAATGAACAAAAGTAGAGAGAATCCAAGCTTGATCTTCCTTCTTTGATCTAGATTCTTCACTTGAATCACCTCTATCTTGAGTGGTTTTCTCCTCCTCTCGCTTGCTATAGGGATTTCGTGCTTAGTGACAACCCAAGATACTCAATATGCTACCAAAAATCAAATAATAAGGGTAAATTTTGCATGCTGGGATTTTTTCCATGCCTAGGCGTGGTTATGAGACACGTGTTGTCAGGTGCTGGCCACGCCTAGGCATGACTTTCCCAAGCCTAGACGTGGGTGTCTCTGTCTGAAAATGCTAAAAAACTGAAAGTTCCATGCCTAGACATGGGTTGGCAGGCCTTCATTGATTTTGCTTTCTTCCCATTTTAACCTCCTCTTTACTTTCCTCATCCCTTCCAAGGTCTTTCCTCTTTTAAATACCTGCACAAAACAATGCTAAAGTAAATCAAACCATGATCCATCCAAATTCTTTAAATGCAATCCTCAAGATTTAATTCTTAATCAAGTGAAACAACAAGCTTAAATCATCAAAGTCTTGCATGAATTGAACCTGTGGCCTTGAAAACTTAAGTATAACATGTTTAAATACATTCAAATTTCAAGTGAAATAACTTCATTTCTTGAAGTTATCAATAAAGCGATTTGATAAGCAACTGTACCGACTCTTTTGAGGATTTGAAAAGCTCCAATATATCTAGGATTCAATTTCTTTATTTTCAAAGACCTGCTAATTCCAATTGTTAGGGTAACTCAAAGGAATATGTGTTCTCTTTCTTGGAATTCTAATAGTTTTTCTTCTTTTGTATGCATAACTTTTTTGTCTGCTTTGAGCTGCTAACATTTTATCCTTGATTAGTTTTATTTGTTTTGAGGTCTGTTGTACTAGATTGGGTCCTAATAAATTTCTTTCTCCGGTCTCTAACCAACATAAAGGAGATCGACATTTTTTTCCATACAATGTTTCATACAGTGCCATACCAATGCTGATGACTATTATTGTAGGCAAATTCTATCAATGGTAGGTAGGTATCCCAACTTCCCTTGAAATTCAAAACACATGCCCTAAGTATGTCTTCTAAGGTTTGAATTGTTTTTTCAGTTTGACCATCTGTTTGGGAATGATAAGCAATACTAAAAGATGGCTTTATCCCAAAAGCTATCTATAACGATTCCCAAAATTTAGAGGTAAACCTTGGGTTTCTATCAGAAACTATGGTAGTTAGTACACCATGTAGTCTTGCAATTTCTTTAATATATAATTGAGCTAACTTATTCAGTGGCCAATTAATCCTAATGGGTAGAAAATGAGCAGACTTAGTTAATCTATCTACAATTACCTATATGGCATCATGTCCTAAATTGGTTTTTGGTAAACCCACAACAAAGTCCATGGAAATACTATCCCATTTCCATTATGGGATTTTTAAAGGTTGCAAAATGGGATTTTTAAAGGTTGCAACAATCCAAAGAATCTTTGATGTTCTATTTTAATTTTTTAGCATGTCAGACACTATGACACATATTTAGCTATTTCAGATTTCATTCTAGGCCATCAAAATTGGGTTTTAAGGTCTTGATACATTTTATTAATTTCTAGATGAATTGTATATTTACTTTTATGAGCTTCTTCTATAATTTCTTTCCTTAAATCTAAATTATTAGGTACACACAACCTATTTCGATACATAACCATTTCATCATTCCTTAAATTAAAATTTGGATGCTTTCTCTTAAGTATCTCTTCTTAAGGACTTGCAAAAACTGATTTTCTTTTTTGTGCCTCTCTAATTTTTGCTTTCAGATCGCAAGTAACATGTAAAGAATTTAAACAAATTTTATTTGGTTCAAAGCTCACTGAAAAATTTAAATCCCTAAACTTTTCTATCAAATCAATTTCCTAAACCATCATATATGACAAATGAAGGGATTTTCTACTTAAAGCATCAGATACAACATTTGTTTTTCCTGTGTGGTATTTAATTTTCACATCATAATCCTTAAGAAATTCAATCCACCTTTTTTGCCTCATGTTCAATTCCTTTTGATCAAAAATATATTTTAAACTGTTATAATCAGTGTATACTTGAAGTTTTACCTCATACAAATAATGTCTACAAATTTTCAAAGCAAAAACTGTTGCTGCTAATTCCAGTTCACGTGTTGGGTAATTTTCTTCATAAGACCTAAGTTGTCTAGAGGCATAGGCTACTATCTTCCCCTTTTGCATTAACACATATCACAATCCCTTTTTAGAGGCATCTCTATAAACTACAAAATGCCCTAAAGGATTAGGGATTACTAAAATAAGGGTAGTAATGAGTCTTTTCTTTAATTCCTAAAAAATTTCTCATAGTCTTTTTGTACACACAAAAGGAGTCCATTTTCTAGTCAACCTAGTTAATGTCATAGTTATTTGAGAAAATCCTTCTATGAACCTACAATAGTACCCTACTAAGCCCAAGAAACTCTTCATTTCAGTTATTGTCTTTGGTTACTCCCAATGCATAATTGCTTCCACTTTATTAGGATCTACAAAAACTCTTTCTTGGTTTACTACATGTCCTAGAAATTTAATTTCTCTCATCCCAAGTTCACATTTTTCCAATTTTGCATATAATTATTTTTCCTTTTTCTTTTAAAATTTCTAACACTATTCTCAAGTGAATTGCATGTTCCTTTTCTGTTTTTTAATAAATCAGAATATTATCAATGAAAATACCACAAATTTATCCAAGTATGACCTAAGCACCTTATTCATATAATCCATAAATACAATTGGTGCATTAGTTAAACCAAATGCCATTACCAAATATTCTTAGTGCTCGTATCTAGTCCGGAATGCTATTTTAGGAATATCTTCTAATTTTACCTTAATCTGGTAGTATCCTGACCTTAGATCTATTTTTCAAAAAATTGAGGCTCCACACACTTGATCTAACAAATCATTTATCCTGGGGAGTGAATATTTATTCTTAATGGTCACCTTATTTAGTTGTCTATAATCTATACATAATCTAAGACTACCATTTTTATTTTTCACTAAAAGCACCGAAACTCCCCAAGGTGATACACTAAGCCTTATAAATTATTTTTCCAGTAACTCCTTAACTTGCTTTTTGAGTTCACTTAATTTCACATGGGACATTCTATAAGGTGCAATTGAAATGGGTCCTACACCTAGCATCAAGTCAATGGAAAATTCAATTTTTCTTTCTTGAGGCAAGTTAGATATATTTGAAGGGAAAACTTCAGGATAATCTTTGACTATAGGGATGGTGTCCAAATCCAGCTCACTCTTTGTTTCAGAAGAAAAAAGGAGATTGTATCCTTGTACTCCTTTCATTATACCTTTATTAACTTGAATGGTAGATAAAAGGGTACACTATGATTTTTCTTTGTTAGAATTTTAGGAAAAAGAAACAGATTTATCAAGGTAATTTAGTATCTCATGGTTAGAGGACAATCAATCCATTCTCAAGATAATATTAAGCTTTTGCAAAGGCAAACAAATTAAATTTGCAACAAAAGGTTTATTTCAGCAAGGATAGGACAATTTGGTCATGCATGAGAAGTTTGGACTCGATTTTCGGTATGAGTGGTTACCAATAAGTTATAAGACAACTCAGTCACAGGTAATTCTAGATTTTTAACACAATAATTAGATATAAAGGAGTATGTAGCCCCTGATTCATATAATATAGTTAAAAGAGTATTGTTAATGAGACACTGACCTTGTATCAGATCTGAGGATTGATCTACTTCGCGACTGCTAAGGGCAAAAAATCTTCCTAGAACTTGTGGCTTCATCAAGGGATTTTCCTTTTGCCAAATCTGAAATCTTTCGATATATGTCCAAGCTTTCCACAAGTGTAACATACATGTTGTCCAAACATGCAAGGTTTGTTTCCATATGCTTTTCCATACTTTAGGCAATTTACTTCAGGTTGGATTTGCTTTCCCTTGTTTATTTTTAATCTGAACTTATTATTTCCATCTCTTTTCCCATTATTTTTCCGTTTACGCTTAAGCTAGAATTGTTTTTCCTTCTTAGCTTCATACTCCAGAAGATCTTTTTCTTCTATTCTACACCTATTAACCAATGTAGACTATTGTTTAATTTCCAATTTACTTATTTCTTTTTTAATTTCTGGCCTCAAACCAGATTCAAATTTTGTAGGCTTCCATTCTTCATTGTGATGAAGCTGAAGATACGAGGAGAATTTTTCTAGTTCTTCAAATTTTGTTTCGTATTGTTTGACCGTCATAATCCCTTGTCACAACTGTAGAAACTCAAACTCTTTTTCATTTCTAACATTAGCAGGAATATATTTATCCAGAAAGGCGATGTGGAAAACTTCCCAGGTAATAGGTACATCCAGCATCTCTAAGAGTCTTCTGGTCCCATGCCACCAGGTTCAGCCTCTCCAGATAGCATATACTTAGCAAAAGTCACTTTTTGGGCATTATTACACCCTAGAACAGTAAAATTATTTTCTAGCTCCATGAGCCAGTTTTTTGCAATAACTGGGTCATATTCCCCTTTAAAGGTTGGCGGATTCACCTTTTGAAATTTAGACTGTCCTTGAAAATTTGGATTCACCACAAGATCGCTTGGTTCTTTACCTCGTTATTCTTGTATATGCTAAAAAAATTGATAAGTTGCATTTATCTGCTCTCTCATTGTAGCAGCAATTTCTGTGAGCGTCTCCATCATTCTATCTATTCTATCTTCGAGGTTAGGATTATTTCACATATGAGACATCTTTTCCTGCAATAATTTTCATATCTTGTTAGAATGTAGTAATGGTCCCCAAACCACATTGCCTAGGTAACTACTCTGAAACCAAAATTGTAATGTCCTATTTTAATTTTATAGATTTAATTATTACTCTAGTATATTTATAAAATAGCTAGAGATATTTTATCATATATAATACTATTATTAATAACATTTTACACTAAAAAGGGGATAGAACCCTCAAAAGTCAATAGTTAATGCATACATTACATAATTTTAAGTAGCACTTCTAAGACTAGTTAACACCTACACTCAAAAAATTAGACTCATCTAGGCCTAAATATGGTGCTAAAACATAATTAGGTAGACTTCTCCCAGTGTGAAAGAGAAAACATAATCTCCCAACTCTGGCCTATAGACTTGCTCAACACGAAGGTCGATTATGAATCTGAAAGTTGGCATTATCTGAAATACTAAGCCAAACATAAGTGAGATAAAACTCAGAAGAGGTAAGAAAAATAATGTAATTTTTTAACTAATGATATTTCAACTGTCACGTGTACGGAAAACGATTTATTTAATTCCCTTTTTCTTAATTTTTTCCAACAGGCTATAATCTTAAAATTTATAGGTTTTCAAAAAAAATTGTATTAAAGAAGTTAAAAAAATCAACACCAATATTAAATAATCATAAAATTAAGAGGATAAATATAGTTTACTGGAAACTCATAAAAAAATTCTTATCTCATCCTTTTTTTTGTATCATCACTTTAAGACTTTAATCTCAAATTACTCATTCTCTTGATCTCTTATGTGCGCATCACATTATATGAGCTCATATCTACTCAGAGTGTCCCCTAAAAATTTTCTCCTCATGGCCATAAGCTTGCACATAGATCATAGTACATAGGGATATTACATCTGTTTTATCCTTCCTTCATATGAGAAAAATTGTTTCCAGTAAAATTATAAAAAATAACACTTTAGATTTCCCTTATAACATCATATTCTGCCAAAAATAAATAAACCGAACCAAACATTGACTGAAAATGTTAACCCGTTAATATGCTATAATTCAAAACTTAAAACATATCTCCACGAATATTTGCATTTAATCCACAGAATACTAAAGTACAAATTTGAAAAAGAAAATAAAATCAAACGACTTGAAACATATATCTAAAAATCAACTTAACTAAGAGATATTCCAAATATACATCTCGGTTCCAAACTTCAAGAGAAAATGATAATATAGGTTACTTGCTTCTAACTCATCCTTCTTCGAAATTAAAGGTGCATTAGAAGGATATTTTATTAAATAGTATATTAAATCTCCCTAGAATCAAATTCCAGCCTTGGTGCAAAGCATATTATAACCAAAAGAAAGCATTTTTAGAAGGAATTTGGTCTTAAACATCAAAAAACTTAGCCAAAGGTTCCTAGTAAACAAAAAAAAAAAGATTCAGTTCTCCCAGCCCTTTGACCCCATCACATTTTCATTTTGGTCAAGAACATTCAAAATATTAAATATTAAAAATAAGAAGAGAAAAAACAACAGCCCAATGAAAACAGTTTCAAACTCAATTAATCAGCAATGCAAGAAACTAAAACAGTTCCAATAGTTCAAATAAAATGTAGCATAAAAATTAAATCAGTCCCAAAAGTCCAAATACATCAAGTTTCAGTCCCCATTCAAACCCACATTCAAGTGTCAAACCAGAGAATAGAAGAAAAGAGAGAAGGATAAGATAAAGGTTTATAAGAATCAGAAAAATTGCAAGAACCGTAACAGAGACTCATGATCTTTAAGAGTAAAAAAATCAAAATTTCAAGATTATAACAATGAAGGAAGAAAAAGGAAAAGGAAAGGTTTTTCATCCCTCTACCTGGGTTGAAGGAGTTGATGAAGTTTTTGCAGAAAGTTTAAAAGGAAACTCCCTATTACTCTTTGTCACATGTTTCTATTTTCTTGTTGGGCGAGTTCATGTTTTTCTGTTGGAGAGTTAAAAAATAGGGGGTATTTATAGACTCTCTCTTACGTTAGAAAAAATGTTACATGGGTCAATCATTCTAAAAAAACTTCATTTATCATCATTTGTTATGTTTAAAGAATTTCCTGTTAAAGTGTTTGCTATTCTATTAGATTAGATTTTGTTTGAAGATGTTTCTAGAGCTCTCTACGTGCTTCACTTTGTTTTATTTTATTATTATTATTATTATTATCCTTATCCTTATAATGATTAGCTTTTGTTAGATGTTTCTTTTCTTTGCATTAATTGTTAAAGCCTAAAGCTCTCAGCATCATCTCTCAACGTCATTTTTTTAAATAGATATTTAAGATAAAGTAACACATTACTTTGATAATTCATCTATATATGATATTTATTTTCATACTTAATATCTTATTTTTAAATAATTATGCTCTTAGGACACGAGAACCACTCCACTTTGATCTCACATTACGATGACATTGTTGGCAATGAAGCAACAATCACACCGTTTGTGGGACAACAATGGGGTTGCGACTGCAGAGGAGATGCAGTGGTTGGGACCTGCAACAAAGGAAGGGATACAATGATTCAATGGATGGATAGGCTCATGGAGCTAACAACTACTACTGTGGGACTGGGAGTGTGAGTAGGAACATCTAAAGAATTAGGGCATTCCTCACATTATTGCTTAGGCATATGTAATTAGTAAGTTTTTGTATTTATTTTGTATTTTATTTCAAATTTCAAATTTGTGATTGATATGTAATTGGTTTCATATAGTTGACTATATGATATTGATTATATTCATTATATCTTGTTTATAGTATCCCTTAATTTAATATATATATATATATATATATATATATATATATATATATATATATATTAAATTAACACATAAATTAGAAACTAACCAAATTTTCATGACTTCGTAATTTAAAATTTAAATTATTTTACCTTTAACTACATATATAATTTCATCTACAATTATTTGAAAATTTCCAACCATTAACAAGGTGTGTATCATTTGATCCGCAATCTTTATTAAGAGCGTGAGTTAGGAAAGAAAAATACATTAATTTAAAAAGAATTAGTTGGCATGAGTTATTACCATAAATAAATAAAAAATTACTACTTTTGAGTTATTACCAAAAAAACTCCTCCTTTTTATTTTCCTTTATTATCATACATTGATTGCGTGTAATATTACGTGATGGTTCAATATTATCATGTTAAAAAATAAAAAAAAAAAAATGATATAAAAATTAGAATCTCATTGATAAATAATAGTCATAATATAATTATTTTTAAATTAAAGATTTTAACTAAACTCATATCATAATTACTGAAAATAAAGAAATATACTAATTTACATATGGCGAAAGAAACTATGATAGCATCAGTTTATTAAAGTAAACACATGGTTGTGTTCTATACAGATTTTACTTCTTTTACATCACAACATGATAAAACTAATGTAAATTAGAGTTTGCACTCATGCGATGCACGAGGTAATATTAAAAGCAAAAAATTATGACATAATACAAACATAATAAAATAAAACTTAATTTCATTAAAATGATTTTCAATAATGATAGATCAAATTCTAAATAAAATATAAATTTATTATGTACAAAAAAATTTCTAAATTCAATTTCAAATGAAAGAAAATAAATATATTTATTAATGAAAAAATGTTTATCATGCTCAAAAACAGTATCTCATTCAAAATAAATATATTTATTTATTTTCATTTGAAATTAAATTTGAAAAATGTTTTTGGTAAAAATAAATTTATCTTTTATTTATTTTCAATTTCAATGAGTTTGTGCATAATAAGTCTATTATGCATAAAAACATTATCCCATTCATAATAAATATATATATTTTGAAATATGATATTTATTTATGTATTTATTTATTTTCATTTGAAATTAAATTTAAAAAATGTTTTTGTACATAATAAACTTATTTTTTATTTATGATTTAATCTATCATTTTTAAAAATATTTTATTGAAATTAAGTTTTATCTTATTATGTTTGTATTATTTTCTAATTTTTTACTTTTAATATTATCCTGTAGGAGTTAAATATTAGTTATAAATAAAGATACAAGATTATTTTTTTACTTAATGTTACTATTATTTATTATACGATCTTCAATATTATCCCAAGCATTACACAAGATAGGTACATGCATTATACGAGACTTGCATGTGCATTGCATGGGTGCAAATCTAGTTTTCTTTAAAAGTACAGGAGATCCATATCCAAGAGAACCTATGCCTGATATAAGACTTTTCATGGTTTTGATTCAATTGGCATGTCCTCATTAAATATGGTAATCTAACACCTTATTACATATATATCCCCTGGATCCATTTCTCGAGAGTTAGAGAGTATGATGTATGCTTAGCTTGGATTGATTTGAATGCCTAGACCGTAAAGCTATGAAGGATTGGAGTAATGGATAGAGATGAACCATGACTTAGGAGTTATTAGTCAGCACTTGTATCATATCCACAGCAAACAAGTCCCACATTGATAACAAACGAAAGCTCATGTGCTCCAAATTCCTATAAAAGCTTAGCTAAATAACCATCGAATTCATCTTTGCGCTTGGGGCAATGACGCAGCTAATGAGGTTCTAATCGAGGCACGTCTATTGCTGGTTGAAAACTATTTCCAAACCCCCTCTTAGGCTTGGGTTGGGCTCAGGCCTCTGAGAATTTCTAGATGGGGTCCCTACGAGGTAAAGTCCTATAATTTTAGTTCAAAAGTTTTCAATAATTTGAGTTCGATTTACCATTATCTAAACATGATAAGTATTATATATATAATCCAGTAAAATTAATATTTTAATGGTAACTGTGCTATATACAAAGGCTATCAATTATAAAATAAAAATAAAAATTAGAATATTAATGTTATAAGAAATGAATCGTTAAATTAATAAATAAATAGATAAAAATTAAAGAATTAGTAGGACTATTTATAATATTATTACATAATAACATAATTATCTTTTGCATCGTAAAATATATTTAAATATATTTTATATTATATAATTATTTAATATATATTCAAAGTTTTTAATAAAAGTTATATATATATATATATATATATATATATATATATATATATATATATAATTTACTCTTCTCTTTCTTCATAACTTTAAGCTCATGTGAGTATCAACTTTAAAATGCAATCATCTCATTTAATAAAGAGAAGTTTATAAAGGTAGAGAATTTAAATGCTAATAGTAATAAAAAGAAAAAAGAAAATATAACTTTAATGAAAGTAATTGATTTTTAACTCCCTCCTCATATATATATATATATATATATATATATATATATATATATATATATATAAACAACTTTCACATTTCTTTTGGATAAATAATTTACTCTTTATTCTCTTTCTTCAAATAACTTTAAGCTCATAATGAAAGTATGTCATTTAATTTAAAATGCAATCATCTAATTTAATAAAGACAGAATTTTTTTATTTTTTTAAAGGTAGAGAATATTAAATGCTAATAGTAGTAAAAATTATGCCACGAAAGAAAATATAACTTTAATGAAAGTAATTTTTTTTATTTTTAAGTGTAATTATTAATTAAAAATTATATATATATATATATATATATATATAAAAGAAATTGTTCTTCATCTTAGGAATAATAACGTTAATCCACTAATTGTATTAGGAAATATAACATTAATCAACTAATACTATTTTAAGTTTTATAATGTTATTCAACTAAAAAACTCAGTTGCACATTTCACTGGTAAATCTCTACTAAAAACATCAATTTTACAATTCAATGTAAATTCACTAATAATGTTATATTTCATAATTTTTTTATATCTATTAATACTACTTTTCAATTAGTAATCATATATCATATAATCTATAAATAGAAGGAACTTGCCTTCAAATAAAGATATATAAATTAGTGTCATTCATGACTTCGTAATGACAATTAAATATATAATATCATCTACATGTATAAATCATATCATTTGATTCGCTATCTTTATTAAGTGTGAAAGAATACGTGCATTAATAATAATTATTGAAATGAGTTATTACCACATATCATGTTATAATTTAAATAAAAATGTACATGTGTTGTTACATTGTAAAAATTATGTCACGCTAAAAAAAAAATTAAAGACTAGAAAATAAATAAAAATTTGAAATTTATACACAGGTTATTGGTAATAAAATGTTGACAATGTTCCTCTTAGAAAGCACTTTACAAGGGTTTCCATTTGATAAATTTTTTCATGCCGTCAATGAATTTGAGCTTCTACTAAAGAAATTGTTCTTCATCTCCTCAAAAGTCTATTTCTTTCTTTCTAAAACAAAAACATTTTCTATCTCTCTCAAAAAAACTAAACCAATTGAAAATAAAGTGCTTGTGGAAAATAAATAAATATAAAAGAAATTTTATTGTGCTCAAAAACATTATCGCAAGTATATCAAACAAAACGACTATAGGTGGGTTACTCAATGAGGAGCATGGGTGAGTAGCCCCCCTCCGTGGGACGCCTATTGCTAACACTAGCTCCCTCAAACTGAGCTATCTTCACATACACATATGACTTGACGGATATGCTCTTAGGTCGTGAGAACCACTCCACTTTGATCTCATATTACGGTGGCATTGTTGGTAGTGAAGCAACTACCACACCGTTTGTGTGACAACAATGGGGTTGTGACTATAGAAGAGATGCAGTGGTTGGAGATTGCAACAAAAGAGGGGATGCAGTGATTCAATGGATGGATGGGGTAACAGTAGCACATTTTCATGATGGAATTAACGACTACTACATATCCCCTGGATCCATTTCTTTAGTGAGTTTGAGAATATAATGTCTGCTTACCTTGAGATTTGAATGCCACAACCAAAAGGCTATGAATGATTGAGTAACGGCACAGAGAAAAATGACTTAGGGTTATTCCTCACATTATTCCTCAAATTCCTATAAAAGCTTAGCTAAATAACATCGAATTCATCTTTGTGCTTGGGCCAATGAAGCAGCTAATGAGGTTCTAACTGAGGCACGTCGATTGCTGGTTGAAAACTATTTCCAAACCCCCTCTTAGGCCTGGGTTTGTCTTAGGCCTCTGAGAATTTCTAGAAGGGCTCCCTACAGGACAAAGCCCTATAATCTTACTTCAAAAGTTTTCAAAAATTTGAGTTCGATTAACCATTTTTTAAAAGTGATAAGTATTATATATATAAACTAGTGAAGTCAAGATTTTATTGGTAACAGTGCTACAAACAAACGTTATCAATTATAAAATAAAAATTAGAATATTAATGTTATAAGAAATGAATCGATAAATTAATAAATAAATAGAAAAAAATTAAAGAATTTGTAGGACTATTTGTAATATTATTATATAATAACATAATTATCTTTTGTATCATAAAAATATATTTTATATTATATAGATATTTAATATATATTCAAAGTTTTTACTAAAACACACACACACATATATATATATATATATAATCAACAACTTTCACATTTCTTTTGGATAAATAATTTACTCTTCTCTTTCTTCAAATAACTTTAAATTCATGCGTAATTATGTCATTTAATTTCAAACGCAATCATCTAATTTAATAAAAATTAAAATTTCTTTAATTTATAAACGGTAGAGAATATTAAATGATAATATTAATAAAAGAAAGAAAAAAAAATATAACTTTAATGAAAGAGAATTTTTTTATTTTTAACTATAATTTTTAATTAAAAATAATATTAATATATATATATATATATAAACTTAGGAATTATAACGTTAATCCACTAAATGTATTGGGAAATATAACATTAATCAACTAATACTTTTTTAAGTTTTATAATGTTATTCAACTAAAAAACTCAGTTGTACATTTCACTGGTAAATCTCTACTAAAAACTTCAGTTTTACAATTCAATGTAAATCCACTAATAATGTTATATTTCATAATTTTTTTAATAATTATTTTTAATTAATAATATATAATATGTAAAGAGAAGTTACATGTTTTTAAATCATGACATGTGTCACTCTGACATGATAATGCATGTATAAAATGCTGCCATGTGGTAAATATGTACTCTCAATAATTGTCATATAGCATATCACACTATAATTTAAATGAAAAGTATACATGTATTGTTACATTGAAAAAATTATGCCACGCTAGAAAAAAATTAAAGACTAGAAAATAAATAAAAATTTGGAATTTATGCATAGGTAATTGGCAATAAAGTGTTGACAATTTTCCTCTTCGAAAGCACTTCATAGGGGTTTCCATTTGATAAATTTTTTCATGCTGTCAATGAATTTGAGCTTCTACCAAAGAAATTGTTCTTCATCTCCTCAAAAGTCCATTTCTTTCTTTCTAAAACCCATTTTGTCTCTCTAAAAAAAATCAGTAAAGTGTTTGTGGAAAACAAAACTGGCAAGTGCTCAAACAAAACGACTGCAGGTGGGTTACTCGATGAGGTGCATGGGTGAGTAGCCCCCTTGGTGAGACTCCTATTGCCGATACTGGCTCCCTTAGACAGAGCCATCTTCATGTACCCATATGACTTGACGAATATGCTCTTAGGCCGCAAGAACCACTCCACTTTGATCTCACATTACGGTGGCATTGTTGGCAGTGAAGCAGCTACCACACCGTTTGTGGGACGAGAATGGCGTTGTGACTGTAGAGGAGATGCAGTGGTTGAGGGTTGCAACAAAGGAGGGGATGCAGTGATTCAATGGATGGATGTGATGATGGAACTAATGGCTACTACTGTGGAGCTGAGAGTGTGAGTAGGAGCACCTGAAGAATTAGGGCATTCCTCACATTATTGCTCAGGTATACGTAATTGGTAAGTTTTTGTATTTTATTTCAAATATCAAATTTGTAATTGATATGTAATTAGTTTCATATAGTTGGCTATATGATATTGATTATATTCATTATATCTTGATTATTGTATCTCGTAATTTAATATATATAAATTATTAAATTATCACATAAATTAACAACTTACCAAATTTTTATAACTTCGTAATTTATAAAATTTTTAAATTATTTTACCCTTAATTACATATATAATATCATCTACAATTATTTGAAAATTTCCAACCGTTAACAAGGTATATATCATTTGATTCGCAATCTTTATGAAGAGTGTGAGTTAGGAATGAAAAGTGCATTAATTTAAAAAGAATTAGTTGACATGAGTTATTACCACAAATAAAAAACTACTGCTTTTGAGTTATTAAAAAAAAATTTGCTCCTTTTTATTTTCATTTATTATCATACATTGATTGCGTATGATATTTTGTGACGGTTCAATATTAACATGCTAAAAATAAAGAAAAAATATGATATAAAAATTGGAATCTCAATGATAAATAATTGTCATAATATAATTATTTTTAAATTAAAGATTTTATTTAAACTAATATATCATAATTATTGAAAATAAATCAATATACTAATTTACATATCGCAAAAGCAACTACGATAACATTAGTTTAGTAAAGTAAACACATGGTCATGCTCTATGCAGATTTTGCTTTTTTTACATCTAAACTTGATAAAACAATGTAAATAAGAGTTTGCACTCATGTGATGCATGATGTAATAATAAAAGTAAAAAATTATGAAATAATACAAAGATAATAAAATAAAACTTAATTTCATTAAAATGTTTTTCATAAATGATAGATTAAATTATAAATAAAGGATAAATTTATTATGTACAAAAACATTTTCTAAATTCATTTTCAAATGAAAATAAACAAATATATATTTATTATTGAAAATAAATAAATAACTAAATAAATATCATTATTGAAAATAAATAAATATAAAAGATAATTTTATTGTGCTCAAAAACATTATCTCATTCAAAATAAATATATTTATTTATTTTCATTTGAAATTAAATTTAAAAAATGTTTTTGTGCAAAATAAGCTTATCTTTTATTTATTTTCAATTTCAATTAGTTTGTCCATAATAAACTTCATTTGTGCATAATAAGTTTATTATGCATACAAACATTATCTCATTCATAAAAAAAATATTTATTTTCAAAAATGATATTTATTTATGTATTTATTTATTTTCATTTGAAATTCAATTTAGAAAATGTTTTCGTACATAATAAACTTATCCTTTATTTATAATTTAATCTATTGTTATTGAAAAATATTTTATTGAAATTAAGTTTTATTTTATTATATTTGTATTATTTCATAATTTTTTACTTTTAATATTATCCCATGTGAGCTAAATATTCATAAATAAAGATATAAGATTATTATTTTTAACTTAATGTTAATTTTATTTACTATATGATCTTCAATAGTATCCCCCAAGCATCACATGGGATAGGTACATGCATCGTACTAGATTTGAACGTTCATTGCACGAGACAGGTACATGCATCATACGAGACTTGCACGTGCATTGTACGAGTGCTAATCTAGTTTTCTTTAAAAGTACAGGGGATCCATATCCAAGAGAACCTATAGCTAACAATAGCACATTTTCATGGTTTTGATTTAGCTACCATGTCCTCATTAAATCTGGTAATCTAACACCTTATTACATATCCCCTGGATCCATTTCTCTCGTGAGTTTGAGAATATAATGTCTGCTTACCTTGGATTGATTTGAATGCCACGACCAAAAGGGTATGAATGATTGGAGTAACAGACAGAGATGAACAATGACTTAGGAGTTATTGGTCAGCACTTGTATCTTATCCACAATAAACAAGTCCCACATCGATAACAAACGAAAATGCATATGCTTCAAATTCCTATAAAAGCTTTAGCTAAATACAATCGAATTCATCTTTGTGCTTGGGGCAATGATGCAACTAAGGAGGTTCTAACCGAGGCACATCTATTGTTGGTTGAAAACTATTTCCAAACCCCCTCTTAGGCCTGGGTTTGTCTCAAGCCTCTGAGAATTTCTGGAAGGGCTCCCTACAGGGCAAAGCCCTATAATCTTAGTTCAAAAGTTTTCAAAAGTTTGAGTTCGATTAACCATGTTCTAAACGTGATAAGTATTATATATATAAACTAGTGAAGTCATGATTTTATTGGTAATAATGCTATAAACAAAGGCTATCAATTATAAAATAAAAATTAGAATATTAATGTTATAAGAAATGAATCGATAAATTAATAAATAAATAGAAAAAAATTAAAGAATTTGTAGGACTATTAGTAATATTATTACATAATAACAAAATTATCTTTTGTATCATAAAAATATATTTAAATAAATTTTGTATTATATAAATATTTAATATATATTCAAAGTTTATATATATATATATATATATATATATATATATATATATATAATTCACTCTTCTCTTTCTTCAAATAACTTTAACTCATGCATAATTATGTCATTTAATTTCAAACACAATCATCTAATTTAATAAAGAGATAATTTTTTTTTATTTGTAAAGGTAGAGAATATTAAATACTAATATTAATAAAAAGAAAGAATAAAAAAATATAACTTTAATGAAAGAAAAAAAATTTTGATTTTTAACTGCAATTTTTAATTAAAAATAATATTAATATATATATATATATAAACTTAGGAATTATAACGTTAATCCACTAATTGTATTAGGAAATACAACATTAATCAACTAATACTATTTTAAGTTTTATATTGTTATTCAACTAAAAAACTCAGTTGTACATTTCACAAGTAAATCTCTACTAAAAACTTCAGTTTACAATTCAATGTAAATCCACTAATAATGTTATATTTCATAATTTTTTATATTTATTAATACTATTTTTCAATTAATAATCATATATCATATAATATGTAAAGAAAAGGTACATGTTTTCAAATCATGACGTGTGTCACTCCGACATGGTAGCTGATGTATAAAATGCTGCCATATGGCTAATACGTACTCTCAATAATTGTCATGTGATATATCTTGCAACAATTTAAATAAAAAGTGTACATGTGTTATTACATTGCAAAAATTATGTCACGCTAGAAAAAAATTTAAAGACTAGAAAATAAATTAAAATTTAGAATTTATACGCAATTTATTGACAATAAAGTGTTGACAATGTTCCTCTTAGAAAGCACTTTACAGGGTTTCAATTTGATAAATTTTTTCATGTCGTCAATGAATTTGAGCTTCTTCCAAAGAAATTGTTCTTCATCTCCTCAAAAGTCCATTTCTTTCTTTCTAAAACCCGTTTTATCTCTCTTAAAAAAATCAAACCAATAAAGTGCTTGTAGAAAAAGAAACTCGCAAGTGCTCAAACAAAACAACTGCAGGTGAGTTACTAGATGAGGAGCATGGGTGAGTAGCCCCCTTGGTGGGACTCCTATTGCCACCACTAGCTCCCTCAGATTGAGCCATCTGTATGTACCCATATGACCTGATAGATATGCTCTTAGGTTACGAGAACCACTCCATTTTGATCTCACATTACGGTGGCATTGTTGGCAGTGAAGCAGCTACTACACCGTTTGTGGGACAAAAATGAGGTTGCAACTACAGAGGATATACGGTGGTTAGGGACTGCAACAAAGGAGGGGATGTTGTGATTCAATGAATGGATGGGCTAATGGAACTAACGACTACTACAGTGAGACTAGGAGTATGAGTATGGGCAACTGAAAAATTAGGGCATTCCTCACATTATTGCTTATGCATATGTAGTTGGTAAGTTTTTGTATTTATTTTGTATTTTATTTCAAATTTCAAATTTTTGATTGATATGTAATTGGTTTCATATAGTTGACTATATGATATTGATTATATCTTTATTATAGTATCCCTTAATTTAATATATATAAATTATTAAACTATCACATAAATTAGTAACTTACCAAATTTTCATGACTTCATAATTTATAAATTATTTTAAATTATTTTACCTTTAATTACATATATAATATCATCTACAATTATTTGAAAATTTCCAACCGTTAACAGGGTATATATAATTTGATTCACAATCTTTATTAAGAGTGTGAGTTAGGAAAGAAAAATGCATTAATTTAAAAAGAATTAGTTGACAAGAGTTATTACCACAAATAAAAAAATTATTGCTTTTGAGTTATTACCAAAAAAATTGCTCCATTTTATTTTCCTTTATCATCATACATTGATTGCGTATGATATTACGTGACAGTTCAATATTAACATTCTAAAAAATCAAGAAAAAATATGATATAAAAATTGGAATCTCAATGATAAATAATAGTCATAATATAATTATTTTTAAATTAAATATTTTAATTAAACTCATATATCATAATTACTTAAAATAAATCAATATACTAATTTATATATCGCGAAGCAACTTTGATAGCATCAGTTTATTAAAGTAAACACATGGTTATATTCTATACAGATTTTGCTTCTTTTACATCTGAACATGTTCTGAAGTGGATTCAGAGGGGTACTTGAGATAGAAACATTATAGTGATTTCCTCCTTGTGCAGTTGTAGCAGAGCATGTTAAATGAAGGGGGTTGGGTACCTACAAAGGGACTCCAATGCTCAAATCAGGTAGTGTACAAGTAGGATTTATGCAATGAGATAACGGATACCTAATTAGGGTGACTTAGCCTGGTATTTATAGAGCGTGTATGGAATTGTAATGCAATCTGTGTTGAATACAACTATTTAGGATTAGTATCCTAATAGATATTATCATCCCATTATTGTTGGGATAAATTCCTATAAGTTAGGAACTTAGATATTGAAGCTATTTAGCAGTCTGAGACAGTTATGTGTCCTATAATATCGTATGATGATTGGCAGTTGTGGATATTTAGGGATATATCATATGCACAAATCTAACAGTCTTGATACTATAGCCTAATGTTGTTCGACGTGCCTGGCTTTAGGGTCTGGACTATCATCATGGCTAAACTGTGAAACAGCAGGAGTCTGGATGTACGTGTGTCGGGTTGATCCGCCAGATAGGATCCTTAATCACAGTCCAAAACAGTTGTCCCCAGTTTGGCGTTGAAGTGGAACCATTAAATGTCAAGATACTAAATCTGAGGAGAACACATAACGCATAGTAGATATAAAAATCCAAAAGGGTCGAAGTCCGTTATTGTAGAGTACCTCCTGGGTCGGCATGTGTTACCATCCCGCCATCCGAGGTGTGTCTGTTGTTGCCCCCTATTCATGGTTACACAGGATTTTTGTATCTTTGCAATTTATAACAATCTGAGCTGTCTTAGGAAACTGTTGTTTTGAATTTATTAGGAATTAAGGATCTTTTAAGAGAGGATGTCAATTTCATACTGTTTCCCAACTACTCGCTACTCCTGTAACCAATAGGAAAGAGAAAGCATTAAATGCGGATTTGTACGATCGGTTCTCTTTCCTACGGGCCAATCAGAGCACTTTATTCCCTTTATAAATAGGGAATGTTTGCGTTTGATGTTGGCATTCCCTTTGCTTTGTACTTTTATCTAAGAATGATCCTTTTCAAAGGATGGTTTTCCTTTCCTTCTCTGTGTGTTCATGGAGAACTTTGCCCTCTTTGAAGATCATCTTCATGTTCTTTCCAAAGTCTTTGAAGACGTTTGCATATTTTGCAAAGGATCATTCTAACTGAGACCTTTCTTTCTCGGGGTAATGGACGTGATGCACCTTTCTCTCTTAGCATACATGAGAGTGTTTGATCTAAGCTCTGTCATTGGGGAGATCTGTGATACTTGTCATGTTGGACAGAGACATTTGAGGGAGTAGAGATCTTGCCCTTCCTTCTTCCTGAGCGATTTGGAGGCACCAAGAGGGAATGTTGAGGCAATTCTTCATGATTTGAAGCAACTTGGGGTGATGCTGGCTTTTATTATCATTGTGAAGGAGGTAGAGAATAAGAATTGGAAAGGTAACGACCCCGGATTATAGCAATAGTGTTTCGTTTCGGTTTGCCAAAGTTCATCAAAGCCTAGTCAATAGGGAAGAGATTGGTGCTGGTTCCGGAGGAACTGTGGATGTAACATGATCCAGGATGCCGGTGATGGTGATGTTGGTTCCCTTCCTCGGGTTCTCCGGTGATCAGTCTTTTATGATCCTTCTTGATTTCAATATTTTTTTTTCTTTTTGATGTATGATGATGTATGGAATGAGAATAATGCATTAAAATTTTTTTGCTTCTGAATTCTATTTTCTATCTTCTCTTTTCCTATTACTTCTTTCCACAATGTATCTCTTACTAGGGTGAGTCCAACGTTCATCTAAGTAGTAATGTTAGGTTGCCCCCAGCTTAGTACATGGTTGATACCGGTGAAGTGGCAAGCTTGGATACTTGCCCTCGGGGTCCTTGAACCTTGTGAGAACTTTCTGGGATAGCCGATGTCTGGGTTAACTTTTCTTCATCAAATTATAGATGAACTCATCGGATGTAGCCAGGGTCCGTAGATAATCAATTGTGGTCAGAGGAAAAAAATGGTTGGCTCGTGTGATGTTTGGTTTTGCGCAAGTTTGTCACTTCAACTGCTGTGACAGCTGGAGAAGCCACGTGACATGCTCCTAATAAATGGATGTGCTTAGTACTTTGAGTGCCATGATGGGGGTTTATTTCAAAACCGAATAAGTGTTGACAGAAATGTCCTTTAATCATCTCATCCCTATAAATAAGGTCCAGGATCGTGCTAGACACACTTTACTATTTCCAAACACTAAGGAAGATTCCGACGAGCCCTGATGGACAAAGGGGGGCGTAATTTCGAGTGGTTTGTTGTGGCTATTAGTGGCTTTCACTGCAGTTTTCCAATCCTCATTTTCTTTCGAATTTCAAAGGTATATCTTTTTTCTCCATTTGCTTTTTGTTTTTCTTTCTGCCCTTATTTTTGAACTATCTTCTTTGTGGAGCACCTATTTTGCCGCACCATAAGCGGCAAAAAAGTCTTACTGAGGTTTAAACCTTTGTGGACTTCGAGACCATAATCCTAGGGTTTGAGGACGGATGCAGATCCTCTAGGGTTTGTCCCTTCTTTGTATAAATTAGTAAGGACTCTTGATTCTGACATTAGTTTAACGGCCACAATGGGTGTTTTCTAAGTGTCCAATGGCGAGGAAAAGAACAGTGACACAAAGGAGAGCGGCCACAAAGGAGCCTCTGATTCTCGCCCCTATGAGATGCACACATACTTGGGTTACCAACGATGTTTGGAAACATACGTCTATTTATTCTTCCGAAGCAACGATTGAAGAACTTTTGGAATATTTGGTGTTAATCGAAAGGGGTTCCAGGGACCGATAATTTCAAGTTCTATGCCAGGAGTGAGACGATAGGATGTGTATGCAATGGGAAGAAGGTCAAGACTTTATGTTTTTATATGAGGGTCTCTTTCTTGATTTGGGTCTTTTTCTTGATTTGGGTCTTTGGCTTCCGTTCACTGACTTTCAAGTAGCGGTTCTCCAGATTCTTCGTGCTGCCCTAACTCAAATTCATCATAATGGCTGGGGAAATATCTTAGCCTTTGAGAGATTTTGTTGGGTAATAGGACTTCCGTACTCAAAATGATCTTTTTTTTTTTTACATGATGAAGTCCTCAAGGAGGTAATGCATTGCAGCAGTCTTGGATGTCAGTTAAGTCGAGGTGCGGGCAGAGGGTCTTTGAAGTTTTCCAGGACAGTTACAAAGACTTTAAACACAACTTTTTCAAGGTGACTGTGGCACAAAACATCTATCCATTCTACCTGAAGGCGAATGGAGAACCAGTGTTCTGCTTATATTGGTTTCGGCAGGGGTGGGACGTCCCCATTGAATTTATTGAAAGGAATAGGGAACATCTTGACGAAAGAGATGTTGAGTGTGTTGATTTTATAAGCAAATGGGGGACAAAAGTTAGTAAGATCAAATGCAAGGATATTTTGAGCATTGCTCAAGATGATTGCCTCTGGGCCATTCTTGGTAGGGTATTTGTCCAATATATAGCGTTCATCCCACTTCTTTTATCCTTCTATTTTGCATGTTTTCTAACCTCTTTTCTTTTCTTTTCTTACTACCTTGCAGATAACATGGCTACTAACAAGGGTGCTTCATCTTCCATTAAAGAGCTCTAGGCCTTGAAAGTGAAGAAAGATAGAGTTGGGACTTCTCATCCCCAGATAGCCACTGCTCCTCCCCTCGTTATTCGGGAACCAAACCCAGACCGTTCTGTCGAAGTCCTTCAAGGGAGGAAAAGGAAAACCATAGAAAGTAACTAGACAGAAGAAATCAGAAAAGGGAAGATGATTACCATGGAGGGAGATGCCAGACAAAGGGTCGATCCTCTGCCTCTGATTACCAAGGATAGGTTTCTTGGGGAATTTGTAGATAACATTCTTTTGAGTGATGATGTTATGAAATTCATAGCTCGGAGACCGATACAAGAAGCTCTTTCCATGTTCTAGACTCTTGTCCTTCGGACTACTACTGAGACCCGGCTTATTGAAAAGACAATAGCTACTTTGAAAGAAAAATGGAGGACCAACTGAAGGCAATGGATGTGGTGTCCCAGGGTTGATGAGGGCGGGGAATGGACGCCGGTGCATGAGAAGCACGTACAAGGAGCGGCTCCTGGCATGTTTCTAGGCAAAGGGTCCCATGAATGAACTGAATACGTACCGGAATAAGAAGGATTCAAAGACTGTGCAGGTATGGGACTACATAGTTGAGGATGGCTTAAAGGAATTGATTAGGCGTAGCCATATCAACAAGTTGTAACTTCTTTTCGGGAGCCTAGAACATAAGAACTCCATTGTTAAGTGTGCTTGATCGGGAACAATTGTGAGATGGGTGACCTCCTGGAAAGTTTCCTAGGATGCGTGTGAGTGAGGACAAAGCACGCTGAAAAGACTCGTGTTAGTTTGTGGAGACACTCGTCAATCCTACAGGTAGTATCGGGATGTTACAGATGGTATCAGAGACGGGACCTCTCCCAATACGGTATGGTTCGGGGATGAACCAGGCGGAAGCTGGTGGACATGTGGTGGATGCCAGTGCATGAGAAGCACATACAAGGAGCGGCTCCTGGCATGCTTCTAGGCGAAGGGTCCCATGAATGAACTGAATACGCACCAGAATGAGAGGGATTCAAAGACATGTGGCTACCTCGCATAGTTGAGGATGACTTAAAGGAATTGATTAGGCATAGCCATATCAACAAGTTGCAACTTCTTTTCGGGAGCCTAGAACATAAGAAATCCATTGTTAAGCATGCTTGACATGGAGCAATTATGGGATGGGTGACCTCCTGGGAAGTTTCCTAGGATGCGTGTGAGTGAGGACAAAGCACGCTGAAAAGACTCGTGTTGGTTTGTGGAGACACTCGTCAATCCTGTAGGCAGTCCCGGGATGTTACAATGGAGGACGAAGGAAAATGACAACTTGATTTGGCCCTCAAGGGTAAAGAGGAGGTGGAAGTCAAAGCTGTCAGATTGGAAAAAAAGTTTGCTGATCTCCAAATTTTACTCACCAGTGAGAAAGCCCGTTCTAAAATGACCAACGCCGCTAATGTCACCCTCCGAGCTAAGGTGATAGAATTGGATGTTAACCATCAACACCAACATTGGTGTTGATCAATTTCGGAATGCGATTGCCCAAGTTCAGCATTTCAACCTCGAGGTCGAGCTAACCTTGTAGGATCTGAGTTATGACCAAATATTTTGGGGTAGATGTCTAGTTAAGGTCGAGCCAGTTAACTAACCAGCTACCAAGGTTATAACAAACAAGGCTCCCGCTGGCATGCTGGATTTGACTGAAAGGGATTCTAGTGAAGAATGGCAGAGCATGGATGAAGATGAAGCTGAGGAGTAACTTGTCTCCTTTCTTCAACTTTTGCCTATTTTTGTTGCCCAATGCATGAGGCTTTTAAATATTACAAATATAACTTCCCCAGTGAGCGGGATACTTTAAATTTATCTATTCTGCTAGTTTCCTTTTCTATGGTCTTTACTGGGTCCAATGCCCATTGTGTTACTTTTCACAATTGTTCTATAGACTTAGGAGTATTTCAAATCACCAGGAGGCCATAGTCTGGGGTCTAACACTCATTACAATTGAGTGCTCAAAGTTCCCCTTAGGACTTAACATAATTTTAGCTTAGAACCTTAGCTTGGGGTTCAATGTCCAAGATGTGTTGGCATTTGGGAACCCGCTTGCTTTAGGTAATCAACAAAAACCTTTGTCTGGGATCTATTACCAATTGCTTTGGTTTTTAGGATCCCTCATGACTTTGGTATAGTAAGAACCTTGTCTGGGGTCCATTACCATTTATTTTGGTATTTAGGATCCTTCGTAACTTTGGTGTAATTTTAAGTGGTCCTTAGCCGGGGTCTTTTAATGTTTACAGTTTAGTGCTAGAATTTTTCCAAAACTTAGAATTTTTATATTGCACAACCTGTTTAACATAAGACAACTCACGACGGGAACCATAATGGCGTGACATGGACACTTTCAAAGTTGTTCGTAGCCTTGAGGGTCCCTCCCGTCTTTTTGAATGTATGCAAATGTATCAAAATCACATCGTTTTATTGAGTTAGTAAAGGTCTAAGGTCTATTGTTAGCTCTTTTGCTTATCGCAAATGCACGGATCGCACTTGTAATATAGCTAGGAGTCGAATATTATTCTCACAAGGATGTTAGCTTCCAATGCTAAGTATCAACTAATAGCTTATCTAAATTCTATTCAAGAACATATAAAATAGGGGAAGAATGCAATAAAACTAATCTACAGACAGAAAAGCGATAAATGAAAGTAAACATAATGGTTTAGAGATTTAAAGAATCCTTCTTCACCTCATACATCAATTAATGCTATGTAATCCTTATAAGCAACATTAATGAATAGTTAAGTTAGCTTGAGAATCTACTTTAGTTAAAAGTCTATGTCTAGCGCAATTAACCATAACTTCATTTACCTAATTCAGTATGTTTTCATGAGAACTAGTGCAAACTCTACTCATTAAGATCTATTCTCAAACACCTGCTATGCAAGACTAAGAGGTATATTTCTATCCTATTAGCGAATCAACTTATCCAAACTAATTGAACTCGTCAAACATGTATCAACCATACCATATCTATATTCACAAATCCCTATGTCTAGTTCATTTGAAATACTAAGATCATATCATTGATGGTCAATCAAGAGCGAGTATTAAGCATAGGTATGGAAGAACAAAACCAAACATTAATATATACTCAAAGTAATACAAAATCATCAATATCTATACAAAGATTCAAAGTAATCCCTAAATACAACTCAACTAATCATTGAACATGAAAATATGCACAAAATCAATGCTTAAAGGATAAAGAAAGAGAAGAAAACTAAGGAAGAAAGAATGAAGCTCATTGATGTGATCTTCTATGCTTGAATCATCTTCCATAAGGAAGATGACCTCTAACCTTGGCTCTCTTGGCCTCCAATTTGCCCAGAAATGAAGTTCACCCACATCTTTTCTAAACCAAAAACGGCTCTCTCTAAAAAACTCTCTAAAAAATCTGTTAAAATTGTATTTATAGGCCTAGAAAACAGAGTCACGCCACGACATTAAACATGTGGCGCCGCATCGCGCTTACATTTAGGTCACTAACACCGCGACATTACATGTCTATGTCGCGGCATGCAAATTACGTAGCTTTCTGTTTGGATGAAGGGAATTCACCACGTCGCGACATTGACATGCCTGCACCACGGCGTCAGAAGCCAGAATGCTTCTTTGGCTTTCTTTTCTAATTTTAGCTCAAATGCTTCATATATCAACTTGTTTGAAGCCCTTTCTACAATAGAGAAATTACCAAATCATTAACAATTACAAATCCACTTAATCAATAACAAAATAAGCACCATTTGCTCAATATCATATAAGAAAGGTAGTAGAACTGAATATAACAAATATAAGCACAAAACTTTCTAAATATGCATACAATAAGGACTTAAGCAATCAATGAAAGCATAGATATAGAGCACAAATAACTACAATTCATACAGTTATCACACCCCAAACCTAGATTTTGCTAGTCTTCAAGCAAAATAAAGTATGATTAAGTAAACTTACTTTAACAATTTTATACTCAACATGCATTCTGCAGCTTTCAATTTCAACTTTCATTTAAACAAAACTAGTGTAGAATGATTGTATCAGTCTTTAAAGAATGCTACTATCTCACAATTAACTCCACAGATACACAATCCTAAATATGTTAACAATCTAACATCCTTTCATGCATATCACATTTTCCACAAACATGCAAGATAAACTTCTCCTAGTCTAATCATACACATCCGGATAAGTTTATGAGCATACATGCATATGAATCATAAAATCCACAAATTGATCCTAAATTCTCTCTCCACTAATGTAACTCATGCATAACTGAGGATCAAAAAGGTCTTTAACAGCTTGTAATATCAGGCTATGGTAATGGGCATATGAAAAGAAGGGAAATGATATACAACAAATATTGAGAAACATAAACATATTATTTCAAGACTTGGGCCATCAAGCGATACTATCAGGGTATTCAACAGTGGAAAAAGAAAACTCGCCAGAGCCATTCAATATTTTTTATACTTTTCATTCCTTATGCTTTGCTTATTTTTCTCTTTCTTTTTCTTTTTTCATTTTTCTTTTACAAAGCAATGCTTTTCTTTCAATTTTGCATCTGGTTCCTTTAGGCTCATTTTGTATTGAATATAAATTCATAACCCTAATCACTGAACTCACTTCAAGAAATAACACATCATATACTCAACAAACATTGATGGTAGGAAGAAAATGCAATGCTTTCACATGCATTAAAACAGTTAACAGGTTAAAGAATACAATGGTTGAATGAAAAACACATAAGGCCAAACAATTATAAGACTTCAAAATGGGATCTAGAGATATGATCATATTAGGGTAAACTTGAAAGGCTCAATTGGTCCAAACAATGCCCTAATCATTTCCTCAATCATGCACAATCTAGGATTTCGCCGCAAGAGAGTTTAAAAACAATTACTAAGATAATCGAAATTCTACATGTATATCCATAAACTGTCTCTAGACATGCACTCTTATCATTTTCAAAGTTATACTTGCATCTAAGTGAGATGTAAATCATATATAAAAATCAACTAAATTGTTTTACATGTTTTTTATCACATATGGTTTCGTTAAAAATAATCAAATCACAACCATTTATATCATTGGACAACTAATTCCATACTAGCATCAGTCAAATCATGCATTAAAAATTGAAAAAAATTCCTTAGAAACCCATTAGTAATAGTCAACATTAGCATATGATCATGACAAAAAATGATGACTATCATTACTGCATATGTAATTACCAAAACATGTTACACAAATTCAACTTTATAATAACAAAACATGTAATGATACTCCCCCCAAACCGACGTGAAATAGTGTCCTCACTGTCCATGGTTTCTAGGGTACCTGAGCATGAATAAATACTAAAAATGTGAGAGTCGAGTGTTAAAAACAATAATATTAACAAAAGAATGTAATATGAACAAGAAAAATTGTAATATGGACAAAAGAATGTAATATGAACAAAAAAAATTAAATATGAACAAAAGATGTACAAAATAGGGTATCACTGCGTCATTTGGTCAGAATAGGTGCTTTCATAAGCACTCAGATTAAGTCCTTTTTTTTTAAACCAAGCTTAAAAGGCATGCCGCGGCATTGAACTTGCCACGCCGTGGCACTGAGCTCTCTAGATTTTGGCTTGATGCACACAAAATAACTGTCACACCGTGGCATGAAATAGACTTACACCACGGCGTGATGAGTCAGCCTACAAAATTCTACAACAAATTCAGTTTTGCTGCAGAATTTGCTCCAAAGAGGTCCTCAACACCTCTAAAACTTGTCTAAAATATAAAATTACAGAATATACAACAAAAACATACTAAAACACAAAATCAAGGTATTAAGTATATATATGACATAAAACATAACTAAAACATAAAACTAACTAAAGCTACAAAATCAAACATACTAACTACAAAACTACAAAAATCAAACATACTAACTAATATAAGACTCAAAGCAAGAGAAAAACATTAAAATGAACAAAACTACAAAATTAAACATACTAACATATATAAGACTTAATACTAATGAAAAGCATATAAACTAACAAACTCATAAAAACTTGGGTTCCCTCCTAAGAAGGGCCTAAGTTATAGTCCTGATAGGACTTTCATAAGGCAAACCGCTAAACTGCATTTTTGTATGCATCTCCTTGGAGTATGACCATTTTGATCCCAAAATGGATGGCTCAGATGGTAGGTCTTCTTTCGCCTAATTGGAGGTCTCAATTTGGGGGTCGTGAACTCCCTTAAAGGCCTTGAGTGACTATGCCCATCCGCCATTTATTGTGCCTAAAATACAAAGAATGGAAATTTAAATGAAAAAGAACTATACAACTTGAATTAGAACTAAATAAACTCATTGTTGATATTAGCAATACAGAAATAGACTGTCATCCTTGGCAACAGCGCCAAAAACTTATTCGCTCTTTTGCTTACCACAAGTGCATGGCTCGCACATGTAATATAGTTAGGAGTCGGATATCGTTCCCACGAGGATGTTGGCTTCCAATCCTAAGTATCATGCAATAGCTTAACTAAATTCTATTCAAGAATATATAAAATAAGGAAAGAATGCAATAAAGCTAATCTACAGACAGAAAAGCGATAAATGAAAGTAAACATAATGGTTTAGAGATTTAGAGAATCTTTCTTCACCTCATACATCAACTAATGCTATATAATCCTTATAAGCAATATTAATGAATAGTTAAGTTAGCTTAAGAATCTACTTTAGTTAAAAACCTATGTCTAGCGCAATCAACCATAGCTTCATTTACCTAATTCACTATGTTTCTATGAGAATTAGTGCAAACTCCACTCATTAAGATATATTCTCAAACACCAGCTATGCATGGCTAAGAGGTATATTTCTATCCCATTAGCAAATCAACTTATCCAAGCTAATTGAACTCGTCAAACATGCATCAACCATACCATATCCATATTCACAAATCCCTATGTCTAGTTCATTTGAAATACTAAGATCATACCATTGATGGCCAATCAAGAGCAAGCATTTAGCATAGATATGGAAGAACAAAACCAAACATCAATATATACTCAAAGTAATACAAAATCATCAATATCTATACAAAGATTTAAAGTAATCCCTAAATACAACTCAGCTAATCATTGAACACGAAAATATACACAAAATCAGTGCTCAAAGGATAAGGAAAGAGAAGAAAACTAAAGGAGAAGGAAGGAAGCTCGGGGATGTGATCTTCTATGCTTGAATCATCCTCTATAAGGAAGATGACCTCCAACCATGGCTCCCTTGGCCTCTAATCTGCCCAGAAATGAAGTTCCAGTTGCAGCTTTTCTAAACCTAAAATGGCTCTCTCTAAAAAACTCTCTGAAAAATCTGTTAAAATTGTATTTATAGGCCCAGAACACAGAGTCACGCCGCGACATTAAACATGTGGTGCCGTGGCACGCTTATATTTAGGTCACCAATGCCGTGGCATTACATGCCTACGCCACGGTGTGCAAATTTCGTAGTTCTCTGTCTGGATACAGGGGATTCACCATGCTACGACATTGACATGCCTGCGCTGTGGCGTCAGAAGCCAGAATGCTTCTTTGGCTTTCTCTTCCAATTTTAGCTCAAATGCTTCACATATTAACTTGTTTGAAGCCCTTCCTATAATAGAGAAATTACCAAATTATTAACAATTGCAAATCCACTTAATCAATAACAAAATAAGCACCATTTGCTCAATATCATATAAGAAAGGTAGCAGAATTGAATATAACAAATATAAGCACAAAACATTCTAAATATGCATACAATAAGGACTTAAGCAATCAATGAAAGCATAGATATGGGGCACAAATAACTATAATTCATGGAGTTATCATCTATATAAAGTGTTCCCATAATGATTGGGACAGATCAAACACGAAGTAAACTAAGAGATTAGGCCTTAGAAGGCACTTAGCTATAGTACTTTCTAAATTTGTCCATGTTCCAAAAGATTTTCACCAGCTTGCCTGTTAATGTCTCCAAAGTGTAGGCACATTTGCTAGTGCTGATCACGACACGATAGGGGCCTTCTCAATTAGGAGCCAATTTCCCTTGGGAGGTGTTTCTACCTCTGATGTCAGCTCTGCAGAGGACTAAGTCACCTAGTTGGAATCTCCTGGGAACAACCTTTAGGTTGTATCATGCTGTAGTCCTCTACTTGATGGCGACGTTGCATATATAAGCAACGCACCTTCTTTCTTCTAAAAGATCTACGTTTTCTCTGATCAATTCGGGATTATTGTCGGGTGAGAAGTGTTGGAGGCGCCAGCTCGATTCTCCTATCTCTACCGGGATTATGGCCTCACCCCTATAAGTAAGTTTAGAAGGAGTTTCACTTGTCGTGGAGTGGAGCGCAGTCTGGTAGGCCCAAAGGACATGGTCCAACTGTTCAGCCCAGTTACCTTTAGCTTTGTCCAACCTTCTATTTAGTCCGTGAATAATAACTCGATTGATGGCTTCAGCTTGTTCATTGTCCAGGGGTTTTCTACGGCGCTACAGTGATGTTTAATTTTCAAACTAGTAAGCAACTCTTCAAACCTCTTATCTTTAAATTGTGTCCTGTTATCCGTCATAATGAATTTTGGGATTTCAAATCTATTAATGATATGGCCCTAAGTGAATTTTTGGATTCGGGCTGAGGTGATAGTGACCACGGGCTCTACTTCAACCCATTAGTAAAGTAATCGACAGCTACCACCAAGAATTTAAGTTGTCCAGGTACTTGAGAGAACGAACCAAGGATATCCATACCCCACTGATAGAATGACAAGGGTACAGACATCATAAGTAGTTCCTCATGTGGAGCATGATAATGGTCAAAGTACTATTGGCATTTGTCGCATATTTAGACATGCGTAAGAGAGTTTACTTCTATTGTTGGCTAATAGTATCTAACCTTGAGTGCTTTTAAAGCTAGAGCTTTGCCTCCCAAGTGGTGTCCAAAACTCCCTTCATGGATTTCAGCCAGCACATATTCTGCTTCTTTTGGTGTAAGACATTTAAGGAGTGGTGACGAAAATCCATACTAGTACAACTGTTCATCGTAGATAGTGTAACGGACCATAATTTTGACTAATTTAGTAGCTTCATTCAGGTTCTCTAGTCAAATCTCAGACTGCAAGTATTCCATTATTGGTATGATCCAAGTATGTTCTTGCCCTTCTACCTGAAAAATAGAAATTTCCATAATGGATGGTTGTGCTCCACCTTCATTGCTTAGAAGCTTTTGAGGAGTCCTTGTACCCTCACTAGATATTTCTGAAAGAGAGGCTCTTTGGCCTGATAGTCACCTTAAATTTGGGAGGTTACGAGCTTTGAGTCACTACAAAGTGTGATCTTCATTGCCCCAAAGTCTCTAGCCATTATTAGTCTGACGATGCATGCTTTGTACTCTGCCTGATTGTCTGAAGTAGAGAATTCAAACCTCAAGGAGCTCTCGATGGTTACTCCTTCAGAATTTTCTAGGATCACCCTGACACTACTTCATTTAGGATTCTAAGATCCGTTTACGAATACGGTCTATGATATATCATCGAGATCACCAGGGTCTGAGGTGAGTTCGGTAAGGAAGTCTGAGAGGGTCTGTGCCTTGATTGCTACCCTAGGCTCATATGCAATTCCAAACTCAAAAAGCTCAATGAACCAGGCGATCATCCTTCTTACTAGGTCTGATTTTTGTAGTATCTGTCAGATAGGCTGGTCTGTCTTTACCACCATTGGATGACGTTGGAAGTACTGTCTGAGTCTTCTTGTTGTGATGATGAGGGCAAATACAACCTTCTCTATTTTCTGATAGCGGAGCTCAAGACCTTACAACACCTTGCTTATGAAATAAATCGGCTTCTGACCTTTGGTCGTTTCCCTTATCAACACTGAACTCATAGCCTCCTCATGAACAGAGAGGTACACGTACAATGTTTCACTTGGTTTCAGCCTTGTCAGGATGGGGGGAGAAGACATAAGGTTTTTCAAAGATGTGAAGGTGTCCTCATATTCTTGAGTCCACTCAAAACCTATCCTATTTTTCAATAGTTTGAAGAGGGGAAGAGATTTGTGAGCGGCTTTAGTAAAGAACCGTGTGAGGGTTACAATCCGTCCTGTTAGTTGTTGAACTTATTTAACGTTCTGAGGGCTACACATGTTGAATACCGCTTAACATTTGTCTGGGTTAGCCTCGATTCCACGGTGAGTCAGCAAGAACCCCAAAAATTTACCAACTTGGACCCTGAATGCGTATTTTTCAGGATTAAGCCTCATGTTGTGCTTTCTCAATTGGGCAAACACTTCTTCGAGGTCCGAGGTATGTGATCCGGACAGTGGGGGTCTTGACTATCATATCATCAATGTAGACTTCAAGCATTCTCCAGGCCTGATTTTTAAAAACTCTGTTCATCATTTTTTTGGTAGGTGGCTCCTGCATTTTTCAAGTCAAAAGGCATTATCCTATGGGAGTAGCTCGCCTTTTTAGTGATGAAAGCAATTTTATCTTCGTCCCCAGGGTACATTGGAATTTGATTGTACCCAGAGTAAGCGTCCATGAAAGATAGCAGCCGGAAGCTGGAGGAGCTGCCAACTAGTTTGTCAACATTAGGGAGGGGGTATAGATCTTTGGGGCAAGCCTTGTTTAAGTTCGTATAATCTACACACATCCTCCATTTTCTATTTGACTTTTTCACCAAGACCACATTGGAGAACCATGTGGCATACGAGATCTCCCTGATGAATCTGGCACTGAGTAGTTCTTTAACTTGCTCCTTGATAACTTATTGTCTTTCAAGGCTAACTTTTCTTTTCTTCTGAGAGACCGGCCTCGCATCCTGTTTAATAGATAAAAGATGACAGATGAAAGTGGGGTCAAGCCTAGGCATATCAGACATCCATACAAATAAGTCCTTGTTTTTTTGAAGAAGCTCTATAAGCTGGAGTCTCTCCTGCTCTTCCAGATTTGCACCTATTTTGGTGACTTGATCAGGCTTGTCACCAAGTTGGAGTGTAAGTAACTCTCCTTCTGGCTAGGGCCTGGTACCCCGGATTTCCTCACGCACGTCTAACTCAGTCATAATGATGTTGACTTGATCCTAGACTGGGCTAGATGTGTGTGTTTTTGTTTTCCTAGGGGTCCTGCTGATTTTCAGACTTTCATTGTAATATTTGCGTGCTACAATCTGATCGCCTTTGACCGTGACTACCTCATTATTCTTATTAAGGAATTTCATGGCCTAGTGAATGGTAGATACTACAACGGCAATGTCATTTAGTGTAGGACGACCCAAGATAATATTATAAGCTAATGGGCAGTCCACAACTAGGAATTTAACTTTAACGGTCTTGTAGATGTTGTCATCACCCAGGGTTAAAAAGGTTTCAAAGTAACTTACTAGGTTAACCTTTTCCTCGGAGAAATCAGTCATCACACAGGTTTAAAAGGGTTGCAGACAGAGGGAATTCCAATCTTTCAGAGGCATCCATGAACATAATGTCTATCAAGCTTCCTTAGTCGATGAAGATATGCCAGACTTCAGCGTTAGATATTATTCTGGAAATAACCAATTGGTCGTCATGGTTCCGGATAATATTGTTGTAGTCTTTGTCTGAAAAAGAAATAGGCAGTCCTTCCTTGTCTTCAACACAGGGTTTGCGTGTAAAGTTAGAGACGCTTAAGACTGCCGTCCAGAGTGCTTTCTTCTGAGAATTGTTAGATAATCCTCCGCCTGCAAATCCTCCAGAGATGGTACTAACAAGCCGATCTTTCCTGTTGCCCTCGCCTTAAGTATCTTGGTTCCGATCCTGCAGGTTTTTGGTATCACAGTGGGGCAGGGTTCCGGATTTTCTGGTGGGGCTGCGAGTTCTTCTCCTCTGACGCGGAGTCGGACTTCACCTTGGACTACAGCTATGTCTTCGATCCCTCCGTCTTCCCGGGCTCTCATTGTTTTAAAAACTACTAATGTATTTTTGTAATCGTCCCTCCTTGATCAAGGAATCAATAGCATCCCAAAGTTAGTAGCAATCCCCTGTCTCATGGCCATAGCTTTTATGCTATTTACAGTGTTTCGAATGGTCCTTCTGAGACTGCTTCTTCAGAGGAGGTGACTTCTTAATATCTTGAAACTCGATTTGGAGCACCTTTTTCAATATTGTCTCTCATGGGGTGTTCAAAGGAGTGTAGTCGGAATATTTGGGCAGATATCGTTCACTCTTAGAGGAGCTACAAGGCTAGTTGGAGTTTTAGTTATTTTTCTGGTGAATGAGTTCATATTTTTCCAGACTCTTTTTAACCTTAGTAATCTCCTCTAATTCGACATACTTGTCAGAGTGCAAGTAAAGTTCATCTAAAGTCAGTGGCTACTTTTTTGCCAAAGATCAGAAGAAGTCTGAATCAGTTCGGAGTCCATTCTTGGCATAATGAAGGGCTATCATATCATCCAGGTTTTCTATACTAATTCAAGTGTGACTGAATCTCTTAATGTATTCGCGCAGGGATTCGTCACTCCCTTGGCAAATTCCAAGAAGGGAATTAATTGACTTTGGTTGTTCCTTGGTAGTGGTGTAATGTAGTAGGAAGCGTTGTGTGAGGTCTTCCCATCCTGTGACGGATTTTACTCGTAAGGTAACGAACCAACAGAGAGCGTCTTTCTTTAAAAAGAGGGGGAAGGTGCGACACAACAATTCTTGGGAATTACCATGGAGCTACATGGACTGAGTGTAGACCTCCAAGTGTTCTTGAGGGTCCATCGTCTCAACATAAGCTTCTAAGTTAGAAAAAGGTTTGAAGTTTCTTGGGACTCTGTATGCCATTAACTCATCTAAGAATTGTTGTTGTTGATGGCCGTGGGCTAGGTTATTATTTCCAAGAACCTCGACACCATCACGTCAGGCTCTTTGCCCATTGCGGGTAGTATTCCGCCTTCCATCATCATTCTCCACTTGCACAGATCTTTCGAGATCTTCTAATTGATGACTTTGTTCGTCCAATTGACGTCATTAGTCATTGATCAATGCCATTTGTTAGTTTAATAATTCTCGAAGGCCATTCCTTGTCATTTCAGACTGTACATTTTCCTTATAATGGGATTCGTGATATGCATCGTTGTTCGAGGGTCCTAGGCGACCATGCACAAGAACCCTGGGTCCTTGATCAGCATTGTTAGCTTCTCTGTTAGGAAACACGAGTCTGTCACGAACGGAGACTCTTTGTGAGTGATGATTGCTCTCAACAGAAATCAAAGTCTCATGCCCCTCGTTAAGAGTCTTGACGAGAACTGCTCGACTCCTAACAACGGATGTTTCTGCATATACTGGTGGCGCAGAAACTGGCGAGGGATTGGGCTGTGCCGCTGAGCCTTGTCCTTGAGCAGGATCAGTGGGTGTAGTGCCTCCCTTTCTTAGATGTTGTCTTATGCTCACCATAGCTAAATGAGAATAGAAGTTTATCGACTTTCCACAGATGACGCCAATGTTCTGAAGTAGATTCAGAGTGGTAACTGACATAGGCACGTTACGGTGGTTTTCTCCTTGTGCGATTGTAGTAGAGCGTGTTAAATTAGGGGGTTGGGTACCTGCAAAGGGACTCTAACGCTCAAGTCATGTAATGCACAAGTAGGGTTTACGCAATAAGATAACAGATACTTGATTAGGGTGACTTAGCCTGGTATTTATAGAGCATGTATAGAATAATAATGCAATCTGTGTTGAATGCAGGTATTTAGGATTAGTATCCTGATAGATATTATCATCCCATTATTGTTAGGATAAATCCCTATAAGTTAGGAACTTAGATATTGAAGTTATTTAACAGTCTGAGACAGTTATGAGTCCTATAATATCGTATGATCATTGACAGTTGTAGATATTTAGGGATATATCATCTACACAAATCTAACAGTCTTGATACTATGGCCCAATGTTGTTCGACGTGCCTGGCTTATGGGTCCAGACTATCATCAAGGCTCTGTGAAATAGGGAGGAGTCCGCCTGTACACATGTTGGGTTGATCCGCTAGACGAGATCCTGGATCATGGACCAGAATAGAACATGATAAAACTAATGTAAACTAGAGTTTACACTCATGCGATGCATGAGGTAATATTAAAAGTAAAAAATTATGAAATAATAAAAACATAATAAAATAAAACTTAATTTCATTGAAACGCTTTTCAATAATGATAGATTAAATTCTAAATAAAAGATAAATTTATTATGCACAAAAACATTTTTTAAATTCAATTTCAAATGAAAATAAATAAATATATTTATTATTGAAGATAAATAAATATATAAATAAATATCATTATTGAAAATAAATAAATATAAAAGATAAGTTTATTATGCTCAAAAACATTATCTCATTCAAAATAAATATATTTATTTAATTTCATTTGAAATTAAATTTAAAAAATGTTTTTGTGCAAAATAAACTTAAATTTTATATATTTTCAATTTCAATGAGTTTGTGCATGATAAACTTCATTTGTGCATAATAAGTTTATTATGTATACAAACATTATCTCATTCATAATAAATATATATTATTTAAAAATGATATTTATTTATGTATTTATTTATTTTCATTTGAAATTAAATTTAGAAAATGTCTTTGTAAATAATAAACTTATCTTTTATTTATAATTTAATCTATCATTATTGAAAAGTATTTTATTGAAATTAAGTTTAATTTATTATGTTTGTATTATTTCATAATTTTTTGCTTTTAATATTATCTCGTGGGAGCTAAATATTTGCTATAAATAAATATATAAGATTATTATTTTTTATTTAATGTTACTTTTATTTATTATATGATCTTCAATATTATCCCAAGCATCACATGGGATAGGTACATGCATTGTATGAGACTTGCACGTGCTTCGCACAAGACAAGTACATTCATCATAGGAGACTTGCACATGCATCATACGCTTGTTAACCTAGTTTTCTTTAAAAGTACAAGGGATCCATATCCTAGAGAACCTATACCTGATATAAGACTTTCCATGGTTTTGATTCAGCCAGCATATCTTCATTGAATCTGGGAATCTAACACCTTATTACACATCCCTTGGATCCATTTCTCTTGTGAGTTTGAGAGTTTGATGTGTACTTTGCTTGGATTGATTTGAATGCCACGACCATAAGGCTATAAATGATTGGAGTGATGGACAAAGTTGGACCATGACTTAGGAGTTATTAGTCAACACTCGTACCATATCCACAACAAACAAGTCCCACATCGATTACAAATGAAAATGCATGTGCTCCAAATTCCTATAAAAGCTTAGCTAAATAACCATCGAATTCATCTTTATGCTTGGGGCAATGACATAGCTAATGAGGTTCTAACTGAGGCGCATCTATTGCTAGTTGAAATCTATTTCCAAACCCCCTCTTAGGCCTGGGTTTGGCTCAGGCCTCTGAGAATTTCTAGAAGAAAAATGTTAGTCTTACACTCTTTTTTAGGGGTGTATTACTATTCACACCCATTTTAAGAGATGTTGTGAAAAAGAATAGAAAAAATACGTATAATAAATAGTTAAATAGAGTATAAAAGAGATATAAATACTTTTGTTTAATATAAGAAAAGGGTTTCCTATGGGGTATAGCCCTATAATCTTAGTTCAAAAGTTTTCAATAATTTAAGTTCAATTTACCATTTTCTAAACATGATAAGTATTATATATATAAACTAGTAAAGTCAAGATTTTATTGGTAACAGTGCTATGAACAAAGGCTATCAATTACATGAATAAAATAAAAATAAAAATTAGAATATTAATGTTATAAGAAATGAATCGTTAAATTAATAAATAAATGGAAAAAATTAAAGAATCTGTAGGACTATTTATAATATTATTACATAATAACTTAATTATCTTTTTTATCATAAAAATATATTTAAATATATTTTATATTATATATTTGAATATATTTTATATTATATATTTGAATATATTCAAACGCAATCATCTAATTTAATAAAGAGAGAATTTTTTTTATTTGTAAAGATAGAGAATATTAAATGCTAATATTAATAAAAATAAAGAATAAACAATATAATTTTAATGAAAGAAATTTTTTTGATTTTTAATTGTAATTATTAATTAAAAAATAATATTAATATATATAAATAAACTTAAGAATTATAACATTAATCCACTAATTGTTTAGGAAATATATCATTAATCAACTAATACTATCTTAAGTTTTATATTGTTATTCAACTAAAAAACCTAGTTTTACATTTCACAGGAAAATTTAGGGGTATAAGTGGGTGGTTTGATTCGAGTTTTGAGAAAAAATAAATTTGAATTAGTCAAAATTAATTAGTTTGGTTTGATTCGATTTTTGTATTTTTTTATAGTCAAATCCTAACCAAACCGAACCAAACATCTATGGATTGGTTTGGTTTGGATGATCGGGATGACTATTTTTTTACCTAAATTATTAAATAATTAGCTTTTCATAGCCAAAAAAAAAATAATACATAGTAAACCTATAAATTTTTTTTCTAAAAATAAAATCAAACTTATTTATCTCAATAAGCACACTATAAAGTACAACAAATAGACAAAATTTAAACAAACAAACATAATTAAAATATACGTAACAATATATATCAGTACAAAGATAAGTACACAACATCACTCAAACTTAATTCAAACAAAATTAAAAGGAAATACAAGTACACAACATAACAATTAGCAGCACCCAAAGTCAATCCAAACTTAATCTAAATTCAATCAAAACATTAAAAAAAAAACATGATTCATCAAAACATGATTCATCAAATTCAATTTTTGAATTTCATCTACATCCTGTAATAAGCACAAATGAAACCGTTATGGTCCTTCATCATTATTTCAATAATCAATGTCTAAGGATTTAACAATAAAAACGTTATGGTCCTCCAAGACCACTCTTAATACCACATTAGCTTATTCACCCTATAAATAATCACTCACCTATCCCGCCACCTCATATTGTTTTATCCTATCAAATGCCAATTGGCAATATAACTCACCCTATCCTATTATGCATCCATCTTAAGTCTAAGAAGTCACAACACCAAAATCTCAAGCTTCTCGACTTTGCCAATAATAAAAGAAACCCTACTGTGAACTAGAATGTATACCAAAGAATCACTCAATGAGCTCCAAAAGAACACTTTCACCATAATGTAGAGAGAGAACAGAGAAAAAAGTTATAATCAAATTAATTATATGATTCACTACCAATGATTAAACATTAATTGAAAGATGAGACAAATTCGTTATTTTGGACGTCATTTCTTATCCCTGCCTCCCTGGTTATTCATAGAATCATAGCTAATGAAGGAATTCTCTAATCGCAAAAAGTGAGTCTCTGAGAATTCCATCTCTGCCAAGGAGAGTAACGGGCCACCCGCTATTGAATGATACATAACTAGACACAACGACAGAGAAGTCAAGTGAGATAGCATAAGATAGAAAAGGAGAGGATAAAAAAGGGCAGTTAAGGTGAAGCTGCGAAGAAGAGGTGGATGTTGGCAACACGAAATAGAGCGTGATAAGGAGAGAACAATAAAGACAATAGACACATATCTCAAAAAATTAAATTGAACGGCTAACTACTCAATCGCGCTGGCACTCAAGTGTTGCATAACATCACTCTTTTTTTTTTATCGTAGTCAAGTGCTCAAATTATTTTACTTTTTCAATTCAGTCAAAGGCACACATCATCTATGTCATGATTAGAAAATTTACGAAGATATTCCTTGTGGCTTAACCTTAAAAAATTGTCATAGTTAGGATTCAAACTTATAACCATGTGTCTAATCATACATCACATGCATATCCACCAAAACTAACCCTTAGGTTTAGCATCACCCTTTAACATGTATCTAAAGGACACACGTTAATAAAATCCATTAAAAAGTTGTGCACGAATAATTTGAAAAAAAATGTTATATTTTGATAAATAATTTATAAATGTAAGTTATTCAGGTTTAAAAGCGCCTCAAAAGTTTTTGCTTTTGAGTATGCTCGGAATCATGAATTTCATGAATTAATTTTATTTATAAATCAAATTTTTTGTATGGAGAATTTTAAATTAAGAATTGATTCAATTTTGTAATACTTTTGCTTTAAGTTCGTGTATATGAAAATTCACTTAGATTTGATTTGATTTTTAAGAATTTGATTTGATTTTAGTTTTGATTATTTGAGTTAATAATTTTGTCTTTATGTATTTATCCATTCTACCTATTTTAATTAAGGGTATGAAAGTAAGATTATTAAAACAATAAATTTAATTCATTTTTAATATGTTCCAAACATAAAAATTAATTTACAAATTAATTCAAACTTATTTTTTATAATTAATTCTAAATACAAAAATTAATTATTAAGTGAAATCAAATCAAATCAAATATATCCATTCTTATTTTAATAATTTCCAACTCAACATTTGAGTTTAGATATCATCTCTGCCACATTGATTTGGTAACAAAAACAGATTACGATCTTGCTTAACAACACATTGGGCAAAGAGTTTGGATTGGAACTCAAGTCCACACCCAAACTTGAAGCAATGTTCTCTGGTTGAAAACTAGTCTTGGAAAAATTATTGCATGTTTCTTGAGCGTCACGTAAAATTATATTTATACTATTTAAATCTTGATATTTCAGTATTTATTAATGATAGGATTTATTATTAATTTGCATATTTTTTATTTTTTATTTTTAAAAAATAAAAATAATAAATATGTAAGTTAGTAGTAAGTCCTATTATTAATAAATGCTAAAATATCAATATTTGAGTGTTGTGAACACAATTCTAAATGATACTTTAAGAGTATGCAATAATTTCTCCTAATGTTGTTGGGCCATCAAATAATTATATTTAATTTGTTTTAGAGAAAAAGAATGGTCAATTGACTAAATTCAACAAATGCAACCTTTTCCTCCATATAACAATTCACGTTGATGATAATGTATTGATAGAACAGAAAGACAGAAACCCAAAGGCAAAATATTCCAAAAAAAATTAAATATTGATCACAACCTTTCACTATTCAACAAAGAGATATGTTAATTGTTCAGAATGTATAACTTAAATAACTCATGTAAAATGAGATGGACCATTGATTTTAATGAAGCAAAAGGAGGAAAAAGGAGGAAGAAATAAAGTAACAATGTTTAATTCATGTTATGTGAGTTACAATATTTAAATATTATGTGTAAATAACATTTTCCTTCAACAAAAAGACTTTCTTGTATTTGCAAGTAATAATTTTTTTTTGTGTTTGACCAATTATTCATACAATTTTGAATCGAAAATAGTAGGTAAGTAAAACTTTTACCAAGTGATAACTCCTTCACTAGAGTGATAACTCTAGGATTTGTACTCCTGACATTACAAATAAAATTTACCTCCGCGAGTAATATTATTTTGTACCAAAGACATTCCAATAGTAAAATGTAGGTTATTTTGTTTTAAAGGCCAGTATTAGAGTAGTCTAGCATCTTCTGAATAAGGAAAAAAATAAAATTACTTTTGATTGCAAATAACTGGACTTTAATTTGAATTTGAAAGAAACAATAATTATAATCAGTACTTTATTTAGCTAAAGCTTTGGGAAAATTAATGATGAGAACCATTAAGGAATATTATTTTACTTAAAGGGATAAAAAAGATTAAAATAATTAAGAAAGACCATTCAAGATTTAATTAAAGAGAATAATTATTTAATTTTATTTAATAATCAAAATTACCCTTAATAAAATCTTTATTTGAAAAGTTAGTCACTTAAAGGCAACAATGACCACTTAATATGAAACAATAACTATTTATAATTTTCTTTCATATAGAACTTAAATTGAAATTTTTAGTCACTCAATGATAACTAACGACCACTCAATAAAAGACAATAGTCATTCGTAATTTTTTTTTCTTAATTTCTTGTATTTTTATATATTGAACTTCATTTGAAATATTAGTCACTCAATTTCAATAAATGACCACTCAATAAAAAATAATAATCATTCACAAACTTTTTTCGTATATAACTTAATTTGAAACACTTAGTCATTCATTGACAACTAATGACCACTCAATAAAAGATAATAATCATTCACAAATTTTTTCATAATTTCATCTTTTTTATATATTGAATTTCATTGGAAATGTTAATCACTCAGTAGTAACAAATGATCACTCAATAAGAAACAATAACCATTAACAATTTTTTTTTTATATGGAACTTAGTTTAAAACAGTTAGCCACTCAGTAAATTAATAACCACTCAATGAAAGGCAATAGCCTTTAACACATTTTTTTTTTATAATTTGATGTATTTTTTTTTATTGAACTACATTTGAAACGTTATCTACTCGGTAGCCATGTTGTAAATTTCTTTCATATAAAACTTAATTTAAAACTGTTAGTCATCAATTGACAATTAATAACCATTCAATAAAAGATAATTAATAATCACTCATTAAAGATATTATTATCTTTTAAGTGAGATTAAATAATTTTTCTCTCTAATTAAAATTTGAAAAGTCTTCATTAATAATTTTAACTTTGTTTATCCCTTAAAATTAAATACTTTTCCTTGTAAGTCCTTCTCATTAATTTTTCCTAAAGTTTTGGTGATGTATGAATCTTATTTTTAAATATGTATCGCCTTAAATTTAGTGGTGATAAATATGAGAGAATTTTTACATAAAACTCATTCTCGTTAGCTTATTTCAGTACCAAATATATATATATATATATATATTCTCGTTAACTTATTTGGTCTTAATACATGTTTAATCTAAAATTTTTACTTTGCCTAGATCATTTGATCAAATTCACTTTCGCAATTCGATGGCTGTTTATCAAAATCTTTTGGTACTTTGCATATTTACATCTGCGCATTTGTTGTGACTGAAAAGTGGGGATTAGCTTTTTCGTTTTATGTAATTATGAAGTAGAAAAGAGATTGAGAAATGGAACATTTTCATGTCATTAATTGCACGCACGAGCAAAAGGAAACAATTGTCTCTAAATTCTGTGTCTTGGAGTCATGTCTTTTCATGGTCATGTATTTTTACTAACTTGTAGTTGTAGAGAAGCTAAATATTAATGACGACTTTCTTTCATTTCTCTTCTTTTTATTCTCTGCTTTTGTTAATTATATATACAAATCGAATGGTTACAAGTTAACAACAAAAGTTTTGAATTCTATCATCGTGTTCCTGATTCTTCTCTTCAACAAATGACAAAAAAACTTATAACAGAAAGTAACAATAACCCATTCACCCAAGACAAAGACATATCCGGCAATTCCATATATCAAGTACAACCAAATAAATTAATTAAGATGACATAAGAAGAAGACAAACAAACCTTTGCGTTTGAGCTTCTCTCCACTCCTAGCGTAACCTAGGCAAACATGAAATAGCACAGAGATATTGGCACGGCTCAATCAAACCCAAAACCCACACATTTTTTTTTTCTTTGTTTTGCATCTCTCTCTGATACAACTGTGTGGTTTGTCTTGTCTGAGTGAACCAGGCCAATATCACAATAACTACTTCATATACATTTCAAAGGGTAAGAGAAGCCGCTCAACCCCAGCTATGTCCCTTCCTTGTTCTGTTTGCCTGAACGAGGCTGCTATATGCAGAGAAGAGAAGCCAAGAAGGCACAAGGCAAGGAGAGAGAAGGTGAGTGGGGTGTTTCTTTGAAGGTTGTGTGAGTCTGAGAATGTCTTGGGTGGGATTTAATATTGCACAAGAGGGTCTCTGAATAGAGAGCATTTAAAACCCCGACTACCAAAGCATAAAGCTGGGACATAGCATTTAAATCCATAGTTCTTCCTCCATCCCACTTTTTGTATTTCCCTTTCTTCCCTCATAATGGCATGCCTTTTGGTCGCAAAATTTTTTTTTTAGTACACTTTTGGTCTCAAATTTTAATGTAGCATTATTTTTTAGAATCTGCCCAACTCAAATTCATGCTAAAAAGTCGAAACAAACCCTTTTCTTAGTTTGGATTACTGACTACATCAAGGGTAGAACTGTAGTTGTGAGAACTGATATGGGCACTTTCAGTTAAGGTCAAGAGTGGCCACAGCCAACAGAGGCAACAAAGAGGTTGGCCATGATGGCGATACTCGCTGTCATAGAGAAACAAGAATGACCACCACATTAAATGAGGGAATCTCATTCTGGAATAGACAGGCTGCAACATTAATAGGCAAGGTACCCATGAAACTGTGCCTTAGAACTGTCAAAACCATTCCGCTCCCCACTATTTCTCTTGAGTTGAGACTTGAGAAGAAGAGTAGAAGGTAGGGGTTGACTTGCAGTGGAGGAAAAGCAACCATGGCGAGACTTAAAAGGCTTTTTGTTGTTTGCTCAATATGGCAAAGCAGTATCTCTGTTTCAATTGGGACTCTTGTTTTATATATGCTATGCTTCAACAGTGTTTGTGGTTTGGTTGATATGGTATTTATGGGAACAATTAATAGCCCATAATATCTTAAAACTTTTTTTCTGATGCAATCTGGTTGCAGATGCAGACACTCAACGTCTCGATTTTCTGTGAAATTTATGATGACAACAAGTGGGCAACGTTTTGACATTAGGGCATATCTGTTTATGGTATATAGAATTGGAAAATTCAAATCAAGCTCACAAGCATGAAAATAAATCGGAGGACCATATGCATATGCGGTAGCCTTTGTTGAATTGTTCAGGATTTTGAAAGTTGTAACCAATAAGTTATGATAAATAATAAAAATGAATAGGAGTTTGAAGATCAAAGATACGATTCTTTTATAATGAATTTATTTTTAGAGTGAATTTATTTTTAAAAAGAGTAAATAAATATGTATTTATTATTAAATTTTAATTGTTTAATATCACGATGTACTTAAATTAAATTAAAAATTAATGTGTATATCTTTATTTACTCATTTAAAAAAAAAAATACTTTTTGCAAAGTTCCGCATTGTTATTTATGAAAGTAGATTTTCAATATAGCTTAATTTTGGTGATGAAACAAAGACTATTTTGTTATCTACTAGTGATGCAAGAGCATAGTGACATGACACACGGTAGAACTTTGGAGGCACAAAGTGGCATTTATTAAACTTAGTTGAGTTTCAGTTGTTTAAGTTATATTCAATGTATTTAGTCTAGCCAATATTTATTTAATGTTTTGATTAGAGCTAAAAAGTACTAAACATTCATAGGCTCTAGTTTGCAGCAATTTAAATTTCCTAAGTAGCATTTAATGTCCTCTTTGATAAATTTGCAATTCCTTATATATTTCCATTAATAATGAAATCAAATCAGAGTGTTTATTTTTCAGAAACTTATTTGCAAGTGTTCTTGCAGGTGTGAGTGATTCCATCGTTAAAATCAAGCATGCAGCTTGGTCGCATTGAGTGGCTTCCGCTACCCCTGGTTGAATAGCATCCCGGGTTATCATCCCTTTCCTTGAGTTGGAAACATTCCAATTCTCCGAATTAGTAGGCCATTCCTCATTTTGACCTACATCAAATTGGTATCAAAGCGCTTTTCTTGATTCGTACCTAGAAAGCATCGATCTGTTTGAGGGTAATTTCTTGTCCGATTGGAGTGATTCAATAGCCGTTTGAAAGCTTAATATCTCTTCTTTAACCTCGTTTAAGAATCATTGCACTCTAAATTTTGTGAGGGAAGATATGGTCCGTAGTAGGAGAAATGCCAACACGAATAATATTCAATCCGAATTGGCTAATATAAGGGAAATGAACCAAAATCCACAAGGATTGATGCAAGAAATCCTTAGAAGATTACCCATCTCTCCTAGAGGATCCCTAAACCAAGACAATGATAATGATGACCATTCATCTTCTTCTAGTACGGTACCCCCTAATGTTTTTGTCAGTTGAGTATGGATTGTTTGACTAATGCTCTTGAGAATGTGGCTTGTGCTATTCCAATTCATGCGCCTGATTTTGAAGGAGCATTGAATGCAGATGACTATTGTGATTGGATTGTCTCCCTTGATGCTTTCTTTGAATGGAAAAATCTCATAGATGACAAAAAGGTGCATTTCGTAGCAACTAAGTTGAAGGGTTATGCTTTGATTAGGTGGCAGCAATACCAAAGAAGCGGAGAACGAAGAGACATACCAAGAGTTAAGACGCGAGCAAAAATGAAAGTCAGACTGGATGAGAAATTTCTTCCTCTAGATTACAATCAAAGTTTGTACCAAAAGTTTAACCAATTGCATCAATGCCAGGATCAATCAATTGCTAACTATACAGAGCAATTTTACAAATTTCTAAGTCGAGTGGATTTGAATAAGACAAACGATCATCTTGTTGCAAGGTATATTAGTGGTCAAAATTTGTTATTAAGAATGAATTGATGATGCATCCTTGTCACACTCTTGAAGAAGCATATCAAAAGGCCTTTAAGACAGAAGAAAAATTGAAGTGGAGTTCTTATAAGAAGGGAAAAATCTCAAAGGCAGTAAAAGAAAAGTCTAAGAAATACACAGTATCTAGCTCTAATAATCCAAACCCACAAGTTGGGGAAGGTAAAAAGGAGCGTGGAAAAGGAATGGCAAATATTTGTTTCAGGTGTGGTGAAGCAGGGCATCGTTCTCATGAATGTCTAAAGAAGAAGGCTGAACTACACTTGGTATAAGAAGAATACAAAGGTGAAGAAGAGAATGAGCCAATTGATGATGAAGATGGAGAAGAAGAGGAGCAATGATGTGACCCAATTTTGACGTTGAAAGCCTTGTCATTCATCGTGTAATGATTGTACATGAGGATGATCAATGGCGAAGATATAATATTTTCAGAACCTACTGCTTGTCTTATGGAAAGAAATGTGTGCTTATGATTGATTTTGAAAGTTTTGAAAACATGGCATCCAAAACCATGATAGAGAAGCTGAAGCTGAAGTGTGAGAAGCACCCAAAACCTTACAAGGTTTCATTGTTCAAGAAGGGTGGTCAAATTCTCTTCATAGAAAAATGTAAGATTAACTTTTCTATTGGTAGTTATGAAGATGAGATTTACTTTGATTTACTTCCTATGGATGCATGTCATCTTCTTCTTGGTAGACCTTGGCAATTTGATAGGAATGTGAAGCATGATGGGACATTGAACAATTATTTATTGGTGCGACGAAGGGTGAATTATGTACTAAACCTACTGAAAGATGCTCCTACTAAGGTACAAGCTTCTAACCAAGTGAGCCTACTATCATACAAGTCATTAAAGAAGGAATGCAAGAAGGACGGAATGGGTTACATTCTAATGGCCATAGGAGCTATTCAAGGAGATGCAAAGGAGATTCCAGTAGAGGTTGCAAATATCTTAAGCAAGTTTGAGGGCGTAGCTCTAGATGAACTTCCCGTTGGTTTACCTCCAGCTCGTGACATTCAACATCAAATTGATTTTGTTGTGCTACTCTTCCTAACTTCCCTAATTATAGAACGCCTCCTTGTGAACATGCTGATTTACAAAGACAAGTTGATGATTTAATGAAAAAAGGGTTAATTAGAGAGTCTTGAAGTCTATGTGCTATTCCTACTCTCTTAACTCTAAATAAAGATAGAACATGGAGAAGGTGCAGTAATAGTTGAGTTGTGAATAAGATAACTGTTAAATATAGATTTTCTATTTCTCGACTAGAAGATATGTTAGATCAGCTTGTTGGTTTTAAAATATTTCCTAAAGTTGATCTTCATACTGGTTACCACCAGATTCGAATTAAAGAAGGTGAAGGCTCTATGAATGGCTGGTTATTTCATGTGGCCTTTCTAATGCACCTGATACTTTTATGAGGCTCATGACTCAAGTGTTAAAGGAGTTTATTGGCAGATTTGTTGCATTTTTTTTTATGATATCCTGATTTATAGCAAAAACAAAGATCAACTCCTTGAACACTTGTCATGTGTTTAGTTTTGTATGATAGCAAGCTGTATTTGAATATGAAAAAGTGTTCTTTCTGGACCACTAAAATGGTCTTTTTAGGTTATGTTGTTTCTATTGAAGGAATTCACGTTGATAATGAAAAGATACAAGTTGTTTTAGATTGGCCTACACCAAAGAATTTTATGCAGCTCAAAAGTTTCCATGGATTCGCTTCCTTTTATCAACGCTTCACAAAAAAAACTTTAGTACTATTACTGCTCCTATGATGGATGTAGTGAAGCAAAAAGAGTTTAGATGGACCAATAAGGCTGAGAAGACTTTCAAACTCCTCAAGACTAGACTTGTGGAGGCCCCTATTCTTGCCTTTCTTGATTTCAACAAGATGTTCCAGGTTGAAAGCGATGCCTCTAGTGTTGGTATTGATGCTATGTTAATGCAAGAAGGGAGACCATTTGTTTATTTTAATGAGAAACTCAATGATGCAAAGTTGAAATACTCAACGACCTATGACAAAGAGCTATATGGAGTAGTGAGCGCTCTTCAACGTTGGGAGTATTATCTTATTGGCATTGAATTTGTTCTTTAATCTGATGATGATGCTTTGAGATTCCTCAAGTCCCAAAAGAAGCTTAATTCTAGACATGCTAGCTCAATATCTTATTTGGAGACTTTTAGCTTTGTTCTAAAACACAAAGTTGAGACATCAAATAAAGTTACTGATGCTTTGAGCAGGAAGTTTTTGATGCTTACTATTCTTTCATATGAGATTATTGAATTTGATTTGTTGCTAGAACATTATTTTGTAGATCCATTTTTCACTAAAATATTGTAGGACTTACATGAGGGAAAATACCATGATTTCTTGTTGATGAATAACTTTCTCTTTAAGGGCAATCAATTATGCATACTAGAAGTGTTCTGAACCGTGGTCTGGGATCCCATTCGGAAGAGTCGACCCGGCACATGTACCACCGGACTCTGCCACCAACATTCCGGCCAAGGCCTCATGACATCAGATCACGACATTGGATTATAAAGATCGTTAGATCTGTGTAGATTCTCATAACTGTCAATCATGATTCTAAGTGTGGGGCCCATAATTGCCTGCAACGAGAATTAGCCACTAAGGGGACAATCATGGCACGTCATAGACGAGCCTCAACGGTCGTGGGCTGATACTTCTGTCAAGACATGATCCCAAAATACTTGTATCCTGTACGGATTGCATGAGGATTCCAGTCATGCTCTATATATACCAGGCCAAGTTAACCTAATAAGGTATCTGCTATCTAATTGCATAAACTTACTCGTACACTGCCTAACTTGAGCGTTGGAGTCCCTTTGCAGGTACCCACCCCCTTAGTTCAATACGCTTGGCAGCAACTGCGTAAGGAGGAAACTACCATATACGTGCCTATCTTAGGTACCATCTAAATCCACTTCAGAACAAGAAGGTTCATTTAGGCTGTTTGTGATTAAAGAATTGCATTGTGGAGGACTTGGTGGACACTTTGGGAGAGATAAGATAGAAGCAATGGTGAAGGAGCATTATTATTGGCCATCTTTAAGACGTAAAATTGCTCGCTTAGTTGAAAAGTGCATGATCTGTCAGCTAGCAAAAGGTTGTGCACAAAATATTGGTCTATATTAGCCTGTGTCGATTCATAAAGTTCCTTGGGAAGATATTTCCATGGATTCTGTTCTTGGACTGCCTAGAACACAACAAGGGTCCAGTTGCATCTTTGTGGTGGGGTGGATCATTTCTCTAAGATGGCACATTTCATACTATGTAAAAATTCTACTAATGCTTCTCATATTGATTCTTTGTTCTTCAAAGAAATTGTTCATTTGCATGGTATCCAAAATCTATTACTCCAGACCACGATGTGAAGTTCATGAGTTACTTTTGGAAGACCCTATAGAAGTTGTTAGGGACTTGTCCACAATTTTCCAACAATTGTCATCCTTAAACTGATGGGAAAACAGAAGTTGTGTATAAATCTTTGGGAATTTAATAAGGTGTCTTGTTGAACATCTTAGAAGATGGAATTTTGTTATTCCTCAAGCTCAGTTTGCTTATAACAACTCAATCAACTATTCAACAAAGAAACCTCCATTTGAGATTGTTTATAGTAGAAATCCACATCAAGTTTTGGATCTTATTTCTTATTCAAAAGAGCCTAAAGTAAGTATAGAAGTCGAGGAGTTTGCTGAACACATAAAGAAGATTCATGAGCAGGTTTGTGAGCAATTGCAAAAGAGTACTCAAAACTACAAAGACCATGCTGATTCAAAGAGAAGGAACAAGGAGTTTAATAAAGGAGATATGATTATGGTGTTGAAAAACACAATTTTCATATGTTAGTTAATCCTCATATTTAGTCTCTTAGACCTCTTATATGCTTAATTGATTAGTTTTGACCATATTTTATAATTTTAAGTTTAAATTGGACTTAATTGTATTTTTTAGCATTATTGGGAATTTCATATTATTTCTATATTTTGAACATAACTTCAGTTCTATACATCTAAAAATTATGAATTTTACTTTGTAGAAAAGATGAGATAATAAATCTCTACAACTTTAATGCAGAGCTCGAGGCTGAATCGGATGTCTAGTAGGTCAGTTTGGGCCACAAAGTCAGAACAAAAATGTTGTCATTGGAACTTGGATGATGTGCAATGATTGGGCCATAATTCAAGTTGTATGTATCATTTGGAGCTTAAACCGATTCTATTTGAAAACTGAGACATATATCTTCAATTATTATGAGATCACTTACCAAAAATATGACTTTTTGATGGTGTTTTAACCTTTTGAAGTTGGCTGACGGGTTCAGAGAGCTGTTAAGAATGTTTTGGGCATAACTCTCTCATCTTAAGCCCAAATTATGCAAATTAGGTATCTAATTAAAGTTAAGAGGAAAAGGATTACCCTAAGCTGAGGGAAAACTTAGATTTTGTTTTTATAGATAGTTATTGAAGTAGAAGCAGAAACCACAAAATACATACCCTAATTTTCTCCTAGCCGCTCTTGCTTGCACTTTCTTTCTTCATCTTTTTTCTTCTCCCTTCTCTCTATGTTTCTTTATTTTATGTTTCTTTTCCCTCTCATCTTCATGGATGAGAGAGAAGAACCTTTTAATCAATCCTAGGGATTAAAACATTCTTGATGTTTAATTTTGAGACCTTGTGATGAATCTATACATTCTTATTATTAATCAGATTTCCGTCCTCCTTCTCTTGATTCTGTTGTATCTTCACTTAGTGCTTAACTCAGTTTGGGTGTTCATGTGATAGCTTAACTATAACATGTTTATAGAAACTAAACAATGCATCAGAGGCTTTTTAGATTTTGATTGTTAAACTGGATTGAATTTTGGGTTTTAGATTAATTTAGGATTAGATGAGTGCTTTATTCATTTAACCTTGATTAGTTTAAATTCTAGATGCTTATCTAATAGAAAATTCATGGATCATCTTAAGTCTTCTTGATGTGATCTAAGACTAAGAATCTAATTAGCAATTGAATGAAAGAGACTAAAAAACGCATCAAAGGTGTTTGATGGATTGTTTAGCTTGGTTGAATTATGGATTTTAAGTTAATTTAGGATTAAATGAGTTCTTAATTCATTTAACCTTGATTAATTAAATTCTAGATGCTTATCTAGTAGATAATTCATTTATCATCTTAAGGCTTCTTGATGTGATCTAAGGCCAAGATCTTGGTTAGCAATTGAGTGGATTCTTAGTGATTAAGGATGGATTAAACTCAAGAATAATTGATTTCCTTACATTAATTGTTTACTTAATTATTTTTACAGTTTTTAATTAGTTTCTATTAATTAATTTTGCAACCTTTCCCCCCCTTTGTTAACTTCTTAATCTGATTGCTTAAATAGAGTGATCCAAGGACTCGACACAGTTGTACCTTATACTACAAGTATTCTTGTGAATCGGTTTATAAATTGATTTAATTTGATAATCAAATTTTAGCATTCTATTTTTTATTTATGTTTGCTATTTTAATTCTACTATTTTTGCTATTTTTACTACTTTGTTTTGTTAATTTTGTTATTGTTTTGTTATTTGTTGTTTACTATTTTTTGGTTATAATTATGTTGTTTATGTTTTTCTACTATTTTTGTTTTTGTTTCTTTTTTTAATTCTATTTTTTGTTTTTAAATCTGTTTTTGTTTTCTATTTTTGTTTTATGTTTTGTTTTAAATTCTATTTTACATTCTATTTTTCTTGTTTTTAAAAGAAAAAATATATAAGTCTATTTTTAATTACTTTCCAATGAGACTTTGAGTTTGTGAAAGTTGTGAGCATGCATAAATTGAGATAACATAAGTGAATAAATTATCTCTCATCTTGAGAATAACTAATTTGACAATGAAATTAAATTGGTAAATTAAGCTTGATAGAAACAGAACTTGCGAGACTTTGAGCCTTTTAATTAATGGATTGGACATTTTTGTCATTTTTTTCATTCTAGTGTGATTTTTACTCATGTAATTATTATTCTAGAACTAGCTTTGATTCTTTTTTAGGCTAATTTTCACATGCATACATGTATATGGTTGAGACATTTTTTCTTGAATTAGTCACTTTAACCAAATAGTTAACCTTGCATATTTTTCCTTAATTAACCCTCTTTGAGCTTATTTGACAATTCTTTGTTTTTAACTCATTACATGTCATAAATGAAAAACCATGTTCTTACTCAACCTTAGGGAATAAGAGAGCATTGACATATTTATTGGATTAGTTCTTGAACAAGTGTTGGGGTGTGCTAATTAGTGTGCAAAAAGGTTGATGAAAAAAGAAAGAGTGGTCAATTGAAATTGAAAAAAAAATAAGAAAAGAAAAGAAAAGAATAATAAGGAAAAAATATAAAATATAAAAAAAATATTGTGTAAAGAAAATTTAATAAGGCAAAAGGAAAAATATATGTAAAGGGAATTTGCATTACATAGAGTTAGGATAAAACTATCATGCTAGTTATTTGGACTCACTCCTAATGCTCTCTTATTCTCTTTGATATTCAACTTGTCATATCCATATCACTTCCCTCCTTTACCTTGACCCCATTACAACCTTGAATAAAGTCCTTTTGATTTGTATGTGCATGTGCTTTGAGTAGTGGAGAAATAAAAGATAAGCAAGCTTATAGTAGTGCATATTTTTATGGGTTGAATTGAGTGAAATATTTACCTTCTAAACACTTGAGGGATTGAGAGTGTATCTTGTGAGGTTCTATCATTCTTGATTTATGTTTTTCAATTGAAGTTATCTTGCTTGTTGATTTGAGATGTAAAAGAATATTACTTCATGAATGTTTTAATTCCTTGAAGCTTTGGTTGCTCTTCTTGCTCAAAGAATTTTGCATTCTTGAACATCACGGGAAAGTGAGTCTTTTAGAGTTTTAAATTTTTGAGTTTGTGTTGTTGTTCCTTGTTCCCTATGTTGAATTTCTAGTTTTGCCTGGGAGTGCCAAAGTTACGTATAGGGGAATTTGATAAACTCAATCTTAATATATTAGTTAACTCTCATATTTAGTCTCTTAGATCTCTTATATGCTTAATTGATTAGTTTTGGCCACATTTATAAGTTTGGGTTCAAATTGGGCTTAATTGTATTTTTTAATATTATTGGAAATTTTATACTATTTTTTTATTTTAGGCATAACTTACATTCTAAATATACAAAAATTATGAATTTTACCTTGTAGAAAAGCTGAAATAAATCTCTACAACTATGATGAGAGCTAGAAGACTAAATCGGATGTCTAGTAGGTCAGATTGAGCCATGAAATTAGAACAGTGATGTTGTCACTAGAACCTGGATGATGTGCAAAGATTGGGATATAATTCAGGATGTAGGTGTCATTTGGAGCTGAAACTAGTGACATTTTAAAGAGAAGACATAGATCTTAAATTCTTATGAAGACCACTTATCAAAATTATGACGTTTTGATGGTGCTTTCACCCTTTGAAGTCGGCTGACAGATTCAGAGAGCTGTTAAGAATGTTTTGGGCATAATTCTCTCATCTTAAGCTCAAATTATGCAAATTAGGTGTCTAAATAAAGCTAATAGGAAGATGATTAACCCTGAGCTGAGGGCAAACTTGGATTTTTAATTTTAGAGATAGTTATTTAAGCAGCAGTAGCTACCATAAAATACAATCCTAATTTTCTCTTTGCTGCTCTTGCTTGCATTTTCTCTCTTCATCTTTCTTCTTCTCCCTTCTCTCTAAGTTTCTTTCTTTTATGTTTCTATTCTCTCTCATCCTCATGGATGAGAGGGAAGAACCTTTTAATCAATACTAAGGATTGAAACATTCTTAATGTTTAATTTTGAGACCTTGTGATGAATGTATACATTCTTGTTGTTAATCAAATTTTTCTCCTCTTTCTCTTAATTCTGCTGCATCTTAACCAAGTACTTAACTCTATTTGAGTGTTCATGTGATAATTGCTTAACTATCATGTGATTATAGAAACTAAAGAATGCATCAAAGGCTTCTTGGATGTTAATTGTTAAACTTAGTTGAATTCTAGGTTTTAAATTAATTTAGGATTAGATGGGTGTCTCTTTAGTGTTGTGGTTTTCTTTATGATGGTCTTATGACTTTGGATTTAAATCCAAGTACTCTGGCTAATTACAAGAAACATAATTTCTATGCCTTATCATCTAATTATGTGAATGATGATGTTGCTAATTGGCATGCTAGACTAGGTCACATAAGTTAAGAAAAAATGAATAGATTAGCAAAAGAAGGACTATTAGGTTCTCTATCCAATGTGGAGATGTCAACATGTGAACACTGCGTAGCAAGTAAAGTAATAAGAAAATCATTTGGAAAAGGGACAAGAGCTGAATTTCCATTGCAATTACTACATTCTGATATTTGTGGTCCAATGAATGTTAGGGCAAGACACAGGGCTTCATATTTCATCTTATTTTTAGATGATTTCACGCATTTGGGTTATGTCTACTTGATCTCCCAGAAGTTCGAAGCACTGGAGTGCTTTAGACAATATGTGAGTCGAGCAAAGAATCAATGAAATAAGACTATCAAGGCTTTAAGAATTAATTATGGATGTGGATATATGTGTTAGAAAGATGTGAGTCCAAAATACCTAAGAGATCTGAAGTAAGGTCATAAAGAGGAACACCAGAATGGATCGGACATTACATCTTAACCTAAAACCTTAAGGTATTAAGTTCATAGGCCTAACAACTTATAAAGTCTTCAATATGTCCATTCCTTAATAATGTTGGACTTCTTTTACCCACATATACACTCGAAACTCACTCTTTAATTTGTAATAATCTCCCCCTCAAGTGCAAGTCCACACACAAAGACACAACAACAAAGGACACTCTCCCTTTAGCGGAGTAACGGGTCAACAGTCTTGTGCAAAATTGGCTCTTTTCTCTAATGGTGGCATCAAACCATGAGAACACCAACAACTATGATAAATTACTCGCCCTAGCTAGACCATCAGCTTTGATGCCAATTATTAGAAAGAGATAAGCCTAAAATACTAGAAAGATCCTAAACAATGGAAATAAAGGGTTGGACACCATGTCTCAACCTAAAATCTTAACCCAAAGTAGGCCCAACCACTTATAAAGTCCTCACTTTCCATCCTTAATAATGTGGGATTTTTTTTACCCACATATACACTTGGACCTCACTTGAATTCCTAACAGTATGTTTAAGCACTTCAAAGAGCTCTATGATGAAAAGGGATTCATTAAGAAGCTAACTATTCCAAGAACTTCGCAACAAAATGGTGTTGCTGAAATAAGGAAGTAAACCTTATTTGACATGGTAAGGTCAATGATGGCCTAAGCAAAGTTACCCGTTTTGTATTGGGGCGATGCTTTGCTAACCGTTGCTTTTGTACTCAATAGAGTGCCCTCCAAATTGCTCACATCTACACTTTATGAATTACATGTAGGTAGAAAACTTGATTTAAGAGTTTTACAACTCTGGAGCCAACTATCTTTATCTATGATCTTTTTTATAAGTAAGGAAAATTTGGCCCAAGGGGAAAGAAATATATCTTTGTAAACCATAGTTGTACAACCAAACCAGTCTAACTGATTCACCTAGAAAACCTATGAATCGAGTCCTGAGCCGGTTCGCTTAAGCATGGAAACTATTTTTCTAATTAACTCGGTCAAACCTGGATAAAATCGGGTAAACCCGTGACTCGTCTAATTAAGGCAGAACTAGTTATTAAAAAAAAAAATTTGCTCCTATCCATTGAAACTTGAAAGAGAAGAACAACCCTACCACTAATAGCCAATCCATAACAACCAAAACCCAATAATTAGCATTGTGTTGCCGCATCCCTACCCCATTGCTGATGTCCCAGCTTCTGCTCTGCTTTTCTTCCCGTAGACATGTTTTACTCATCCCAATCATCGTGTGTTTTTCCTCATTACAACCAATGTGCATTGAAGCTTCCTCTTTAGAAATCTAAAGTTTTTGACTTTAGAAATTGACAAGATAAGATAGAGATAAGGCATGTGTAGTGTGGAGGGAGATTAATTGATTGGTATGCATGGGACATTTTAGATCATTCCATTTATTTTGCTAACATAACTCCTTTTTTGCTTTATTAGTGCAATAACTTTTTTTGGCTTAACATAATATAAAACAAAAAAAATTATTAAACAATTTTATTATGTTTTTAGTTAAGAATAATTTTTATAAAAAAATAATAAATTTATATAATTTTGTAATTTTGGCATTTTAATTATTTTATAATTGAATTATATTTATAGTAATTTTTTAAATTATCTTTATTTTCAATTGTATTATTAATTTGTTAAAAATAGATTTGTGATATTTTGTTGTAATGGATTGTACTTGTTAAAATTATGTATCTTTTATTGAAATATTATAATTGAATTGTGTTTTATTAAAAGTATAAAGTATTTTTTATATAGGATATATTTTCATTCTTTGTCTAGGTTTTTGGATTCGATCGCTAACTTGGTGACCCAACTCTCTGATTGCGCAAGTCAACCTTCAGTCATGCTTATACAACTACATTGTAAACTACTCTAAATACTCCAAAGGGTATGGGAAATACGTGAGTAAATATTATGAGAAAATACATAACAATCTAATATGAACCTAGCATAGTAGACTCACATTTGCCACATTACACCAAACATATAATTTTTTAATAAAATGTTAACCACACAAGCATATAATAGCTTAATTTAAATAACACCTGATTATAGGAGATTACATTAAATATAAATAGCAAATTAAGAGACTTATTTGAAAATTTTGCAAAAAAAAAAAGGCAATTGAAAATTAAAAAAAAAGAGACTAAAATAAACATATCCTACAAATGTAAGAACTAGAAACTTAATTAATGTGATTACATAATTATTTATTTTATAAAAAATGTTATTCACATAATGCAAAAGTTGAGTTTAAAAACGATCAGAGTTTTTTTTTTGGTAAAAAAAAAAAATCACAATTTTACTTGGAGACTTTGAGTTATTTTTTGGTAGTTTATACATAGACCTACTTGATTTCTTACAACTATGTCAAATTGTTAGTTTTGTGTAAATGATTGGATGACCCAACATAATATATATATATATATATATATATATATATATTATATATATATATATATATATATATATATATATATATATATATATTACACAACATATTATATAAGAGAATCTATTATCTCAAACCCCAACTAACTCTTCCAAAGCACCTATTGTTTATTGGCTTAACAACCATTCAATTCCAAGATGGTTTTATTTTCAAGATCTTTATTTCCTTTTTATTTGATTAACCAGTAAGATGTTCATGGAAATTATATTAATATGGTACCTGATGAAATTTCAGGGGGGATCAAAACTTGTTTAATGTATTTAGCCGCATGGATGGCACAGTAGAAGCGAGTTATGTCTCTTAAGGAGAGGATTTGTGTTCGATCTCTGGATAAATCTTGTAATGGGAAGACCATACCATTTTACTCCCAACCCAAATGGGAGTTGGAATCTCTAAGTGGGTTGTACTCAATCGTGGCATGGGTTCATGATCGCCCTAGCTCCTTTTTTTCTGTTCAATTCAAGAAAGAAAAAAATTTGTTTAATGTATTTGCTTTGGGTTAGGTTCGAAGTGCATCCAAAAAATTGTAATTGAATACTGCGTTATTAGTTTGAAATCAAATAAGCTAGTGAAGCTACGTTGGAAACTGATTGGAATTTTTCTCTCACACATTTGTGTGGAATCTTGTAAAGTCTCTAATAAATAAAATATGGCACACAAAACTCAATTATATATGAGAATAACAAACAACTTTTCTAATTAGGTTGAACAACCCAATAATATATATTTGGTTGTTCAACCTAAATAGAGAAGTTGTTTGTCATTCTCATATATAATTTGTTTGAACGCATCATTACAATTGTGGGAGGATGCCATATTTATTCATAAATTCTCCAAGATAATTAGTTAGATACATATATTATATATAACATAATAATCATGTCCCCATTTCCTAAACTCACATAGAGACGCAATCTCATTTCAATTATAATTTTTCCAAAACATGTACAAGGTCCAATGTTTATCTTGTATAAGTAGAACAACAGCTTCTATTCCCATATGATTCATGGAATAGGTCAAGGATCTTTTGTTCTAATTCATGTGATTTTGTGGCGACAAGGTTTATATTAGGAGTAACATGTCTTTTACACCATTAGGATGACAAAAATATTTGTGTCTATAGAGATTTATGGGAATTAATTATGACATGGTTGGTAATAGGTATTCGTTTAATAGATGAGGATTGGGGCAAAAATCATAATACTCACTTCATGAGTACCCACAACATATTTTTTTTTATTTTAAGATTCTATACATATTAGGGTTTTTTTTTCCTCTTTTTCTTTGAGATGAGATAAAAATTTATATTTTCTTATCATTTGACAATGAATTTTTTAGTGACTAAGTTTATAATGATAAAAATTATTGAAAAAACTTATACCATTCAAATAATTTTTATATAAATTGATTATTACAAAATACAATAAAACTTGGTATATTATTTGTGACATTTTTTAGTTTTATATACGTGTTTTAAATTATTAAACAATTTTGTGATATATGATATTAAATTTTATGCATTTATATTTTTTGTGATTTTCTAAAAAATATTTTAAATTATCAAATACTCAAAATACTTATGAGTATTCGTCACCCTGCATGAATTGCAAATGGATATCCAATGAAGACAAGGTGAGAGTGAGGAAGCACAACCTGCCTTGCCTAACCTATTGACACTCACATACGCAACATGATTTTCCTATTTTTTCGGAGAATAATTCCATATATAATACATACTTACTAAAAGAATAAAGACATTTGTCGTTTAAGATTTTTATACATAGATTAAGGAAGCTATTAAATGACCTCAATTTTAAAAAATATAACTATGTTTGATTAAATTACCCTCTATAATAAAACACTCAAAATATAATCGCTTTCATTCCACTTAATAGAGAAACCAAGAGACAAGAATAAAAATAAAAATAAAAATAATGTCTTCTTAATCTTTTAAAATGATGGATAAAATAAAACAGTATTTATTCTCTAAAACGACAAATATTTTGAAATGTATAAAGTATATATTTTGTCTATTTTCATGATTTTCAAATTATGGTGATATGAATTGTTACATGTAATTGAGTATTAATTAGTTATTAGCAAAATAATGAGTTAGTTAGTCTCCATTTATTTAGTTAAATCTTTGTATAAACAGGGCCTAAAGATCATTGTAAGACCATTAAATTGTCATTATAATGTCATAATTAAATCTAAGTATATAAAATTATTATTGAGTTTTCCTCTCACTCAAAGAAGATTACTGATAACTTCATAGAATGTAGTATTTGTGCCCTTTTTTTATGCATTATTGATTGCTTTGTCCTTGTTATTAAGTATTGTTGGAAGGCTTTGACCTAATTTCCATGAAAAATCCATGTTAATGTCTTACTTGTCAATCTTGCTGAAATGCTTCCTAATCTTTGAATGGATTGCGTTTGATTACATTTGTATTTGACAAGTTAATTTTTAAATTGCAGGATGAGCCCAAAAGAACCAACTTGATGCAAGCCAAGACCCTGCATTAGAAGAAAAATCACAAGACAAGCTCTAGTACATCACGCTGTGACGCTGGTATGCTCACACTGCGGCGTTCTGCTCTCTGTCAGTGCACCCTGATAACCCGAGGCTTTAACGCTTCGGCGCAAGGAAGTGAACACTGCAGCGCTAATGCCCTAATTTTTTGAGTGTCGCGACACAAGTTGTGTGACACTAGGGCGTGAAGTGCGAAATTTGTGGGCCTATAAATACTTTCTACACATATTTCTACTGTTTTCTTTTTTCCATTTTTCTTGCTCTTTCTTTTTTCTCTTAAAAACTTTTTAGGGCTTTTGCCTCTCTAAGAATCTAGCAGCTAGATCTTCATTTATGAGTTGAAAGAGAGTTGAAGGAGCCTAGATTGGAGGTTCTCTTCATCTTGGAAGGAGATTCAAGCTTCAAGGCTCACCTCATTGGGCTTCATCTCCTGTTCTTTCTTCTTTCTCTCTTCCCTTTTATCTTGAATATGAATTTTTGTAATACGTTTTTGTATTCAATGAGTAGCTAAGTTGTGTATAGGGTATTCTTTGGATCTCCTTATGAATATTGATTGATTTGTACTCATTTGAGCTTATATGAATGATTTCGGTTTTGTTTTATCATAATATGCTTAAGGCTCTTATTTGTTTGATCAACATTTAGGTGATTTGATGAAATCTAATGAGCCTAGACATAGGACTTTGGGTTTTGGATAATATATATGGTAAATGCATGTTCGATTACATTCCAATGACGGGATAAATTGATTTGCTACTAGGATAGACATATACTTCTTAGCCATGAATAGTCATAGTTGAGGATGAATCTTAATACTTGTTGTTTGCTCTAGTTTTCATGGTCGCATAGTGAACTAAGTAAGTAACATATGATTAATCGACCTAGACTTATGCTTTTAACTAAGTTAGTTTCTCATGCTAACCTAACCTAATCGTTTGTATTGCTTAATTGGGTTGCATGTTATCAATTGAAGTAGGGGGTGAAAAAGTATTCCTTATGTTCTCAACCATATCTTTATCTTTTCTTTATGCTTTGTAGTTTAATTAATTATCCTTTTTTCCAATTTACGTTTGCTTGAATAGAATTAGTTAAGTTGTAGGTCAATATTTAGCATTAGAAAGTAATCATATTCTGCGTGGGAACGATCTCTACTCATCATTTTTATTACTTGAGTGATCCGTGCACTTGTGGTTAGCAAAAATGTGTTACCCACCAATTCAAGGTTAGGTAAACCCTTCAACAAGTTTTTGATGCCGTTGTTGGGGATTACGGCCAATTTCTGTATTGCTAATATTGATACCGAGCTTTGTTAGTTCTAATTCAAGTCTTTTCTTTTATTACATTTTGATTTAGTATTTTATTCTTTTGTGAATAAGGTACCATCAATGGAAGAGAACAATGATCATACGAGGCCTCTGAGGGAGTTTGCTAATCCTCAAATGGAAAATCTCTAATTAAGTAGTAGACGGCCTCCCATCCGCACAAATAATTTTGAGATCAAACCAGCTATTATCCAAATGATTCAAACATCTATGCAATTTGGTGATTTACTGAATGAAGATCCCAACGCACATTTGTCAAACTTTCTAGAGATCTTCAACACCTTTAGGCATAATGGAGTCTCAGAAGATGTCATTCACTTTAGGCTCTTTTCCTTCTCTCTCAGAGATCGAGCCAAGAATTGGTTGCAGTCTCTACTTGCGGGATCTATAACTACATGGGTGGATATGTGCAAAAAATTTCTCAACAAATACTTTCCACTGGCCAAGACTGCTGGGTTGGTGAATGCCATCACTTCATTCACCTAGTCAGAATCAGAATCCTTGTATGAAGCCTATGAGAGGTACAAGGATCTACTTAGAAGGTGTCCATATTATGAAATTCCTCCTTGGCACCAGATTTACTCCTTACAAAGGCCTACTACCTCACCGTAGTCCAATTGTGGATGCAACGACATGTGGTTGGAGTTCATGACGTTGATGCATTTACATCTTTGTCGATTCAAGTGGCATCATTGGCAAACAAGTTTGATAGTTTGGGTACAGGCCCTAATCAAAGCCTTTTTATGTTGTGTGACTGGTGTGGGAACAATCATGCCAACGATAGTTGTCCATCCACTTTGGAGAGTGTTCAATATGCGGGAAACTATTGTCCACCTCAGAACAACCCTTACTCACAACAATATAATCCTGGGTGGAGAAACCACCCTAATTTTTCATGGAAGGATAGCCAAGGGCCAACATCTTCATCCACTAGTAATGAGAGACCACCGTATCCTCCTGGTTTCTCATCGCAAGCAAGGCCACCTTTGCAAGAAAGGAAGCTAGCATTAAAAGACATGTTCATGCAATTCATGATGAAAATTGATTCATACATGACTAAAACTGATGCTCATTTGGCCATCAATGATTCTCTTCTTCAGAGCCAAACATCTTCAATCAGGGTTCTTGAAACTCAACTGGGGCAGCTGGCCAATGCAATGAACAATAGGCCCCCTGGGACGTCTTCAAGTGATGATAGGGAGACCTCCCTAAAACACGCTCCCCCAAGTTGAAGAAGCAAAAAAAGTCCTACCTGGACTATAAAAAGGGCACCTTTTTAGGTGTATCCATCTATATGTGTTTAATTCTTATGTTTTGAGTCTAGTATGTAGTGTATTGAATTTGGTAAATTCATGCTATTTTGTTGTTGCATGCATATCTTAAGCCTGCTAGATAGTTTTTATAAGTAGTGGAGGCCTTATTGAGGCCAATTTGGTTATTGTGTCGTGTTGGTTGCATAATTTTGTAGATAAACCTCTCATGTCACGACGTCCTGGTCTCTGGCCTATTAGGGTTTGGAGACAGAGAATATAGCGCTACGAAGTGAGTTAGTGAACGTCGTGGTAGTCAGTTTATATAAAAAAAATAGAAAATTGAAACGTCTGCTTCGCAGATGCGCACCGCAGCGTTGGTTGGTTCATGCCTTGGTGTTTTGGGTGCGTTTTGCTTAAATAAGTAACAGGGTTTGCACCGCAACGCAAACCCTTCACCTTCCTCCTCTCTTCATTTTTTCTCTAAGTTTCTTCTTCTCCTTTCTTCCCGCAATCCCCTATTTCTGTTTTCGTGCATCCCTGTGCATCTTATTTCCTTCCCAATCTCCAAGTATGTGGTTTTCTCCCTTTTCTCCTTTTAGTTTCATATTTTTACTTGTTTTAGTGATTGTTTAGTTTTAGATCCTTTTTGGTTGGTTTTTATCTTAGTTAATAGGTATTTTCTTTAGTTTTATGTTTGCTTTGGTGGTTATGGAGTTGCATTGTGGAGTGTGGGGCTGTTTTGGGCTAATTTTGAGTTTGAACTATTCGTGCGTGCCGCGACGTGGTTAGTTAATGTTGCGATGTTCATTAGAACTTCTTTGAGTGTCGCGGTGTGACAACTTAACGTTGCGGCATGGGTTTAAATGTGTTTGAATGCCGCGACATGGGTTGAATTTCTTTGAATTTCGTGATGTGGGTTGAATTTCTTTGAATTGAGGTTAACACAAGCTCAACTTTTGCATATTCTTTGAGGTTTAATACAATCATCATACACTTGTGTTAAAGTTGAGCTTGTCTTTGCAAGTGTAGTCTGACTTTGTTTTGCTTGAGGACTAGCAAAAACTTAGGTTTGGGGTGTGATAACTTCATAGAATGTAGTTATTTGTGCCCTTTTCTATGCATTATTGATTACTTTGTCTTTGTTGTTAAGTATTGTTAGAAGGCCTTGGCCACATTTCCATGAAAAATCCATGTTGATGTCTTCCTTGCCAATCTTGTTGAAATGCTACCTAATCTTTGAATGGATTGAGTTTGATTACATTTGTATTTAACTAATTGATTTTTCAATTGTAAGATGAGTCCAAAAGAACTAACTTGATGCAAGCCAAGACCTTGCATTAGAAGAGAAATCAAAAGATAAGCTCTAGCACATCACGTCGCGGCGCTGGTATGCTCACGTCGCAGCGTTCTACTATCTTCCACTTCACCCTAATAACCCGAGGCTTTAATGTCGTGGCGCAAGAAAGTGAACGCCGTGGCATAGGTGCTCTAATTTTTTGCGCGCTGCGACGTGAGTTGTGTAATGCCGCGGCGTGAAGTACGAAATCTGTGGGCCTATAAATACTTTCTACACAGATTTTTACTATTATCTTTTTTTCATTTTTCTCGCTCTTTCGTTTTTCTCTCAAAATTTTGTTTAGGGCTTTTGCCTCTCCGAGAATCAAGTAGCTAGATATTCATTTATAGGCTGAAAGAGAGTTGAAGGAGCTTAGATTGAAGGTTCTCTTCATCTTAGAGGGAGATTCAAGCTTCAAGGCTCACTCCATTGGGCTTCATCTTCTGTTCTTTCTTCTTTCTTTCTTCTTTTTATCTTGAATATGAATTTTTGAAATACATTTTCGTATTCAATGAGTAGCTAAGCTGTGTATAGGGTATTGTTTGGATCCCCCTATGAATATTGATTGATTTGTACTCTTTTGAGCTTATATGAATGATTTCGGTTTTGTTTTATCATAATGTGCTTAAGGCTCTTACTTGTTTGATCAACATTTAGGTGATTTGATGAAATCTAGTGAACCTAGACATAAGACTTTGGGTTTTAGATTATACATATGGTAAATGCATGTTCGATTTCATTCCAATGGCGGGATAGATTGTTTCGCTACTAGGATAGACATATACCTCTTAGCCATGAATAGTCATAGTTGAGGATCAATCTTAATGCTTATTGTTTGCTCTAGTTTTCATAACGCATAGTGAACTTGGTAAGTAACATAGGGTTAATCAACATAAACATAGGCTTTTAACTAAGTTAGTTTCTTAGGATAACTTAATCTAATCATTTGTATTGCTTAATTAGGTTGCATGTTATCAATTGAAGTAGGGGGTGAAAAAGGATTCCTTATGTTCTCATCCATATCTTTATCTTTTCTTTATGCTTTGTAGTTTAATTAATCAACCATTTTTCTAATTTATGTTTGCTTGAATAGAATTAGTTAAGTTGTAGGTCAATATTTAGCATTAGAAAGTAACCATATTCTCTGTGGGAACGATCTCTACTCATCATTTTTATTACTTGAGCGATCTGTGCACTTGTGGTTAACAAAAAAGAGTTACCCACCAATTGAAGGTTGGGTAAACCCTTCAACAATTACCAATAAATTTTCTTCTCGACTCGAATAGTAACGTATTATATGAGCAATTAGAAACATGTTATAATTTCCATCCAATTCACTAGGATTGAAAATAATTCAGTTATTGTACCTAGGGCTAGTTATGAGTCGAACCAAGCCGAACCTGATTCAACTCGACTCAACTCGCTAAAAAATTGTTTTAACTTGAAACCTCAACTTTGAAATGAACCATTGTTTGTAGCTTAAACCTAACTCAAATCAAGCTCGTGAACTATTCGGTTCTGTTGCGATTGATAGATCTACGACTGGAGTGGCAAACAAAATGTATATAAAAATAAAAAAATAGAGTTGCTACTAATTTTATTTGAATTAGGAAAAATTAGGAAACTCTTTCTTTTTAAAATAGTCTTTGAAACCAAATTAGATTTAGGAGTCAATTATATATAGGGAAGGGTGAAAACTTAAACCCACAATACTCTTAACACATCCGTCCTGAGACGATACCTTAATTCAGTTGTACAAATTTTTTATAACTCTTGAAAATATTTATTTTACCACTTTTGTTAAAAAATAAATTAAATAGATAAATAAATTATGAAAACTTAATTTTTGCCTTAACGGAATAAGAGTTCAGTTCTTACGTATCTCCGAGTGCAATGAAGAACTCAAAGTCATATAATTCTTTAGAAAATAATTGTGGGTTAGTTAATTTTTATTATGAAAAGAATTTTTAAAAAGGAATTTTGTTTAAAAAATAAATCCATTCTTGTACAAGGTTCATGTTTGCACCAGGCTACTCAATAAACCCTTATGATCCAAATGGTATTGAAGATTGCATCTGTTATTCAATCATTGTCATTGGTCATTGCGTCGATTAAAAAAAAAGGTTTTCTTTTTTTTAAAAGAAAATTATTTGATCATGGTTCACATAAAACAAATAATTAGCAAGACAATAACCAAATGAAAAAAACAAAAAACTTATTTCACTTTTTTCTTTTTTCTTTATCCTTGTTTAAATTTACTAATGTTTAATCATAATTTATTTTTTTTTCCTTTCATGTTTTTTTATTTTTTCATTTTATTTTTTTAAAAACAAAACCTTTTCATTTTTGTCAGTTAAAAAAAGGTTTAAAAATAGAAAATAAAACAAAAAACACAAAGAAACAAAGAACCAAAAAATGAAGAAAACAGAGTACAAACAAGAGAATTGGCACGGTGACTGACTTTGGGAAGCTTTGCAAGGTTGGGTGTTGGTGGTTCATCGCAACAGTGTGCAATGCTCGTAGAAGTTCACAGTGGTTGGGTGGTGGACGTGTGGTGGGCTGCATGATGGTGTTGTTGTTTGGGGTGGCGCAACACTAAGCAACGGTGACCTCGAGTTGCTGCTATGTTGAGTGGCTATGCTGGATGATGCGATGATGGAGGACGGTTAAAACACGATAGCTTGGATCTGCAAAGATGGTTCAGGATCTGCATATGGGTTAAGGGTATGGTGGTTATGGTGGGATGGAGCTTCACAATTAGGTTTAATGTTGGAGTGGTGGTGCGTGGCAAAGGTTCACAATTTGGGGGGCTAGGTTGTGGCTAAGGTGAGGTGGTTATGGGTGAGGGTGTGGCTATGTTTGGTGGATGGGGGCTAGGTCGTGGGCGAGGTGAGGTGGTTGGGTTGCTTTATGGTGGTTGGTTGATGAAGATGATGGGTCATAGTGGTTATTATGGCTGCTTAGGTGAAGGGTGATGGTGCACTTCATGGTGTGTTGGTGAGGTGAAGGGTGGCTATTATGGTGGGATGTGGTGGTTACGGGGTGGAGGTTTGTGTTTTGGTGGTTTCACACGGTGATGGCTTGGTTGGAGGTAGAGTGGGTTGATGATGAAGGTGAGGTGATGTGGTGTGGAGGTTGTGTGGTGATGAGGTTGATGATAAAGGTGAGGTGAAGTGGTGAAATGAGGATGATGAACATGGTGATGGAGAATGGAAGGAACAAAAATTTACTAGGATATTTTTTGTGATATTTGTAGGCAGAGAAAGTGTCTGAACTCGTGTATGAATTTTGTCTTCTTCTTCTTCTTTATGTGGGATATGGGATTTCACAGGATGAAATTAGGCTTTGGAGAGTGATGGTGGATAAGGTTTGGGATGGAATTAATGGTGGTTGTTAGGGTTTCTTTAGGTATTAAGTGACATATGGGTTATGAGTTGATAATGGGTTGATTGATCAAGTTAAGAGATATAGGTTAAGCTAGAAAGTTGGGTCATTTTTTATTTATTATATTTTTTACTTTTTTGTTTCTTTTTTCTTTTCTTTTTTTATTTTTTATTATATATATTTTATTTATTTATTTATTTACTTATTTTTATTTTTATTATTTATTTTATTTTTATTTTTTGTTTTTGATTTTATTTTTTTATGATTGTAAAAATCTTAACGACTCGGATAAAATTAGGTGTTCACAGTTGCTCCTCTTTATTTGTTTCTTATTAGATAAAAAGAATAACCATAGTTTTTCATTTTATTATTATAAGGAACGAGTAAAGACATGAACTTGAATTTTGTTTGGGAATGCATAAGATGATAAATACAAAACAATGCAAGGACAATAAAATACAAAAAGTCGATGCACTCAAAAGTAAATGATAAGAATTTAGAATGCATGAAGTCGATGCGCTCAAAATAAATGACAAGAGCCAATGAGCTCAAAATAAATGACAAGAGCCAATGCGCTCAAAAGTAAATGACAGGAATTTAAAAATACATGGAGTCGATGATAGAAATTTAAAATGCAAGGAGCCAATGTGCTCAATAGTAAATGACAAGAGTTTTAAATACAGAGAGTCGATGCGCTTAAAATAAATTATAAGAATTTAAAATGCATAGAGTCGATGCGCTCAAAAGAACTTAAAATGCATGGAACAGATGCACTTAAAAGAATTGACAAAAATTTAAAATGCATGGAGCCGGAGCCGATGCGCTCAAAAGAATTTAAAATGTATGGAGTCGATACGCTAAAAAAAATTTTAAAATGTAGGGAGCCGATGCGCTCAAAAAAATTGACAGAAATTTAAAATGCATGGAGCCGATGCACTCAAAAGAATTTAAAATACAGGGAGCCAATGCACTAAAAAAAAGTGACAGAAATTTAAAATTCATGGAGTCGATGCGCCCAAAATAAATGACAAATATTTTAAATGCATGGAGTCGATGCGCTCAAAAGAAAATAAAATGCAGGGAGTCGATGCGCTCAAAATAAATGACAAGAGTCGATGCGCTCAAAAGTAAATGACATGAATTTAATATACATGGAGCTGATGCGCTCAAAAAAATTTAAAATGCAGGGGGCCAATGCACTCAAAATAAGTGACAGGAATTTAAAATGCATGGAGTGCAGAGCCGACACGCTCAAAATAAATGACAGAAATTTAAAATGCATGGAGCCGATGAGCTCAAAAGAATTTAAAAATGCATGGAGTCGATGCACTAAAAAGAATTTTAAATACATAGAGCCGATGCGCTCAAAAGAATTTAAAATGCAGGGAGCCGATGCGCTCAAAATAAATGACATAAATTTAAAATGTATGGAGCTGATGTGCTCAAAAGAATTTAAAATGCATAGAGTCTTTGCACTCAAAAGAATTTAAAATGCAGGGAGCTGATTCAAAATGAATGACATGAAACCATTTGTGTTAATTAGACATAGACTTAAAAAAACATTTGAACTAATGACAACTCTAAAATGCTTTAACCAATCAAACCCTTTGTTCACGGGCTTTTCTTTATTAGACCATTTGGTTGGCTTGGGATCCTCCTGACTTGCTCATTTCCCTTCTTCATTTCTTCATTTTTTTTTACTTTTTTTTTCTTTTTTTACCTTGACCCCCTTTTTCTTCTTGGCAATGAATAATTTCTAACAAATGCCAAATTATAACCTGTACTTTAAGCTATTGAGATATATTAATCAACTCAATCATTGAAGGTTTGCTGTAGAATTGTCAAATCAAATTGTTGATCTTAAATTTATCTTATTTGAGACATAACTTAATGAGTAAACATGCATGAATGGACAGAAATTCGTTGAATGAACAAACTTCTTTTCATTAATTTGGTAATCTAATTGTACATGAACTTTTAGTAAGGCACATACTAGAAAAATAAAAGTATAGAAACAAAAAAAAAGTTGCAAGGATTTTCATAAAAAAAAAAAATTGCCCCAGTATTGGTTCCTTATTCATCATCGATTGATTCCCTGCAACTGCTTGATAACTCAACCGTTGTCTCTATTGCTACTTTCTTCAACACATTTTCTCTTTAATCCTTCAGAAATTTTGCCTCAGTATAGACAATTGAATGCAAACAAAGTTGTCCCTATGTAGCCAATCGGACGCAAATAAAAATTGCCCCAGTTTGGTGAACCCTTCAAGGAGTTTAAGGCCATCTTTCTTTGCCTATTTATTTGCCCTAACTTTTACTTAGGTCGTCCTTTCTGGTTTGCAACCTAACGAGCCTTTTTTTTAAGTAATTGAAAACTTGGAAAAGCATGAACCTTTTGTCTCAAAATTAACGTTCATGAAAATGATAACAACCCTTCATTGATCATAATGGACTTTTTGAGGCTTGTACATAGCCAAGGTTAAGGGTTATGAAATGAATGATATAATGTTCAAACAAGTGTTTAAGGGTTTAATAGGACCAATGAACTTTTGTAAGCTTTATCAATTACTTTTGGCATTATCAAGAGCACTGATCATTTGCTTTTGCTTTATCAATTATTTTTGGCATTTTCGTCATCATCTATTTCTTTTTTTTATTATTTATAGAAATCACCCTTTTTTTACTTTATACTAACCCTTAGTGTAAGGGTGATCCTTGTCTAAGGTTCTTTGAAGAAATCTTTCAAGCTAAAAAAAAAGGTAACAAGGGATAATAAAGATGGTGAAATTTTGTAAAGGATAGAGAAAGATGTCAATCTTCATTTTCAAATCATGATTATTTATTTTGAAAACTTTAATTTCGAGACAAAAAGATAGTGCACACCAAGTAATTACTTATTTGTTCCTTTTCAAAAATCTTGCTTCTAATTTCTTGGTGACTTCTTCCTTGGATATATCAAGATGTATCATCCTTAACTTCTACTTCTTTGCCTCAATATTTGGACATAGTGAGATTTTATGTGACGTTATCTCTAGATCTAATCTAGGCATACTCTAACAATATACATTTTGAATAGTGCAATCATTTCTTCACGCTCGAGGTTTTCCACCATTTTCAACTCCTTTTTCTCTTCCTCTCTCCCTATGTTACTTACCTCTACTACCTCACCATTCAAGTCAAATCCCTTCATTGAATATTCTAATAATTTTAAAAAAATTTTGACAACTTTTTCCGCTTCACCAGATCCAGGGTCTTCTTCATCAAACATCATAGGGGAATCAATTTATGAGTTTTCGAGGTCCCTTTCATAAGGCAAACTTTCTACAAGACTCAAATCTCTGGAAAATAATTTGTGTGGAGTTGAAAAGGTAAAATAGAGTAGGAATGACAAAGCAAGAATTATATAAATGGACTAACAACAAGATATTATACAAAAATGTAAAAAAAAATGATAAATGAAAAGGACAAGCCAAAGGTGCAACGAGGAGGAATGATGAATATTCATACAAATTCATTTAGTTAATGTCTCAAATAACATAAATATAAGCTTAAAACATAAATAGTCTTAAACATCTGCTTAGTATAATATAACCAGACAATTACTTCGAAATAATCACATCAATCATTGGTTCGGAATGTTAGTTCTTCAATGGCTCATCATCAGTAAAAAGACATATCGCCTTGCACTCTTTTGGGTCTTCTTCATGCAATGCATTAATTTCTTCCTCTCTGTGTATAGTAATGATTGACCCATTTTTTATGTATGTAACATTTTGATGCGGGGTGGAAGGAATAACACCAGTGGCATGGATCCATGGTCTCCCCAGGAGCATGGTGTAACTAGACTCAATATCCATAACTTGGAACAACACTTGAAAATTACTTGGACCAATCTCTAGTAGCAATGTCATTTCTCCCAAAATGTCTTTCCTATTTCTGTCACCACCATTTCTGGAGGTGACTGTTCATCCTCACTTATTGATAATGAGGTTAGAGTCGACTTAGGTAGGATATTAAGTGCAGACCCCCCCATCAATCAAAACCTTTGCAACTATATACCTTTTTTACATTTAAGGGTTATGTGAAGGCCCGTGGATTTTTCTCAGACCGAGAGGTGATCCCTTCATCAGTAAATGTGATCATGTAGACGCATTTCACCGAGTCTACCATGTTGACAACATTTTCAGGGGTAACATCGAGTTTGACATAAGCCTAATTCAGAACTCTTAGTAACATCTTCCGATGCAGCTCGGATGTCAAAACGAGTGACAATAAAGATATTTTGGTTGGAGTCTTCTTCAATTGTTCCATCACGTCATACTCACTTTGCTTCATGAACTTTAGGAATTCTTCTTCTTCTTCCTTCCCTTTCTCATATTCTTTTGAGGTTTCCTCCCTAGTCCCTTCTTTAATATTTTTCCTCTTCTCTACTTCTCTTGGGCTATAGCATCACCCACTCCTTGTAATTCCTCATACTCTAACTATATTGGTTGCCAACACTTCCTCTTGATGTATTTCAGCAACTTGGGCCCTTGAAGTCTCTTCCCTGACTCCCTTTGTCTCTACCTTAGTTTCATAACTCCATGGCACTATGAGAGTATCACTATAAGGAAATGGTGTTGGCTTCTTGACTGTCACTACTACTTTTCCTGACATCAAAGCTTGGTTGAGAGGTGGCACCTTAAGCACAAAGTGTTCAACCACATAGACCTCTTCAAAGGAATCTACCCCTTGTCTAGCTTGTATTAATCCCAAAGTGAGCAATCCCTAGATTTGAACCTTAAAGTCCCAATAACTCTCGATATCATGTTCCATTCCCCCACAATGATAAGCATAACTTGACTTTTTATTGTGCTTCTCTTCTTCTTTCATCATGGCAGTTGGTGCAGTGATACTATAACCTGCTGTCTTTAACCCCTCGAATATTTCAGCCATCGGCGTACGCAAGTTCATAACATTTCTTATTAATGATCCTAACACTGAGTTAGCTACTATCCAATATCATCTTCCACCCTGTTCTAACTGGGGTCAACCTCCAATTAGATATGAACCCTACCTCTAATCCAAAGTGAAATACCTTATAAGTAATTATGTGTCGTCTCACAAGTTATCCCAATCATATGCATAATATATCTGCAAGTTATCCTCTATCTCTATTCCTAGCAATGTGCAGGAAGCTTTGGTAGATCCTAGATGGACCGAAGCTATGGCTGAGGAGATAATAACACTTTTAAAAAATGATACTTGGGAGCTCGTGTCCTTACCACTAGGGAAGAAAATCGTGGGATGCAGATGGGTTTTTACAATCAAGCACAAAGCCAATGGAGCTATTGAGGGGTATAAAGCACGACTAGTGGCTAAAGGTTACACTCAGTCCTATAGTGTAGATTTTTAGGAGACATTTGCATCAATAATCAAACTTAACATTGTGAGAATACTTTTGTCACTCGCAGCAAACCAAAAATGGTCACATCTTCAGTTTGATGTAAAAAATGCTTTCCTATATGGAGACTTATTGGAAGAAGTTTATATGGACTTTCCACTAAGGATATCAAATTCAGATGCAATGAAGGTATGCAAATTAAAGAAAGCTCTGTATGGATTAAAACAATCCCAAGAGCATGGTTTGGCGGGTTCACTAAGTCTATGAAGACCTTTGGCTATAGTCAAAGTAACTCTAATCACACCTTATTTTTAAGAAAAGGCAAGGAAAAATCACAGCCTTGATTATCTATGTTGATGATACGATAGTGACAGGAAATGACAAGGATGAGATTTTGAATCTCCAACATCATCTTACATCTGAATTTGAGATGAAACAACTTGGAAATCTTAAATATTTTCTCGAGATTGAAGTAGTTAGATCAAAAAATGGTATTTTTATATCCCAACAGAAATATATCCTTGACTTACTGTCTGAAACTAAGATGCTTGGGTGTAAAGCAGTTGACACTCCTATTGAACAAAACCATAAGCTCTTTCAATGCTTAAACTCAACTAGCATAGACAAAGGGAGGTATCAATGGTTGTTGGGAAAGCTTATTTATCTGTCTCATACACGACTATACATTACTTATGCAGTAAATATTGTGAGTCAATTTATGCATGATCCATGTAAGCCTCATATGGATGCTGTAGAGCGAATATTGAGATATTTGAAATCCACTCCAAGTAAAGGAATATTGTTCTCGAATCATGGGCATTTCACCTTTGTAGGAGGAACTGATAGAAGGTTACACCGATGTCGATTGAACAAGTTTAGCAAATGATAGAAGATCAACCTCTGGGTATTTCACCTTTGTGGGAGGAAATCTTGTAATTTGAAAGAGTAAAAAATAGCAAGTGACAGCTAGATCAAGTGCCAAACCAGAGTTCAGAAGTATGACACTTGGAGTATGTGAACTTTAATAGGTCAAAAATGTATTATCAGATTTGGGTTTTGCACCAAAAGAGGCCTTGAATTTGTATTGTGACAATACATCAACTATAGAGATTGCTTATAATCATGTCCAACATGATCGAACGAAGCACGTAGAGATTCGTAGACATTTTATTAAAGAGAAGTTTGAAGGTGGAACAATTATATTTTCCTTTGTAAGGTCTCATCAGTAGCTCGCTGATGTTCTCACTAAAAGAGTTGCAAGCAGAGTGTTTAACGAATCTTTGGTCGAGTTGGAAATTGGCTAATTTGAAGAGAGGTTTTTATTATTAAAAGATTTGTTCTTTCTTATTTTTAAATTCCCTTCTATTAAGGAGATGCAGAGATTTTTATAGTTGTTATTCTTTTCTTCTTTTTAAATTCCCTTCTATCAAGGAGATATAATAATAATGTGAATACAACATTGCATTCCCTGACTCCAGCTAACGTTTTGAAATAGACGCGAAAACCCGTTATTGCCCCGTCAATGTACTTTAAACCATAAGCCAATAATTTGATACAGAGATTGGCTTGCTTTGAGTAAATAATAATGTGTAACAACTGCGTGACTTTGTCCATTAGATCATTGATTATTTGTTTAATCCCTTTTGAAAACTCGTTAAAGTTTGAGTTTGAAGTGTAATTATTTTGGATTAAAATGTTGTCCTTTATGTTTATTTTTTTTGTTTTTTCTCTAATTGAATGAGACAATTAAGAAAAAAAATTGATCTCTTTTTTAATAGGCAATAACTTATTTTTCAATTGTCAAGGTTTTTAAATGAGTTATTAACATTCAATTGAGAGACAGAGAAGTAGATGAAAGACACGGAAGGAAACAAGAAGAAGAGACGAGATTTAAATCCAATCATTTTATATGAAGGCGATGAGCTCTAAGCCCCTTGCGTCATAAATGAATTGCCTATGGCACCTGTCTCAATCCCAAAATACAAAACTTTATTCAAGCTGAACTTTGGTAGTTGGGTTAGGGGATCTCGAGTTTTAGGCCCTTCATGATAGAATTTTCAAATGAATCTTGTTGTGTCAGCTGCTATTGACAGCAAACAACTTCTGAGTCACCGCAACAAAAACCGCAACTTGGTGATTATTCCGAAGATCCCTTAGAAAATGTCCAAAAACTAGTTGCTCTTTATATTCCAAACTCCACCCTACCAGCCAGAAAATTTTCCCAAAACTTGAGACTGATTTTCATTTCAACTATGAATTTTAGTTATTCTCAGCTTGCATACTCTATTCCAGAGTCGCTTTTGTCAAGCGAAGCATCACCCGAGTGGAACAACAAAGCAGACAATGCATGGCAGCTCACAGCAGCTACGCTAGTGGGCCTGCAGAGTGTTCCTGGGCTTGTGATACTCTATGGTAGTATGGTTAAGAGGAAATGGGCTGTGAACTCTGCCTTCATGGCCCTATATGCTTTTGCAGCTGTACTTGTTTGTTGGGTTTTGTGGGCCCATCATATGGCATTTGGCACCAAGCTTATGCCATTGGTGGGAAAGCCCAACCATGCTCTAACTGAGCAGTTTCTCCTTGCTAAGTCAACACTTGGTTATTTTCCAATGGCTGACTTTGTGCTCTATCAATTTGCTTTTGCTGCCATTACTGTCGTGTTGCTTGCTGGGTCTTTGCTGGGGAGAATGAATTTCTATGCATGGATGCTGTTTGTCCCTTTGTGGCTTACACTTTCTTACACTATAGGTGCCTTCAGCATATGGGGCAATGGATTCCTTGAACAAAAAATTATTGATTATGCAGGTGGTTTTGTGATACACCTTTCTTCCGGCGTCGCAGGCTTCACAGCCGCTTATTGGGTAATTGAAATTGCAACCCTGATCTTTTTGTAAGTCTTGAATTATGGCCAACTAATTTGTCAATTATAAAATGTTCCATAATTTTTATGTGCGAAACACGGACATGCAACACACGAAGATACACCAAAATTTAAAATTTGTAAGACATGTCACAGCATATATGTATATATATAATATGGTATGTGGAAAAAGTACTTTTATCTTATTTTCTTTTTTTTAAATTAAAAATTGCTTTAAAGTTTAAAACAGACTTAACCTCTCAGTGTTATCTTTTTTAAAAAAAAAAAATTAAATGACCATATTCACAAAGTGTTGAACTATGTTCCACAATGTCATAGTCGTGTCAGAGTCAATTTTTTTTTAATTAGACACATGTCGAATGCGTGTCGTACAAGCGTTCGTGTTAAACACATGCAACACCGTACTAAAATTATGTGTCCATGCCTTTTGTATACTAATTTTTTTTCTCGAAAAAAGATACTTGACACAAACTATGTTACTTATATGCTTGTTAGATATAAAATCATTCTTGAATCTTCATTTAATAACTTCAACTTGGTAATTGACATAGTATTAGAGTCTCTTTGACTAAGTGGCTAAGGGTTAATCCTCCCCTTTCTTCTGAATAAAAGAATTTCAATACAAGCTAGATGGACTGTGCATGGTTCACATTTTAAGCCTTGATCTTAAATCTGTATACTGATTACAAAGAAATTTATTAGCTAAGCGAGTTGATAGCCTTTAGACATAAACTCAAAAGTGATGCAAGACTCAGTATAAGTTGTGACATGATGGAATAGCTTGTATAACATATATGTCTTAGGACTCATACATATTTGAGTTCCATCTTAGAACATGAAAACCATTGCATGTCTTAAATTAATTGTAGAACACCTTACCTCCTCCATTCCCTCTTTCGCCCTACATCAACTGAGCCAAGAGAAATGCTTAAATTATTATCTGAGTAATATTTTTCAAACATCTTGAAGATTCCTTGTCAAACATCTAATGAATGTGGATGAATGGCAGGTTGGTCCAAGAATTTCACATGACAGACAAAACTTTCCCCCAAATAACATAATTCACATGCTTGGAGGTGCAGGGTTTTTGTGGATGGGTTGGACAGGTTTCAATGGTGGAGCTACATTCCAAGTGGGAGAGATCTCATCCTTGGCCATCTTCAACACCCATCTATGCACTAGTACAAGTCTACTTGTTTGGCTTTCCCTGGACATGATTGTATATCAAAAGAGCTCATTGATAGGTGCCATCCAGGGAATGATCACTGGCCTTGTTTGCATCACACCAGGTGCAGGTAAAGCTCACATAGCACCACACATTAAAGCTCACATGTCCACAAATGTTTCACTTTTTAGTTTTCTAACTCAGAGACATGTATCCAAGACTTGGCATTTTAACCTTTTACCTATGTACATGAAAAGGCTTAGTGGATTCATGGGCAGCAATACTGATGGGAGCTTTGGCTGGTTCGATTCCGTGGTACACTATGATGGTGTTGCATAGAAGATCAACGTTCTTTCAGAGTGTGGATGACACATTAGGGGTCTTCCACACTCATGCTGTGGCTGGTATTCTTGGAGGACTCCTTTCTAGTGTGTTTGCCAAACCTAATCTTTTAAGGATGATGTATGGCCCTCAAATGTCTTATGGTCCAGGCTTATTCTACAGCTTTTTTGAGGGGAAAGTGGGTCAAGGCTTCAAGCAAATGTGGTACCAGTTACTAGGAGCAGTTTTTGTTATAGTTTGGAATGCTATTGTTACTAGCCTCATCTGTATTCTTATAAGCCAAATTGTGGGTCTTAGGATGGAAGAAGAGGATCTTGAGGTTGGTGATGATGCAGTTCATGGGGAAGAAGCTTATGCATTGTGGGGTGATGGAGAGAGGATGAGAGTCCCTCTTCGTCTTCATATAAGTCCAACAATTCCTTCCATCTGCCGACGAAAGCTTTCAATTCCTATCACTAAACAAGAAATAGGGGAATAGTTGTTCCCAAACCTTTAACTTTTCTTGTATCATTTGATCTCTGTTATGTTGATTATCTAGTATTGAAGGCATGTCTGCAAATATGATTTGCTTGTTTGTGAAAATTCTGCACGTGCAATTTGTATCTTTATCACTAGTTACCCATCTTTGTGAAGGATTAAAGGAACAACGTAAAAATATAGCAAGCTTGTTTATTGCATTAGATATGGGTTTAATATCATTGCCCCAAAGATTTGAGCCCTAGACCAATTGTCCTAGGATGGCCTAAGTCTAGCATTCTTCGATTGTGAGAATACTTGGGAAAAAAATTAAAATTATTGCCTCTTTTCATTGATCCCTAAGGTTTTGTTTGGTATCCTTTTAAGGATGAAAAAGGAAAGAAAAGGGTTGGAAGGATGAACTCCATCCTTTATTTGGTTACTTTTTAACAATAAAAAGAAAAGGATTTGGAAGGATACAATTATCATGGGCCCTACCATTTTCTCATCCTCTCACTTTCGGATGGAAAGGAAGGAAAGGAAAGAGAAGGGGAAGAAAATGATTTTGTGAGTCGCACCATATATTTTCATTCATTTATGTATATTTTCATTCTTTTCCTTGATAAAATCAAACAAAGGAATGAAAATATTCTTTCTTTTCCATTTAATGATACCAAATAAGAGAAATGATAACTCATCTACTTTCTCTTTCTTTCCTTTCTTTTCTTTTCTATTTTTTCCCTTCTTTTCCTTATCCCTCCACCATACCAAACAAAGCCCAATAGGTAACTTGGTGTTAAGGTGTCTTAAACCATTCAACTCCAAAACTCCCCACCTTCCCCGGCCAAATGAAATTTGAGACAATGACTACGAGTGTTTTAGACACAGTCTATCTTACTAACTCGTTCCAACCCAAAGCTTATTAGGATAGATTCAAGTACTATGAATTAGACTCAGTGTATTTTCGGATTCAGATTCGGGTCATACTTTAGGTTGTCCGAACCCACTTAGTGTTACACATTATTTTAAAAATTATACTTTTTTTACACTTATTTATATATAATACGATTTCTTAACTTAAATTAATAGATTTAGTATAACATGATAATATATTTTTATTGATATTATTTATTTCAAAATATATATTATAAAACATACATTATTTTTAATTTCTCATTTCTAAAATTTTATGACTTAGTTATGTACAATGCCTAAATTTATATGTTTTGTCTAATATTGAATCGGCTTGATTTTGACCTAGTCACTAATTGGACCATAACTGGGCTAGATAAGCTGAACCATTACAACTCATCCATGAACACCTCTAATTAAGGGTGTTCATTGGTTTAGACTAGAGGTGTTCATTGGTTTAGACTTACTCGATGAACTCAAAAAATTAAATCGAACTAATTAATTTAGTTTAATTTTTTAGGTCTAATTGGATAAAATCCAATCAAAACCGATCATCAATGGTTCAGTTCCCAGGTCCCTTAATTTCAAACAAATGAGCCAATCATATTTTTTTCTTTTTCTTTCTATTCTACTTGAAATTGTGCTTTTCCTTCTCTTTCTCCCATTTGAACTCAAAGATTCAGACTCTCACTTCTCATTCCCATCACTTTGCCCTAGCCATTCCTTGTCTCCACTCCTCCCTAGTACACTGCACCACCACCCCTCACTTTGCCGACCACCCAAGGCCACCGATGGCCCCTGAAGAGCAACGATGACATGACGATGATGAAGACGGGATCTGTAGCGGTGAGGACGAGATTCGCGATTGGTGCTGCAATCTGGTGCTGTGTCATCGTGATCTGGTGCAGTGTCATGATCTGTAACGGCAACGACGAGATCTGTGATCTAGTGCAGTGTCGCGATTTGAAGCGGCGAGGTTGAGATCCAGTGACGGCTTGCTCTACTTGCCGCTAGATTGCAAAGGTTGGTTAATTTTGGTCAAGGAATTGGGGTGAGATGCACTGGGTCATGACAATGATTATATATTCTTGTTGATTTGTGAGCTTTGTTGGTGCTTGCGGATTTTGTACAAGGATTGGGGATTTCTGTTTGTTGCTTCTTCTTGGATTATGATTCTTGGGAGTTTTGTGTATGAATGTATGTTTGTTTCTTGTTAGTTTTGTGATTGAGCTTGTTCTAATTTTATTTTGATCATTGTGTTATGAGTGAGTTTGTTATCCAAAAGATGAAATCTTTCACAACCATTTTGGTAGCAACGCATGATAAAAAAAAGAAAAAAAATAAAGAATTCGACCATCCGAACCGAATTAATCCACTCTAGTTTAGTTTGATTTGGTTCAAGTTAGGTTAAGAAAAATTATAAAAACTAGGCCAGTTGATTTTAATCATTTTAGATTTTTTTAACACCTAAAATTGAACTAAATTGACCCATTAGACCCTACCCCTAACAATGAAAATGGTAGCTATTATGGTAGAAGAAGTAAATTAGACTTTGTTGCTCCATCCAGCTCAAAGTTTCTCTCAAAAAAGGAAAAAAAAATTGTATGCAAACTCAGATAATAACACTAATCTAGCGAAAATCTATCACTACACGAAAAATCAACGTATCGTCAAATTAAATATCAGCCTACAGATCTACAAATTACTATTCGGTGCCTCGGTAATGAGTTAATAATTAGTAAGTATCTAATGTATTGCACATTATACTGATTTTGTTTTAATTTAGATAAAATCTAAAAAAATTATAAAGGTTTAATTAAAGTTTGAGTTCTTATACTTTACACTTATTTTTAATTTAGTTTTTATTATTTTTTTAAATCAATCATCACATTTATAAAAGTTTTCTAAATAGTCATTGTCGATAACTTTTATACTAACACTATTAATGTAGTCTTTACTAGATATTTTACATAGTAAAAAGAACATTTATAGGATAAAAAATATTTAAAAGAAATAAACACCTATTAACTAGAATGAAATAGTACATATTAGACACCACGGAGTACCTTACTTAAAAAAATAAATACATATTAAAATAAATGAGTACTTATTTAATATTTCACAAAGAAAATGAATATTTAAAGGAACTCATATTGGATAAAGAAATACTTATTAGCTAAGTGACGTTGTTTTTAATAATGTTATGACAAAAGTTAATGGTGTTGACTATTTTAAAATTTTTTATAAATATAAAGATTGATTTAAAAATAAAAAAAACTATAAAAACTGAATTGAAAATGAAATTAAAGTATAAAGACTAAAATTTAATTTAATCAAATGTAAATTAAAAAATATTTGAAATTGAAAAGATGATATACATAATTAATTTAAAAGAGAATTGGAATTGAAAACTTAAAAGAAAAAGGTTAAAAATAATGTATGTCATTCTTTGAGGGTAAATAGATTGAGACATTAATACACTCTCGAAAAGATATTCTCTAAAATGTACGGGGGTAGATAATAAGAAGAAACAATTATTTTTAAGGTTTTCTTTTCTTTTTAAAATTTTATGCTTGAAGATTTTCATTAAAAAAAATTCAACATAAAAAGAGGGGCGGAGGGGCGGAGGGAAATCAAATGATCATTGCGTTATTTAGAAGAAATGTCCTTGTTTGCCAACGATCTAACATTCACAACTAATAATACACCAAAATTTATAAATACTATTTGATTCTTATGTATCGCCACTTGTAATGTGACACATATATTGTTCTTCATTATCAATGACTTCAATATGGATTTTTTTTATTATATACTTCACATGTATTATTATAAGATTAATTAATTCTTTGAATATTGTTATAGTTACGAGGTTTTTCTAATAATTTTTTTAAAAAAATTTAAACTTTGACCATCACATTATAAATATGAATTGCTTATTATTATGCTCAACTTTTATTAATTATCATTATGAAGTTGACAATTAAAGTAATATAATCAAGATATTTTACTTTAAAAATCAATCCGCTAGTTTAAATAATATTACTGTTTTGAGAAAAATAAAATCTATTATAACTTCAAAATTTTATAAAAATAATAAAATTACAATGATAGAGTAAGAAGTTGATAAGTGTATGCAAATTAAGTAGTATTCACAATTTTATTCTTTTTATATTTGTATTTTTTATCTTTGATCAAAATATTTTTATAAGTATTGTTATAAAATTAATTTCTTGAACACTGTCAAGATTAATAAGTTCTCCTAACCATGATTTCCATAGACATTGTTCTTTATATTTATGTTTAATTAAATAAAAGATAAAATTTAGGTAAAATTCTTAAAAACTATTTTATATAATATATATATATATTTTTTTTTTTTCTTATATTTTTTAGCCTTTCACCTTATTATTTTTTTAAAATTTTTTCTGTAGGTGTATTGATGATCCTCCCTATATATATATATATATATATCATATTTTTTAGCCACCTTATCATTTTTTTTAAAAAAACCCTAAAAAAAAAATACATATTATGTTTTTTATTAAATAAACATCATCACAAATACCTAAAAAAGTATATCTAAGTTTTATTCTTAAATAATACTGATATTAAAAAAAATTAGAGACCAAATGGCACCCCTTTATAATATTATATAGATATTGATAAATAGATTACAGAAGGAATGAGTGGTGATGGGAAAATAGCAAATACAAAGATGATGATGGTGGTGTTGATATTGATTTTTGAGAAAAAAGGAAATATTTTGAAAAACATTTAAATAAATACTGAGATAAACATAAATTGAATAATGTGGTTTTGGCTTTTATTTCCCATCTTAGAAGAGTCAGGTTCAAATCCCAGAGGAAAATGAATATTTTATCAATTTTTTTATTTTATATTACTTTTTATCATATTTTTTAAAAATTATAATTAAATAAAAAAATAATAAAAAAATATTGTAATAAATAATATAAAAAATAGTATAAAAAATAATATGAAAAAAATTATGAAAAAATATTATTGTAGATTTTAAAAGAAAATAATCATCTTATATTTTTTTTAAAATAAATATTATTTTTAATAGATATAAAAATAAAAAAAATAATAAAAAAATATATATAATAAATAATATTAAATAAAATATAAATATATATATATATATATTATTTAATGTAAAAATATAAGAATTGGTTTTAAAAATACGATTATATAAACACCGCTGATATGGAGCATTCCTGATATATGGTGCCGTGAGGACTAAGTACTAACACGTCTTTGCCAACGTGGCTAAAAATAAATAAATTTTGCTTATAAAGGAGACGTGTATTGGATCGGCCAACGTTTAAAATGGCCATATGGTCAATGGTATATGCGTGGAGCATCTAATCATAGCTGTTAGATGTTATAAAAATTAGATTAATGGTAAATATTGAAAGTGAGTTATCTTTTCAAGGAGTTAGCTAATAAAATTAATATGATTTTTATTCATAATAATAATAATAATAATAATAATAATAATAATAATAATAATGAATTGGTATTTAATATTAATAATCAATTAAAGACATAACTAAAATTGAAAAACTTTTATACCTTGATTTTCAAATCCACCTGTTACTACTGGTGAGATTCTAATCAATTTATGTAATTTTCAAAGGATAAAACTATAGCAAAAGTGAACTGACTTTCTGCTAAATTTTTCAAACAAATACAACTTAATTAGTTTGAATATAAAGTTAATTTATTTTATTTAAAAGTGTTTTTAATAGAAAGAGATTTAGAAGATTGAAGTATTAGTTTGTAAAGAATTTATACACTTATTATGCAGTGAGAAAGATCATTTATTTCAATTTCACAAACTTTTCGAGAACTTTATTACATTAGACAACTTGATTAATCTAAGATAGACGTTATTATGCACTTTGTTAAGTTAGAGTGTATGATATACTTTTTTATTTTACTTGCAATTGCAATTTGTTTTTTTGGTTAGTAGTTTTTTTTTTGTTTTATTTTTTTACACACTCTATTGTCATATCTAGCCATTATTGGCCACCGCCATTACTGCATGTTGCCCTACTATCACGTTGTCGCGCCTGCCTGCCACCACCATCGCCGATGCATGCCGTTGCGGCCACCATCGTCGACCACTGACTGCTGCTTCCAGGTGCTGCCACCATAGTGCACCGTTGGCCCCTACCACTGCTGCCACTACCGCTGACCACCACAACACACCATCGGTCGCTGCCACCGCCATTGCCATGCATCATCGGCTACTGCCACCACTACCACCACGCATCGCTAACTGTTGCCACTGCCACGAATCGTCAACCGTCGCCTCCGCCACGAACCGTAGGCCGCCTCCACCATCGCTGCCGCTGCCACTACTATTACCGTAATCACCGCCATCGCCATCATCGCCGCCAACTCTCGCAACGGCGTCATCGTGTCGGCCGCTGTTGTCGCCGGCCGATTATCGTTGACCATCGCGCTGTTACTGACCGTTACCATTGACCGTCGTGCCGACCGTCGCCCTTGGATCAAACCTACATAACCTGCTTAGCAGGTTTCTTGTGCTTGATCTAAACTATTGATATTTTTTATGTTTAAATCAATTGCTTGAATTACAAGGTGTACCATACACCCTCTGTTGGATGATGTATATTAGACAAAGCCTTAATCTAAACCTTCTCACTGATCTTCTGTTTCAATTGGAACCTTCTCTCCTCTAAGTTTGAACAACTTGAGAAAATTGTGAGAAGGTTAATATTTCAAGAAAAAAAATATAATTCAATCTCCCTTTCTTGTGTTATTACCAATTTTAGTAAGGACCAAATTGGTTCAGAGGATAGGTCACGTGTCTTCCAGTCAGACAGGCTAGGCCGGTTTAGCTCGTTCAACTATGTATGTGGGTGGCTTGCAAAATGTACATGGTGGAAACTTCTGCCATGGCTCGCAGGAAGAAGATCCAAGAGCAAAAAAGTGAACAATAGATGCAATATGTGACTTCATTAGATAATTGACTAAATTTTTTAAATCAATCAATATAATTATCAATATAATATATAAAAAATGAGTCTTGACTTATAAAATTTTGTTTGATTTGTGTCACTAATATTATTTGAATTTAGATTTTAGTATTATCCTATTAAAGAAAAATAAAATAAAAATGTAAATTATTTTCAAGATTCTTTCTTACAAGTATTGTTTCTAAGTTATGTCATCAATGAATCATTACAAATTTAAATTTTAATTTCATTATTATTGTCTTCTTAATGTAAAAAAAAATTTATATTATATTATATTATATATATATATATATTGTATTATATTATATTATATATATTTGAGATAATTTTTTATTGAATAAAAATATTTTTGTTAATGTGTTAAACTAAATTATAATATACAAAAATGAAGCTAAGGGAATTGGTAGTGGTCACAGCCCTTAAAACTATGTTTGAATTGGTAAAATGAGATGAAATGAAACAGAATGAAATATAGTGTGATTACTTGTCAATGTTTGGGTTTTTTAAAAATGGATGGAAGGATGGAATGAAATGGATGGATGACATCTATTCCATCCCATTCCATCAAATACCCCACTTTTTCTTACCCTCCAATTTGGGGGATATGAGATGAAACCAATTCATTTGTTCATAAATTTTTACCATTTCATCCACTTCTACTATTAAATATCTAAACAAAGGTACGGAGACTTAACTTCACTCTACTCCATTCAATTCCACTCCATTCCACTCTACTCTATTTCACTTCATTTTATTTTATCCAACATAAGATATTCAAACAAAACCCAAAGCTCAAAATAATCTTTCAATAGTTTTTGAAATTTTTAAAATATTCTTAAAATTTTATATATAAACTTGATATTTGACATTTTACAAAAAATTAAAATAAATATTTGAACTTTAATGTGAAATTTCTACAATATCCATGATCATTTATGAAAATAAATATATTTTTTATAGTAATCATATAATTATTATATATTTTTTAAAATATATTTTTTATAATCTTGTGTATTGCACAGTATTATTCTAGTTGTGTAAAACTTATGTTTTGAAAGACCATAAGATTGAACTAGTCTTATTCAAGTCAAAGGAAATTACATCATAAGTGATTATCCATTTTTTTTATTATAAGATGGGTAATTGGAATAATTGTTTTTTTTTTTATAAATTAAAGAACTGCCACCTAACATTAGGAGAAAGTGTGTTCTGCGCTACATTGTCAAAGGAGTTACATTTGGAAGTAGGTCATATGATATCAATTGTTGAAGTATCTTAAGATGATCCTTAAATATTATATGTCAAATTGGAGCATGAGGATGATTAATTAAACTACCATTTTCACATTTTAGTTGTTTTAATAGATGAATATTGATGTAACTTTAGGATATAATAGCAATGGAACTGTTATATTTTTATTTTAGTGCAATGTATGATTTCTGTTGATGTAGTATATAAACAAGATAGTGTTCAAAGTTGTTATTGTTCAAGCACAATTTGCAATTGTTGTTAATGTGATTTGTTTATAACTATACATTTTCTATTTTTTCTTTTATTTTTTTTAAATAATTTTGGTTGTATTATAGATTTCATGATCTTATCTTATTGTCATAGACATTCTTAAATCAGAGGGAAAATTTTCTTAAACATTAATTTTTGTTTTTATTTTATTGATTAAATAATTTTGGTTTTGTTCTGAACCAAATTACGAGTTAGAGGTTCAAGAGCAACCCAGCTCACCATAATAGGATCCCGGATATTTATGCACGCTATTTAGATAAGTACATCTACCTATTTATAAGGTATAAATCTCTTATAGAATCTCTTATAGATTTGGATACTAATTACATCTCACATAAATAGGAAAATTAGTTATAAGACATAATAATCTCATGAATTTTTATCATAAATAATAACATTTAATTCAGATTAAACTACAATTCTTATCACTTAAGATGCTCCTATAAATATCCCGCAATGTCTCAAATGTATGCATTCAATTCCAAACACTACCAACCTTGTACACGGTCTAACGTGAGTGTCAGAGTACCTTTTGCAAGCACCCACCCTCTCGCACCACCGTCACTGCCGCTGTGCTATGGAGGTTTCCACCTTCAACCACCTACTCAGATATTCCACTGAACCTTGTTCGAAACATTGGTGTCGTCTATGGAAAAAGATAAACTTCTATTCCTATCATCATCATCATGGTTAACACGAGGAGATAGCAAGTCTCTACCAATCATAATCGCGCCTCTGCCACATAGAACCAACTGTCTCCCAACCTCCGTCCAGCGTCCGCTCCTGCTCACGAGCTAATCTAAGAACCCGTTGTTGCCTAACCGAAACCTAGCTAGGACGGGGTAGCAACTTCTTTTATTGGAGAGAATCTTTCCCTTCTACCTACATAAATTCTGGTGAGGCAATATCTCGGTCCACAAAGAGCTCCTTATGGAGATGCTGGACAACAGGTGTCAGTGCTACAATGCCTTGGAGCTCGTGCAAAGAATGAAGAAGTTTGATCTTGCTATGCTGAAACCAGTCTCCCGGAGTTGTCCAGAGCAGAGCTTATCTCTTTGGTTAGACTTCAAGATGAATAGATCCATAACCTAGAACGAGCTGTGAACTAGGAGATAGAAGGCGAGAACTAATCTCTGAGAAGGAATCAAGAAAATTGAAGGACATAGCCCATGATGAGGTCCATCTCCTAGAAAATTCTAGGATCACGGAAGCCACTCGGAGCATTGAAATCCCCGCTCAGAGAAGACAAGAGCAAAATCACAGAGCAAGGAGCTCGGTTTCACAAAACCAACCCTTCTCTGATAAGCTGATGGCTTATGAGGTCCCTAGGTGCTTCAAATACCCCACAAATATTGAAGCTTATGACGAGACCACAGACCCTTAGAAGCACTTGGACATATACATTTATGTTCTCTTATTTGTTGTAGGAGATGATCCACTCATATGCCGCACTTTCCCTTTGTCTTTAAAGAAAACCGCCTTAAGATGGTTCACCACCTTAACTCCTAAGTACGTCATTAACTGGGGGGGCTTGTCCTTGCGATTTTTGCTGCACTTCACCACTAGCAAGGTGCACCTGAAACCCTTCTCATGCCTCTCCTAGATTAAATAAGGAAAGGATGAGTCTTTCCGAGACTTTATATCTTGGTTTAACAAAGAAATAGTCACCAATAAAGACTGAGATGAAAGACTAGGATTGCACTACCTGAGAGAAAGGCTCTACCCTAGGCTGTGTTCTTTCTCTCTTGCCAAAAAGAAGCCCAAGACCATGGACGAGTTTGTGATTGACATTGACTAAAGTAATGGTTTTGATTATAATTATCAGAGAATAGGGTTTCTTTTTTTTGTATAATTGTGTTGTATCTTCCTTGAATCAATCACAGAATATATACAAAGGGTCTTAGTCCTATTTTAGGAAACAACTTAACTACCTAATATTAACTTTAGGAAACAGAATATCTCCTATGCTGTAATTCCTTGATATAGGAGATTACATTTATTATTCCTAATTACATAAAAAAAATATACATTCCTAAAATAGAATTCTTAAGAAACAAAGCACAAATCCACACGGATTCCAATCAGATTCCAACACTCCCTCTCAAGCTGGTGAATAGATATTTTCCATTCCCAGCTTAGATATGATTCTTTCAAATGAGGAGCTATTTAATCCCTTGGTGAGAACGTCTGCAAGTTATCCTTGAGTGGGCACATATGGAGTGCATATCAAGCCACTATCAAGCTTCTCCTTGATAAAATGCCTATCCACCTCAATGTGTTTAGTTCTATCATGTTGAACCGGGTTATGGACTATGCTAATTGCTGATTTATTGTCATAGTAGAGCCTCATAGGTTTTTCCCACTTAATCTTCAAATCTTCTAGAATGATTTTGAGCCAAAGTAGTTCACATACACCTTGTACCATAGCACAAAATTCTGTTTCAGCAGTAGAACGTGCTACTACACTTTGTTTTTTGCTTTTCCAAGTCACAAGATTTCCTCCAAGAAAAATGCAATACTCGGTAGTTGATCTCCTATCAACAATTGACCCTGCGTAGTCAGCATCAATATATGCTTCAAGTGTCATATTTCCATTTCGTTTAAACAAAATTCCTTTGCCCGGAGTTCCCTTGAGATATTGCACAATTCTATGGATTGCCTGTAAATGGACTTCTCTTGGGCTGTGCATGAATTAACTTATCAAGCTCACTCCATAAGCAATATATGGTCTAGTGTGGGATAAATATATGAGCTTTCTTACTAAGCATTGATACATCTCCTTATCAACTGCAACATCTTCTTCTGCATTTCCCAACTTTATGCTCGGTTCCACAGGTGTGCTCACAGGTTTACAAGTTGTCTTGCCTGTTTCCTTGAGCAAATCAGTGATGTATTTCTGCTGGGATATAAAGATCCTTTTCCTGGAGTGTGCCACTTCAATTCCCAAAAAATATTTTAGTTTTCCCAAGGTTTTGATCTCAAATTCCTTGGCCAAACACTAACTCAAGGTCTCTTGTTCTTTCCTATTATCTCCAGTCAATATAATGTCATCCACATACACTAACAAAACAGTAACTCCCCCTGACTCAGAGTGTTTGATAAACAATGTATGATCCCCTTGACTTTGCTTGTAGCCCAAAGCTGTCATAACTCTAGTAAACCTTCCAAACCAGGCCCTAGGTGATTGTTTCAGCCCATACAAGGCCTTTTTTAATTTGCAAACTGTGCTGGCAGTCATCTTCCTCTCATATCCTGGTGGCATTTCCATATAAATCTCCTCCTCAAGTTCTCCATGCAAGAAGGCATTCTTCACATCAAATTGTTGGAGTTCCCAGCCATAGTTGGCAGCAAGGGATAAGATCACTCTAACAATATTCATTTTAGCCACTGGAGCAAAAGTTTCTGAATAATCAATCCCATAAGTTTGTGTGAACCCTTTTGCAACTAATCTTACTTTGTACCTTTCAATTGACCCATCAACTTTGTATTTTACCGTGTACACCCACTTACACCCAACTGGTCGTTTTCCTGCTGGTAAAGAAATAAGCTCCCAAGTTTTATTTTTCTCTAGTGCTTCCATCTCTAGACCCATGGCTTGCTTCCATTTTTCATTGGTCAAAGCCTTAGAAAGAGTAGTGGGTATGAATGTGGTGTTTAGGTTTACAAGAAAGGTTTTATAGGTTGGTGAGAAGTTTCTAAATGAGAGATAATTTGAGAGAGGGTATAAAGGCTGTTTGGTGCTTTTTCTGGTTCCTTTTCTATGGGCAATTGGAAGATCAAGGTCATCTGGGTCATCTTTAGTAGGTTGAGTCTCAGTTTCATCCTGTGAGGTGGGCAAAAAGGTTACATCCTGTAAAGTATGTAATTCAGAAATTGTTACCTCATGAGAAGGAGTTGAGTCAGATTCTTAGATCTGTTTAGATTCTGGAATGGCCTTGGATTTCCTGGAGTACACCAAACCTTTTTTAAATCTATCATCAAGTTGAGTGGCTTCATTGAACTTGGGGTTAGACTGAGGTTGGTCCAGAGTATTGGGGTCAGGTTCAGGCTCAACAGAAAGGTTAGGGAGACCAGGAAAATTAAGACAGTCATCCTTATCTTCCCTAAGATTCTCCCCCTGAAGATAAGGTTTAGGAAAAAAGGCTTATTGCTCATTAAAGGTAACATCCCGAGATACAAAGAATTTTTTTGTGGGAGGATGATAACATTTATAGCCCTTTTGAGTGGAGGAATACCCAACAAAAACACATCGTAGAGCCCGTGGATCAAGTTTCCCTCTATCTTGACTATGGATATGAACAAAAGGCACACAACCAAAGATCCTAGGTTTGAGATTGTTGGTAGTGGAGATATTTGGGTAAAAAGAAGAAAGGACCTCCATAGGACTTTTAAAACCTAAGACACTAGATGGTAATTTATTAACAAGGTATGTTGCTGTAAGAACAACTTCCCCCCATAACATTTTTGGAACACTTTGCTGATATAGCAGAGCTCGGGTGTGGTTTAGAAGATGCCCATTTTTCCTCTCAACAATCCCATTCTATTGTGGCATTTTGACACAAGAAGACTCATGAATAATTCCCTCTTTCTGACAGAAGGGAGTAAGGATTTGATTAAAGTAGTCTTTGGCATTATCAGATCTAAGTCTCTTGATATTCACACCAAACTGATTTTTTACCATAGAAAAGAAATTTAGGAAAACAGTACTTACTTCATATTTATGTTTAAGTAGAAAAATCCAAGTAACCCTAGTACAATCATCAATAAATGTTACAAACCAACGAGCACCAGACACACTTGGAACATTAGAGGGACCCCATACATCTGAATGAATAAGATAAAAAGGAGAAGAACTTCTGTTATTGCTGATAGGAAAAGGTACACGCTTGTATTTAGCAAGCTCACACACCTCACAATGAAAACTCTCAACATCCAATTTGGTAAATAGAGAAGGAAACAAAATTTTGACAATCCTAAAAGAAGGATGTCCTAACCTATAGTGATAAAGAAAAATCTTCTCCTTGTTGGATAGAATAGATTCGGACATGAAGGAATAAGGAAGACTGTTCTTACTGGGCAGATTTGGTTCCTCAAGGTAGTAAAGACCATTCTATTCTCTAGCACGTCCAATCGTCCTCCTCGAATTCTTGTCCTGAAATACACAATCACTACTATCAAAAATTACTTTACAAGATAAATCCTTTGTAAGTTTTTGTATAGAGACAAGGTTGGTGGATAACTTTGGGACATGGAGAACATTTTTTAGGGTTAGAGATGGGTTTATGTGGATATCACCTAGGCACTGCTACAGTTACAAGAGTTTCATCAGCTGTAACAATTTTCTTGGTGCTGGGACAAGGTGAGTATGTAGAGAAGTGTTTGGATAAGGGTGTCATGTGGTCTGTGGCACCTGAATTTAGGATCAAGCCTATGGTAGAAGGTGTAGAAGGCGGTTCTGAGACATTTAAACCAAATGAAAATGAAAGCTTACTTGAATATGCCAAAGTACAAGTACCTGAAGAACCTGATGGTTTGTCAAGGCTGGTGAGGAAAGCTCTCATCTTGTTTATCTCTTCCTGGTTGAGACTTGTGAATTCAGATTTAGATTCTGAGTTGTTTCCTTCACTGTTTTTTGCAGCGGGTTCGAATCTGTTGGAAGATCAAATCCCATAATTTATGAATTAGTAGCACTGTTCATACGGCACAAATTAGTGGAGTGCCGCGGCACAAATTTGTATACGGATTTGTGGCATTGTTCACGCAGCACAAATTAGTGGAGTGCTGTAGCACAAATTAGATTTGTGACACTGTTCATGCAGCACAAATTAGTTGAGTGCTGCGGCACAAATTGTTCAGGGAGTCTTCTCTGGTGATATCTTATGAAGAATAGGGTTTGGAAATGAAGGCCAATCAGAGGGGCGACGGCAATGAAGGCCGAGAATTGTTGGCAATGAAAGCCAACTGGTTTTGGAAAAAGATATTTCAGCGGAAACCAGGAGTAGTCCCCGATCGGAACTGCTTTGATACCATATTAGAGAATAGGGTTTTTTGTATAATTGTGTTGTATCTTCCTTGAATCAATCGCAGAATATATACAAAGGGTCTTAGTCCTATTTTAGGAAACAACTTAATTACCCTAATATTAACTTTAGGAAACAGAATATCTCCTATGCTGTAATTCCTTAATAAAGAAGATTACATTTATTATTCCTAATTACACCAAAAAAAATATACATTCCTAAAATAGAATTCTTAAGAAACAAAGCACAAATCCACATGGATTCCAATCAAATTCTAACAATAATAAACAAGAAAGGAATGGAAATACAAATATCAAGTACCAAGGAGCTTCAAGTTTAGCATATAGGTCTTAAATCTTGTGTAAAGGTATTTGTAGGGTTCACACTAAGCTCATTTATTGGTTTTCTTACTCAACTTGAATGGCTTTTCAAAATCATAATTTATAATTGTGAAAATATGTTTAAGTTTGAGCAAAATGATTTTAGAAAGTTTGAAAAGATTTTGGAAATCTTTGATTGAAAAACCCTTTGGAAATCTTGCTTTCTTGACAAACCAATAACAGGTTATCACTATTCACATAACAAGTTATTTTCCAAAATAGAAACGCGCCAAAGTTTTTCTAAAGGCTCCTAACCAATTAGGTAATTCCCTTAATTAGTTATTTGATAAGTCAGGAGTTAATCTTATGTTTTTTTTCTAAGGCTCCTATCCAATTAGGTCATTCCCCTAATTAGTTATTTGATAAGTCAGGAGCCAATCTTATATTTTTTCTAAGGCTCCTAACCAATTAGGTCATTCCCCTAATTAGTTATTTGATAAGTCAGAGGCTTTGCATCTTTTTTTTAAAGGACCTAACTAATTAGGCAACTTATGTAATCGATTATTGAAATACAATAAAGGCACCTCTTATGGTTTTAAAAAGACCAATAACTATTTAGGCCATTTGTCCTAATTGGTTATTGAGTGAAATAGATACGCAGGATTCATTTTAAATGTCTCATAACCGATTATATGTTTGCCAATAACCAATTAGGGTTAACCAAATAATCAATTTTTGGAAATCAATAACCAGTTATCTGGAGAAGCATAAAACATTTTTCAACGGCTCTATTGGAGCATTTAATTCCCCCAACAACCACCAATGGCTCTAAAAAGTTTTGTGCTATAAATGAAAGTGTTTGGACATAAAAAAAAAGTTGGCAATCAATCTAAACAAGTTTCTTGAGCATTAAATTCGTGTTTTACTCCCTTTTCATCATATACTCTGTTTTGAACTTCAAAGTGTGAATCATTGATACCTATTAAGCTTCAATTTGTATTATCCACACTTGAGAGAGTTTCTATTCATCTATACCTTGTGTAATATGTAAAAAGGGTGAGGTATCCCTCAAAGGTTGTAAAAGGTGAGATATCTCTGTTTTGAGACTCAAGCACAAAGGGTGAGGCATCCCAGAGGTGTGTTGAGTGCTCTCAGTTGTAAAGGTTGTCAAGCACCTATTCAATCTTGAAGGTTTAGTGGAAAATCTCGAGTGCTTCACTTGAGGACTGAATGTAGGTCATAAGGGGTGACTGAACCAAGATAAATCCTTGTGTTTGCTCTTCTCAACTCTATCTTTTTACTTTGTGCTTTTTATTTTATATACTTGTTTGAATACTCTTTATCTTGGCTTATTTATTTGTGAGTGAAGTGACCAATCTCATCTATCTATTTACCTCAATCAATCAATAGCTTCAACAAAAATTGGTATACAAGTGTTTTGTGAAAAAAATTACAAAATTATTTTACATACTCAACTTACCCCCCTTTTGAGTATTGAGGCCACTTGGTAACAAATGGTATCAGAGCTAGACTCTTGTGTAAAGAGCTTAACAACTTCAAGAGAAAAAATGACTTCAAATTATTTTTCTAACGAAAGTTCTTCTATAAATAGACCTCCATTTTTTAATGAGGATGATTATGCCTATTGGAAAGAAAGGATGAAAATTTTTATTGAAGTTATTAACTTAGATGTGTGAGATGCCGTTAAAAGGGCATTTTTGTTCTTACACGTACTATTGATGTGTAAAAACTAATACACCAAGAAGTGAATGGACCAATGAGTACAAAAAGAAGGTTTAATACAATTTAAGAGCCAAAAACATCATCACCACATCCTTGGAGTATGATGAATTCTTTAGGGTTTGAAATTATAAGATCGCCAAAGAAATGTAGGATACTCTACAAGTAACTCATGATGGTATAAGTGAAGTAAAACGATCAAGAATAAACACTCTCAATCATGAATACAAATTGTTTAGAATGAACCAAGTTGAAAGCATTCAAGAAATGCAAAAATGGTTCACATACATTGTTAATCATCTTACTTCATTAGGAAATATTTTTCCTAATGAAGATCTTATTAACAAAGTTTTGAGATGTTTGAGCAGGCATTGACAACCCAAAGTTACGACTACTACCGAATCAAGGGATTTATAAAAAATGTCTCTAGCCACTCTATTTGGGAAGCTCCAAGAGCATGAATTGGAGCTAAATAGGCTCCATCAAAATGAGGAGCATGACAAGAATAAAAAAGAGATTGCACTCAAAGCCACATCCTCCATAATTGATGATGATGATGATGAAGATGACTTAGAAATAAATGAGGAGAATCTTAGTCTTCTAGTAAAGAAATTTGGAAGATTCTTCAAGAAGAATGAAGTTCAAAGAAGACCTCCCTTTCCCTAAAAGAATGCCTATCACAAAAAAGAAGAAACTTCATCCACTCTTAAATGTTATGAATGTGGAGAACTGGGACACATAAAGATAGAGTGCCCAATCTATCAAAAGAAAGTGAAAAAATATGAGAAGATATCCTCAAAGGAGAAGAAAGAAAGAAAAGCCCACATAACTCAGGATGATAATGACATGGACTCAACTGATAGCTCAGACAATGAGAAAGTCATCTATGTTTCATGGCTAGAGGAGAAGAGGAATATGAAGATGACACAGAGGTAACATCCTCAAACTTTGACTATTCTCTTTCCTATGATGAATTGCAAGATGCATTTGAAGAATTGCATAATGAATCTATGAGGCTTGCAAAACTTGTTTCATCATCCAAGAAAATAATTTCCTCTTTTGAAAATAAAATCTCTATTTTAAACAAGAAAATTGAGGAATTTAAAATTGAGAATGAAACTCTTGGACTTATTAATGCAAATTCTTCATGCATGAGTTGTGCTTCACTTGATAATGCATCTATATCCTTTTCTTGTTCATCATGCAAAACTTTTAAAAATGAAATTGAAGATTTGAAAAATACTCTTTTAAATTTTACCTTTGGAAGATATAATTTGAAAATATTGCTTGGGAAGCAAAGATGCATTTTTCAAAAGGCTGGTTTAGGGTATAATCCCAAAAATCAATAAAAACTTTATAAGAATTTCTTTCTTCCCTCAAGTACATCAGCAAGTCTTTTTATAAAGTGTTTATTGTGGCAAGAAATAACATAGTACATCAACTTGTAATGTAAGGAAAATATCAATAACAAGATAGGGACTAAAATGGTTTGTGTTCCCAAAGGCACTTTACCAAAAACTAACACACAAGGACCTAAGAAAACATAGATACCAGAAGCCAAAAATTAAAGTGTGTTGTAAGTGTGCTTGAAGGCCAAGAACTGACTTTGGTATCTTAAAAGTGGCTACTCCAAGCACAAGACCAGAAATTACTCCAAGTTCCCTTCATTGTCTCCAAGAAGCTTGGACTTGCAATCTTTGGATAAGTGGAGACTTGTTTTATGCTTTAACTTGCTTTAAAGTTATACTTTTCTAGCTTTATGTTTTGAAAATTCTTCTACATGTTAATATGCTAGATAAGTTCACTTCTTGTTTGAAATAACAAATTTGATGAAAACATCTTTGAACTTAGCATTCTAGATCAATCATGCATCTAACTCTTGCTAAAAATCATAATTTTGCTGCATAACTTGCCACAATATGATATTTTGTTGTACGATTTGGAATATTGCTGCACAATATGATATTTTGCTATATAATTCATCACTTTGCTGCATAATTTGTTATGTTATTGCATAATGTGATATTTAGTTGCATAATCTGTCATTTATTGCATGATATATCATTTTGATGCATAGCTTGTCACTTTGTAGCATAATTTGATACTTTGCTGCATTATTGAACTCCATGCATAATTATCTTGTTTTAATCATTTTTTAATCCAATACTGACTTGGTTCCCCCAAGTTTGTTTTGCAGGTGCTTGATCCATGCTTAAGTCCCCCAAATTTCTAATCTCAAGCTCTTGCTAAAGAAATTGGTTTCTAGTAATTTTGAAGAAGAAAAATCAGTTTTGAGTTAAAGTCATGGTGGTTTGAGATGATGAAATTGAGTTCAAGCTTAAATTACTCTTAAGACGGCAAAAGTTTGTGTTTTAAGGGTTAAAGTCTTCAAGAGTTTTTGTTTTTTGAGATGAAATAATCAGTTATGGGAAGAAAGAAACCAATTATTGGCTCCTGGAAATGTGATCTTATATTCTGTCAAGCCAAATAACTGGTTAGGAGAAGTACCTAACCTGTTATTCACAAAGTCAATGATTGTTGATGCTTTTCCTCTAACAAATAACCAATTAAGGCCTTCACACAATTGGTTTCTAGTGACTTTGAAAAGGATAAGATCTATTTTGAGCTACATTTATGGTATTTAGAGTGGATGTAATGGAAGCAAAGTCAAGATGATTATCAAAGATGACATGTGGTTGCATTTTTAAAGGTTGAATTTATGAAGATTATCTAGTTTTGGAAGTGAAATAACCAATTAGAAGAAGAAAATAACCTGTTATTTGGTCTTTGAAACTATTATGGCATGTTGAAGTGCTCTCTGCTAAGCAAAATAACCAATTAGGAAGCTTCTCTAATTGGTTATTAGGCAATTGGAGGATCCTGGTGCTCTCTGGAACAAAACAATAACCAATTAGAGCCATTCTCTGGCTGGTTATATGATGAAAACAGGGGCCATGTTTTTTCACAACTAACTGGTTACTAATAACCCCTAACCAGTTATTGTCCTTCATAAAACACTAGTCATAGCGTCCTTCTTCTTCATTCACGAAGCCCCCAACTCCATTGTCATCTTCTTCCTTTTCTTCTCTCAAACACCTACTTACTCAAATACCTTTCTCACTCCAAATCCAACCAAAATCCACCACTAAAACTCATTTTCCACCACTTTGAACAAAACTTTCATTTTCTTCCAAATTTTCACATTCGCTCATGTTTTCTCTCTCCAAAATCGAGCCCTAGCCTCCATTGTCAACCATAGCAACACAGTTACCTATGATCGTTTGAGCACTATAGAAGATCGCCTAGATAGGCTGGAGCGTCGCTATCCACCACCGGAGGATCATGAGGCTTCGACATGGATATTTCTTTTTTAGCTAATCCAATTTTGTTTTTAGCTATATTATTATGCTTAAAGCTAATCTAACCATACTGGGTTGTCTTTTGGATATGCTATTAATTATCATAGCTTGTAACCTTGATTATTCATAGTATGACTTTGATATAATGTTTTAGTACAACTTGAATATTTTGCAATGGATGGTCTGTTGAAATGCATATCCTACTGATCTGGTTATATTGTTGATAAATTATTATTGAATATCTATTGAAAGGCAATGGTTTTGTGTTTAAGGTTACAATATTTCTTCTCTCTTTGTCAAAATTATTGTATATTTTTTTTATCATGACAAAAAAGGGAGAAGTTTTTGGTTTATATGCCATTGAGAAAAGTAAGGTAAAATAGCAAAAGGTATATTTTCAATGAACTTGGGATTCCAAAATTAAGGGAGAGTTGCACATCTCTAAACTAATCATCTCTTAAAAAAATATAAGGGGAGTAAGTCTCTAACACCTTTTCGCGAGTTTCAATTTATTTAAACTAACATTTTCTCAATAGTTGTTTGTCATCATTAAAAAAGGGGAGAATGTGATTGGCATTGACTAAAGCAATGGTTTTGATGATAACAAACAAGAAAGAAATGGAAATGCAAAGATCAAGTACCAAGGAGCTTCAAGTTTAGAATATAGGTTTTAAATCTTGTGTAAAAGTATTTGTAGCGTTCACACTAAGCTCATTTATTGGTTTTCTTACTCAACTTAAATGGCTTTGCAAAATCATGATTTATACTTGTGAAAATGTGTTTAAGTTTGAGCAAAATGGTTTTAGAAAGTTTGAAAAGATTTTGGGAATCTTTGATTGAAAAACCATTTGGAAATCTTGTTTTCTTGACACATGTTATCACTGTTCATATAACAAGTTATTTGCCAAAACAGAAACGCACCAAAGTTTTTCTAAAGGCTCCTAACCAATTAGGCAATTCCCCTAATTGGTTATTTGATAAGTCAGGAGTCAATCTTATGTTTTTTCTAAGGCTCCTAACTAATTAGGTCATTCCCCTAATTGGTTATTTTTTGAAAAGTCAGGAGCCAATCTTATGTTTTTTCTAAGGCTCCTAACCAATTAGGTCATTCCCTTAATTAGTTATTTGATAAGTTAGGAGTCAATCTTATGTTTTTTCTAAGGCTCTTAATCGATTAGGACAATTCCATAATTAGTTATTTAATAAGTCAGAAATGTTGCCTCTTTCTTTTTAAAGAGCCTAACCAATTAGGCAACTTATGTAATCGGTTATTGAAATAGATCAGAAGCACCTCTTATGGTTTTAAAAAGACCAATAACCGATTAGGCCATTTGTCCTAATTGGTTATTAAGTGAAATAAATATGCAAGACTCATTTTAAATGTCTCATAACTGATTATATGATTGCTAATAACCAATTAGGCTTAACTAAAACCAATTATTGGAAATCAATAACCAGTTATCTGGAGAAGCAAAAAACATTTTCCAACGGCTCTATTAGAGCATTTAATTTCCCTAACAACCACCAACGACTCTAAAAAACTATGAGCTATAAATGAAAGTGTTTGAGCATCAAAGAAAAGCTAAAAATTAATCTGAACAAGTTTCTTGAGCATTAAATTTGTGTTTTACTCTTTTTTCATCATATACTCTGTTTAGAACTTTAAAGTGTGAATCCTTGATACCCATTGAACTTCAATTTGTATTATCAACTTTTGAGAGAGTTTCTATTCATTTATACCTTATGTAATCTGTAAAGAGGGTGAGGTATCCCTTAAAGGTTGTAAAGGGTGAGGTATCCCTTGTTTGTAAAGATGGTGAGGTATCCTTATTTTGAGGCTCAAGCACAAAGGGTGAGGTATCTCAAAGGTGTGTTGAGTGCTCTCAATTGTAAAGGTTGTCAAACACCTATTCAATCTTGAAGGTTTAGTGAAAAATCTCGGGTGGTTCACTTGAGGACTAGATGTAGGTCACAAGGGGTGGCTGAACCAGGATAAATCCTTGTATTTGCTCTGCTCAACTCTATCTCTTTACTTTGTACTTTTTATTTTATATGCTTGCTTGAATACTCTCTATCTTGGCTTATTTATTTGTGAGTGAAGTGACCAATCTCATTTATCTATTTACTTCAATCAAGCAATAGCTTCAACGAAAATTAGTATACAAGTGTTTTGTGAAAGAATTGTGAAATTATTTTACATACTCAATTCACCCCTCATCTTAAGTATTGAGGCCACTTGGTAATAGAGTTTTGTGCCTGTGTTGACAAGTTTATCAACGCTGAAGATATTCTTCGGGCTAAGAAGCATCTTGAGAAAGGAGAAGATGCTAAACCTAAGTCCAGATAACCAAACCAACAAGGTTATGAAGTACGAAAACTACACTCCCCTTAATACACCTCGGGCTCAAATCTACCAGGAGGTCATAAACACTAAGTTCTGAGATGTGCAAAGAATCCCTTGAAGAAACATACGCAAAAGGACAAATCTAAGCATTGTGCATAGCATGATGGCCATGGTCATAACATAGAGGATTGCAACAACATCTAAGATGCCTTCGAGTCTCTAATATGAGATGGCTGCTTGGGCTGCTATGTGCACTAATCTCGAAACAACAATTAAATGGGAGGAAAAAACTACAGGAAGCAGAACTATAGCCCATAGAGAAGTCCATCTCCTCCCTACCAAATAAGATGCTTTCTAGCTAGGAATAAGAATCCCAGTGCAAGCTCATCTTAGGGTAATGCCCAAAACTAAGAAAGAGCAAAACCCCGGGATGACAATCAAGATGATGACCGCTACCATGTCGAAGTAACCTGGATAATTAACACCATCTTGAGGGGCTTCGCGAGTGGTAGTGAGTCAGGAAATGCCAGGAAGAAAGCACTCCAGGTTGTACTGAGTGTAGCATCCCCCTCAGAAATTAAGTCAGATAGCGGCGCAAGAAAAACCCCACCGATTTCATTTTCTGACAAGGATTACAGATGCACAATCCCAGATCACGATGACCCCATGGTCATTTATAGGATAATTACCAATGTCGAGATTCGCAAAATATTTGTTAACCAAGAGAGGTCAATTGATATCATGTTCCTAGACTTGTTCGAAAAGTTAGGATTATCAAGAAAATAATTGATCCCGTATACCGACGAGTTGATTGAATTCAAAAGAGGTAAGATCACCCTAGTGGGATACATTGAGACTTACCTAACTTTAGGAAAAGATTCCTTTTTCAAAACTGTGAAGGTTAGGTTCTTAGTAGTTAATTGTCCTTTAGCCTATAATGTCATATTGGTCGCCCATTACTTGATGCCTTTGGGGCCATAATCTCCACACCCCACTTAGCCATGAAATTTCTAGACTAGTAAGACAAGGTTGTAACAGTCAAGGGACACTAAGTCATGATGAGGAAATGTAACAACGAGAGCCTAAGAATCGCCAAGAAACCTCGGGCCACGGATCAACGCAGCTACTCGACTCTAGTCATTACGGACCCCATCAACGTCCTCTTGACTGAGTTGGACATACCCGAAGAGATTCGTGGTACACACACCCAACTTGATTAAGAGCTTCAGTGCCCTTTAACTTGGTGCTAAGCTAGATCAGGTAACCAATATAGGAAGGCATCTAAATCAGGATGGAAGATCCTAGTTAATTAAGTTTCTAGAGAAAAATAAGGATCTATTTGCTTGGACCTCCGAGAACAGGTCGAGCTTAGACTTAGAATTCATTTGCCACGAACTTTCTATCATGAAGAATGTAAAACTGGTGGCTTAATGAAAAAGGAAGGTCAGACTTAAAAGGCATGAAATGGTCCAGAAGTAATTGAAAGAGCTCTTAAACGCCATATTTATTAGGGAGGTCTCATATACCACATGACTCTCTAACATGTTCTTGGTCAAAAAGGCTAATGGGAAATGGCGTATGTGCGTTGATTATATAAATCTAAAGAAGGTGTGTCTAAAAAACTCATATCCAGTTCCCAACATTGACAAACTGGTGGACAATTTGTCCGATTTCCAACTACTTTCTTTCATGGACGCCTATTCTAGTTATAACCAGATTCCTATGAACCCGAAGGATGAAGACAAGACCACCTTCATAACCTAGATAAGAAGTTATTGCTACCGTGTTATACTATTTAGACTAAAGAATACAGGGGCAACTTAGCAACGGATGATGAACAAAGTCTTCGAAGGACAGATTGATAAGATGCTAGAAGTTTACATTGATGATATGATAGTTAAGATGGTAGAGACTGGTGACAACATCAAGGATCTGGAAGAAGTCTTCACCCAGATTTGAAAACACAACATGAGACTGAACTCAGAGAAATATGCCTTTGATGTACAGGCTAGCAAGTTTCTAGGGTTTTTACTAACAATCTGAAGTATTGAAGCTAACCCATAAAGGTTCCACGTTGTCCTCAACATGCGCAGTCCATAGTCCTTGAAAGAAGTGTAGTAACTGACAGGTCAAATAATGGCCCTCACACGTTTCCTACCCAAGGCTACCTAAAAATCTCTTCCTTTCTTCAAATCCTTAAAAAAGGGAAAGAATTTTGAGTAGAACCTAGAGTGTGAGGCCGCCTTCTAAGAACTAAAGAGGATGTTGTCCACACCACCAATTCTAACAAGGTTGGACCCCGGTGAAACTCTTTATGTCTACCTCTCTGTTAGCAATGAGGTGATCAACTCATTTTTTATAAGAAAAGTGAATGAAGGACATAGGCTAATTTATTTTGTCAGTAAAGTCCTACAAGGCCCTAAGATTCACTATCAAAAGATTGAGAAACTAGCCCTAGAACTGTTGATTACTGCAAAAAGGCTAAGACAGTACTTTCAGTGTCACCCCATGATAGTGAGGACAGACCAACCAATTAGGAAAGTACTGTAAAAGTTGGATTTCGCTAGGAGAATAAGTGCTTGGTCAGTAGAGCTCTCAGAGTTCATTATTACTTACGAGCCAAGACCATTCATAAAGGCTTAAGAATTATCCAACTTCTTAGTTGAGCTCACACTGGATTTCGGCCATCCTAGAGCGCATTCTTGGACCATCTACATCGATGGATCCTCGAATCCCAAATGGAGCGATGTTGGAGTAATGTTGGAAAACGAAGTTGGCCTTATGTTGCAACATTATTTAAAGTTCGAGTTTCCCACTTCAAACAACCAAGTTGAATATGAAACATATATTGCAAGCATCAACATAGCAAATGAGATAGGAGTCACAACTATAATCCTATACAATGACTCACAACTGGTGACATCCCAGATATGGGGCGAATAGTAGGCTAAGGAGCCCCTATTATAGAAATACTTAGTCAAAGTCAAGAAGTTGATGGAAATCTTTGCTAATGTTAAGGTAGAGCACATCTCAAAGGAGCAGAACTCCAGAGCTGATATCTTGTCAAAGTTTACCAGCACCAAGAGTCCTGACAACAACAATTTCGTGATCCAGGACACATTACTCAATTCAAGTATTACGGACAATGAAGTCTTCATACTGGAAGATGACGAAACCTGGATGAACCTCTTAGTTGCCTACCTCTATAATGGTGCATTACCTGAAGATTATAAGGAAGCCCAAAAGATAATATGAACAACGTCCTAGTATACCATCCTTGATAACTAGTTATATCGTCACAGGTTCTCTTCTCCCCTCCTTAAGTGCCTTGGACCAAAAGAGGCAGATTATGTCTCAGCTAAGATTCACGAAGAAAGCTCTGGCCATCATCTCGGCGGAAAGTCCTTAGCATGGAAAGCACTGAGGGCCGGATACTATTGGCCCACTATGGAAGCTGACAACAAGGAACACGTATAGAAATGTGACCAATGCCAACACCATTCAGACATCTATGCAACACCACCAAAGGACTTATCTATGATGTTCATCCCTTAATCATTCTATCAATAGGGGATGGACATCCTAGGACCTTTCCCCCAAGCACCAAGGCAAATCAAGTACTTAGCGGTGACTGTTGATTACTTCACCAAGTGGATTGAGGTAGAACCATTGTCCACTAATAACTACAATTTTTATATATTAGTTAACCCTCATATTTAGTATCTTAGACCTCTTATGTGTTTAATTAATTGGTCTTGATCATATTTTATAAGTTTGGGTTCAAATTGAGCTTAATTGTATTTTTTTTAGCATTATTTGGAATTTTACACAATTTCTATATTTTAGGCATAACTTGAGTTCTAGATATCTAAAAATTATGAATTTTACCTTGTAAGGAAGCTGAGAGAAAGCTATACAACTTTGATTAGAGCTATAAGGCTAAATAGGAAGTTCAGTGGGTCAGATTCGGCCTAGAATTCAAAACAAAGATGCTGCCATTGGAACTTGGACAATATGTAATGATTTGGCCATACTTTAGGCTATAGGAGTCATATGGAGATGAGACTGGTACCATTGGAAAACTGCGACATAGATCTTCAACTCTTATGAAGATCACTTATCAAAACTGTGACGTTTTTATGGTGTTATCGCCCTTTGAAGTCAGCTGATGGATTCAAAGAGCCGTTAAGAATGTTTTGGGCATAACTCTCTCATCCTAAACCCAAATTTAGCAAATTAGGTGTCCAATTAAAGTTAAGAGGAAGCTGATTAATCCTAAGATAGAAGCAAACTTGGAATTTGAAATTTAGAGGTAGTTATTTGAGGAGAAGTAGAGAGTCTGAGGAAACCCTATTTTTCTCATAGCCTCTCTTGCACTTTCTCTCTTTATATCTCCGCCTCTCCCTTCTTTCTAGGTTTCTTTCTTTTCTATTTTTTTCTTTCTTCCTATCCATGGAGGGCTAGAACCTTTTAATCAATCATAGAGATTGACAATCTTGATATTTAATTTTGAGCTTGTTTAATTGTTTTGCATTTAATTATTAATCAAGTTTCTCTTCTACCTCTTTTGATTTTGATTGAATTTGGATTGAATTGTTTAATTTGATTTAGATGTTGATGTGATAATTGTATAATTGTCACATGTTTAATAAGGGTTACAGAGATTAAGCAATGCATCAAAGGTGTTTGATGGATTGTTTAGCTTAGTTGAATTCTAGGTTTTAGGTTAATTTAGGTTTAGATGAATGCTTAATTCATTTAACCTTAATTAATTAAATTCTAGATCTTATCTAGTAGATAAGTCATTGATCATCTTAAGGCTTCTTGATGTGATCTAAGGCCAAGAACTTGGTTAGTAATTGAATAGATTCTTATTGATCAAGGATGAACTAAACTTAAGATTACTTGATTTCTTTGGATTAGTTATTTACTTAATTTTTTTTATAGTTCTTAATTACTTTTTGTTAATTAATCTTGTAACCTTTCCCCTATTAACCTCTTAATCTGATTGCTTAATTAGAGTGATCCAAGGTAAATTGATATAATTTGATAGTATCGGCATCTATCATCCACCATCACCTTTGCGGGAATCCAAAAGTTCACTTATAAGAACATCATCAGCAGGTTTGGGATCCTGGAGTCAATTGTCATGGATAATAGAACCTAATTCACAAATTAAAAGTTCAAGGATCTTATGGCCGGTCTTAAGATCAACCAACATTTCACCTTGGTGGAACTTCCCAAAACCAATGAGCAAGCTGAAGCCGTCAACTGGGTTATACTTAGAAGGATAAAAAAGAGAATTGATGATGCTAAGGGAAATTAGGTGGAGTGGCTCAATCATGTCTTATAAGCATATCAGACTACTCCTAATTCTTTTGTAGGAGAAACTCTATTTAAACTGACCTATAGTTGTAAGGCTATGATCCCGATGGAAATAGGAGAGCCAAGCTGGAGAAAACATAACTTTTTTGAAGAAGCCAATCCAAACCCCATCCGCTATGAACTAGACTTGTTGGAAGAACAATGTCGCATTACGACATATCCACGAAGTCGCCCTCAAATAGAGGATTGCTACATGGTATAACTCTAAAGTAATTCCACGACAATTTAACCCTAGCGACCTCATGCTATGCAGTGTTGATATCAGAGGGAAAATGCTAAGGATGAGAAGTTAGCTCCTAACTAGGAAGGACCATACATAATTACATCCAAAACTAATATGGGAGCCTACACTATAGAAACTCTAATTAGCAAGACCATCAAGAATTTATGTAATGCAGACAAGCTAAGGAAATGTTATAGTTAAATGTCTTTAAATTATTACTTCTAACATGTAAGAGACGTGTTTCGATATGAATAAATCTGCTATTTCTTTGTCATTTGCTTGCTCTATTCATGACTATTACAATCCACAAGGTTATCATATCTTGACAAGGTCCAAAGAATACAAGGTCCAAAGAGGATAAGACATTCTGACATCTATACATGATGACCAAATAAGGGAATCCACTTGAATAGTATTCGAGTTCATGGAGTGCATTCAATGGTTTTCACCCGTACCTTAATGAGTCTAACCTTAACCCATAAATCGAATAGGTTTATAGAGATTAAGCATATCTGACCGTAGCCTGGGACAGTGGACTTCATACCAAGAGGCTTTTGTGTCAACCACTCTCCACTAATCCCAACATTAAACTTAACCCATAAACCTAAAAAAGGTTTAACGAGGTTACTACATTAAACTTACCCATAAACTTGAAAAAAGTTCAACGCAGTTATAATAATAAGCTTGACCCATAAGCCTAAAAAGGGTTTAATGTGGTTATGAGCATTATATCATTGCTCGAGATAGTGGACATCACTCCAAGAGGCTTTTGTGTCACAGTTTTACACCAAAAGTTGACTAAGTATAAAAACACTTCTAAGCGGACTTGACCATAAAGATCGAGTGTTTCACTCATCTCGGTGATGGTAGTACGAGTGTCTTCTAAGTCTAAAATGCCCACCAAGATCGAGCGTTGGATCCATCTCAGCTGAACAAAGTCAATAATATGCTAAGTATAAACAACCATCTCGGCAAGGAAAAACAATAGATACAAAAGTGCTAAGTATTTGAATTAAAAATACCCGAGATCAGGACTTGTCCGTTTAAAAATATTATAATACCCCACACAAGGGGAAATGAGAAGTAAGAAATAAAAGAAGAGCAGTGATTAGGAATCCTCTGGGGTCACCTCTGATGTGTGTGAAATAACATCATATTTTGGTCCTGTTTTACATGCATTCTTAGGCATTTTAGTTTCTCTTTTTATTTTTTTTTCCCCTTAGTTCAGATAACTGCGGTGTTTTTATTGTTGATGTGCAGGATTGGAGCTTAATGGGCCCTGAAATGGATGGAAAGCTTGTATAATTGAAGTTGGAGCTTAAAGGATGGCAATTTGGGATAAAAAGCTCACTCCAGAGGGTTCCACGGCCTGCCTGTGGAATTTCCCACGGCCATGGATCGAGCAACTGCGGAAAAAAGTAATAGGGGAACTTCCAGAGAATTCCACGACCTGGCTGTGGAATGACCCACGCCCGTGGATCTCAAATAGAGAGAACCATGGCTTGGTCGTGGAACTCTCCACGGCCGTGGATCGCAGCCCGTGACAGATTTTAAAGTTCGTTTTTCTTATTTTTTTATGGGCTTGGATCAGTTTTAACCCATAGGGTATATATAGTTGTTCTGAAGACAATATTAGGGTTCGAAATTGGTTTAGAGGGAGGCACATTGGAGGCTCTTGATCTTGATCTTCCTCTCTTCTCTCTTCGATTACGGGTTTGAATGCTTTTGAACTTAATTTCTAGTTTCTTCTTCTCCATGTCTGAGTAGTTCCTTTTTGTTTCTAGGATTGGGCAATACCCTTTGATACATTGACGATGATTAATTGATCTTGTTTACCCCTTTTATTAATCTTGAATGTTCTTTGATTCAATCCTTATTGCGCTTACTCATGTGAATTTGCTGGCCACTTATTTACATCTCATAGATATCTAGGAACGTACTGAGAGGTGAACCTAGGTGTTGGAACTATAAGAATTGAACTTAAGGTCTAAATCACGAGAGTAGGTTTAACCTTTTAAGGATTAATGAATTTTCAAAAAGCATAATGGGTTCAATTTAGATTCAATTACCACGAGAGTAGGAATTGGTTTAATTGGGTACGGTTCTTGTCTCTTGAGAAAGAACATTAACTACTTTAGGGTAATTCACCTTCAATTGAATTTCAATTTAAATAAAAGGATTGCCAATTAGGAGTCTTATATCATCATGATTATCCCCAATCCTGGAAACTTTCTTAAATCTGAAAACCTTTCTTAAACAATTTGTTGTTTTTGATCTCAACTGTGCACTTTAATATTTGTTTATTTAATTGCTTGGTTACTACGTTCTTATCACTCAACAATCATATTCGCTTTGTTTAATTTAATTGAATTAATTAATTAATTGGTATTCATAGACATAGTCCCTGTGGATTCGATTTTTTTATTACTTGACGATGAAACCGTACACTTGCGGATTTCACACACTAAGTTTTTGGCGCCGTTGCCGGGGACTGTGTTTTTCTTGAATATCAGTTAATTTTTAATTTAATTATTTTAAACCTTTTTACTACTTTCTTGGTTTCTCTTTGACTCTCTGCAGGTAATTTCTCTTGTTTATGCGAAGTACCAGATGTTTTGGGACTCTTGAAGAAGCAGATCCTGAAATTGAAAGAACTTTTCGCAGAAGGAGAAGACAACAAAGGCAAAGAGCGAGAGAAATATTTGAGCCAACACTTGTCATGGCTACACCTGCTGATAATAGACCCCTCAAAGAGTATGCGGCCCCTAATACTCGGGGTTTGTATTCTGGAATTGCTCGGCCAGACATTGAAGCTAAACAGTTCACTATACCTCCTGCCTTACTTTCTATGATAAGGCAGAACCAGTTTGGAGGATTGCCATCAGAGGACCTTAATGATCATGTGGATATGTTCTTGGAATTCTGTGAGACCCTCAAGATTGAAGGCGCTTCTGTTGATATTATTCGTCTCCGCTTATTTCCATTGTCATTGAGAGATAGAGCTAGAACTTGGTTGAAGTCAGTTCCTGCTGAGACAATCACTTCTTGGGACCAATTGGAGCAAGCTTTCTTGAACAAATTCTTTCCACCTTCCAAGACTGCTCATCTTAGGACCCAAATCACAAGCTTCGTTCAGAAAGATGGAGAGTCATTGTCGAAAGCTTGGGATAGATATAAGGCTTTGCTGGAAGCCTGCCCACACCATGGGTTAGAAAAATAGTTGATTGTCCACACCTTCTACAATGGGCTAGAATATTCTTTGAAGGTGTGTCTAGACTCCGCAGCTGGTAGAGCTTTGATGAACAGAAGACTGACAGAAGCTTATGAAATCATTTAGAGTGTTGCCTCTAATCATCACTAATGGGCAAATGAAAGAGGTAATAACCCAAGAAAACTCTCGGGAGGTAAGTTTGAGGTAGATGGGGTTGACCTGATTATGTCAAAATTTGATTCTTTGAATAAACGTTTTGATATGCTAGAAAAAGCTCATATTAATGTCATAGGTGCTTCTAACAGTTTTTGTGAGATTTGTGGAGCGCAGAGACACATGGGTGCTGAATGCCAAGTTGGAATTGGCTCCTCACAAGGTGCATCGGTGGAGCAAGTTGAATCATGCCATAATCTTCATGACTTCAATAAAAAGGGGAGGAATGATCCATATTCCCAAACTTACAACCCCGATTGGAGGTCACATCCCAACTTCTCCTACCAGAATAGTCAATACCAAGCTAGGCAACGTGGTGCTGAACCCTTTTCTAGATTCCAACAGGTACAAAAATCTCGACTCGAGTCTCTTCTAGAGAATTTTGTTGAGAGTCAATCTAAGCAGAATTAGGAGTTTAGGTAGCATGGGCAAGTTGTGACTGAGGCAATTAAAGAGTTATCAGCTAAGGTTGTCAATTTGGCCATTTATAACAAGATGTTGGAAACTCAGATTGCCTAATAAGCAAGCACTGCACTTAGGTAACAAGGTAAGTTTCCTGGTCAACCTGAAGTAAATCCAGGTAGTGAACACTACAAGGCTGTGAGTTTAAGAAGTGGAAAGAAATTGGAGGATCCTAAGGGTAATGGTGAGAGTGACAATGATAAGGGGAATAAAGAAAAAGAGACTAAGACACAACCCTTAGAAGAGGAAGAAAATAATGAAAAGGTATCTAAGTATGTACCCCCTAAACCTTACTAACCCCCAGTTCCCTTCCCTCAAAGATTGGCTAAGGCCAAGCTAGATAGGCAATTTGGGAAGTTCCTAGAGGTCCTAAAGAAACTGTACATTAATGTACCATTTACTGAGGCGTTGAAACAAATGCCTACCTATGCTAAGTTTCTTAAGGACATTTTGTCTAATAAGAGAAAGCTTGAAGAATATGAGACAGTAGCGTTAACTGAGGAATGTAGTGCTTTAATTCAAAATAAATTGCCTCCTAAGCTAAACGATCCAGGTAGCTTCTCTATTCCTTGTTTGATTGGTAACACAAATTTTGATAGAGCTCTGTGTGATTTGGGGGCTAGTGTTAGTCTTATGCCCCTTTCTATGTGCAAGAAATTGGAGATGGGTGAGCTAAAACCCACAACTATTTCGCTTCAGTTGGCGGATCGGTCCGTCAAGTACCCAGTAGGAATCTTAGAGGATGTTCCTATTAGAGTAAGTTAGTTTTTCATACCTGCTGATTTTGTCGTGCTTGAAATAGAGAAGGATTCCTGAATCCCCATTATCCTTGGTAGGCCTTTCTTAACTACTGCTGGTGCTATTATTGATGTTAAAAATAGGAAATTGTCTTTAACTGTTGGTGATAATAAGGTTGAGTTTGATCTTTCTAAATTTATTAAACAACCTTCTTTTGAGGACTCTTGTTGCAGGATTGATTTATTGCACCAGGTGGTGAAAGAAGAATCAACTAAGATTCATTTTGAAGATCCACTGGAAAGATGTTTGGTTAGTGGCGGCTTATGTGATTCTGAAGGTGAGGTAGCCGAGTATGCCTGCTTGTTGGAGGTAACCTCAAAAATTCCACCCTACAAGGTCAAAGTGGAAAGGCTCGAGCCAAAGCCTAAGTCTGAAGATTGGGAAGAGGAAAAGGCTCCTAAGGTAGAACTTAAAACCCTTCTTTCCACTCTCAGGTATGAGTTTCTTGTTCTCAATTCTTCTTATCTAGTCATTATTAGTGCTAGCTTGAATGAGTTAGAGACTGATAAACTACTTAGAGCTCTTCGAATGCATAGAAAGGTCATAGGATACACTTTTGATGATATTAAAGGCATAAATCCTTCCTTTTGCATACATAGAATTTTGATAGAACCTGACCATAAACCCTCTGTTGAGCATCAATGTAGGTTGAATTCTAACATGAAAGAGGTTGTTAAAAAAGAGATTCTTAAGTTGCTTGATGTTAAGGTAATTTACCCAATTTCTGATAGTGAATGAGTTAGTCCTGTGCATGTGGTTCCTAAGAAAGGGGGGATGACTGTAATTGAAAATGAGAAAAATTAATTGATTCCCACTAGGACAGTCACAGGTTGGAGGATGTGCATTGATTATAAGAAGTTGAATAATGCAACTAGGAAAGATCATTTCCCCCTTCCCTTCATTGATCAAATGCTTGAGAGACTAACTAGGCATTCATACTTTTGTTACTTAGATGGTTATTCGGGATTCCACCAAATCCCTATCCATCCTAGTGACCAGGAGAAAATCACATTTACTTATCCCTATGACTCTTTAGCCTATAGGAGAATGCCTTTTGGTTTATGTAATGCCCCTGCTACTTTCCAAAGATGCATGACTGCAATATTCTCTGAATTTATTGAAAACATCATGAAAGTTTTTATGGATGATTTTTCGGTATATTGAACTAACTTCGATGATTGTTTATCCAATTTGTCTAAGATTTTACTGAGATGTGAAGAGGTAAATCTTGTTTTGAATTGGGAATAGTGCCATTTTATGGTACAAGAGGGCATCGTGCTTGGACACTTGGTTTCTAGAAAAGGAATTGAGGTGGATAAGTCAAAAATTGAAGTAATTGAGAAATTGCCCCCACCGGTGAATGTGAAGAGAGTGCGAAGTTTCTTGGGACATGTCAGTTTTTACCAGAGATTCATTAGAGATTTTTCTAAAATTGCTAAACCTTTGTCTAATCTCTTAGTGAAAGATGTCCCATTTAATTTTGATAGTGACTGTTTCAATGCCTTTAGCAGGTTAAAAGAAGCCCTGATCACTGCCCCTATTTTGTAAACACTGGATTAGAATCTACCATTTGAGGTCATGTGTGATGCCAGTGACTATGCCGTAGGAGCTGTGTTAGGGCAAAGAAAAGATAAGAAAGTGCATGCAATTTACTATGCCAGCAAGACACTTGATGGAGCTCAAGCAAACTATGCCACTACAGAGAAAGAATTGCTAGCGGTAGTCTTTGCCTTTGAGAAGTTCAGGTCCTATTTAGTGGGTTCAAGGGTGATTGTGTACACTGACCACTTGACGCTGAGGCATCTCATGAGCAAGAAGGAAGCAAAGCCTAGGCTTATCCGTTGGATCCTTCTTCTACAAGAGTTTGATTTGGAAATCCTAGATAGAAAAGGAACAGAGAATCAAGTGGCAGATTATTTATCCAAGCTTGAGCAACCTATCACTGGGGAGAGTGCATTACCTATTGATGATTCTTTCCCCGATGAGCAATTGTTTGCACTTTCTGCAGAGAATGCTCCATGGTATGCTGACTATGCAAACTACTTAGTCAGCAAAGTTCTACCTCCTGAGCTTACCTATCAGTAGAAAAAAAAAATTTCTCAGATCTGAAGTGTTTTGTGTGGGATGATCCATACATATACTAGAGGTATGCTGATGGTATCTATAGGAGGTGTGTCTCAGAAGAAGAAGTCCTAAGCATATTGAGTTGTTGTCATTTTGCTTCCTATGGAGGATATGCTAGTGCTTCCAAGACGGTAGCCAAAGTTCTTCAGACTGGTTTCTTTTGGCCTCATATTTTCAAGGATGCTCAAAATTTTGTGCTATCATGTGATCCTTGTTAGAGAGCTGGAGGTATCTCCAAGAAGCATGAGATGCCTATGACTACTATTCTTGAGGTCGAGATCTTTGATGTTTGGGGAGTTGACTACACGGGCCCTTTTCCATTATCTTGCAACAATAAGTTCATTCTTGTAGCTATTGATTACGTATCCAAGTGGGTGGAGGTCGTTTCATCCCCAACAAGTGATGCAAAGACCGTAATCAAGTTATTCAAAAAGATCATCTTCCCGAGGTTTGGAGTTCCTAGGGCTGTGATTAGTGATGGAGGTTCACACTTCATTGAACGACAGTTTGAGAACCTCTTGAAGAAATATGGAGTCACTCATAAGGTTGCTACACCTTACCATCCTCAGACCAGTGGTCAGGTGGAGGTATCTAATTGCGAGATAAAAAGTATTTTGCAGAAAACTATATCCAGATCAAGAAAGGATTGGTCGTTGAAACTTGATGACGTTCTTTGAGCTTACCGCACTACTTACAAGACTCCGATTAAGATGACACCCTTTCGATTGATTTATGGGAAGCCTTGCCATCTGCCTGTTGAGCTTGAACATAAAACCTTTTGGGCTATCAAGCTTCTAAATTTTGACTTGAAAGCGGTAGGAAAAAAGAGAAAGCTTCAACTTCATGAGCTTGATGAGCTTAGATTGGATGTTTATGAGACCGCCAATTCATACAAAGAAAGAACCAAAAGGTGGCATGACAAGCATATTCTTAATAGAGAGTTTCATGATAGAGAATTAGTGCTTCTTTTCAACTCTAGATTGAAACTTTTTCCTGGAAAACTAAAGTCGAGGTGGTTTGGGTCGTTCTTAGTGAAAAAAGTGTTTCCCTATGGCGCGATGGAGGTTTGGAATGAAGAGCGAGGGACTTTCAAGGTTAATGGTTAGAGATTGAAGCATTATCTGGTGGAGGAGCAGCTTGAGAAGAGGATGAATATTGCCCTCCATGACCCACCTGCAGAAGGATGAATGAACAGGAGTAGAGCTAATGACTTTAAACCAGCGCTTCTTGGGAGGCAACCCAAGTTTCCTTATTTTTCCTTTATTTATTTCCTGTTAATTTTGTTGGTTTGGTGTCTGTCTCATGGATTTTTGCTTGTTTTGACCTGTTTTTGAAGCTGAATTAGAAGGGGAATAAAGTTAGAAAGTTCCACACCCAGGCTATGGAAAATTCCATGGCCATGGATTGAAGATCAGTAGAAAAACTTCAAAGTCAAAGAAATCCACGGCCTAGCCGTGGATCCAACCATGGCCATGGACTTCAAGAGCAAAAAAATAAAAAACTAGGATTCCAGAGACAACCACGGCCTAGCCATGGATATAGCCACGGACGTGGTTTGGGCTATGTGGTTTCTCAAAAACCACGACCCTTTCCCTTTCTTCCTTCATTTCTCCTTTTCTTCTTCCCTCCTCCCCTCCTCTCTCCCTCTACCTCCATACCCATCACCCCAACCTTCCATTACTCCTCATTTCACTCACTTTCACTTCCTTCCCCACATAAACCACCTTCATCCACACTCTCCAACCTTCTTTTTCCACCTCCATTCTTCTTCCTTCTCTTCTTTTCTTCTCACCATAACCACCATAACCTACCATACCCAAACCTTCAAAATCACCCTCTTCCTCCACAAACCACCCTTTTCTTCCATTTTCCTACCATTTCTAACCTTCCTAACCTCTACCCATCCCTTAATTCCTTCCATTTTGGAAAACCCCAAAATTTGACCACAAAAAAAAATTGCTCTTGTTATAGTGGTTTGGTTAAGCAGGATGAAACCCAAGCGCCAGAGAACGAAAGCAACTTCAAGCTCAAGGCCACGAAGCAGAGGCTTTCAAGCTCCAAGAGGTAATCCCCCTAATTCCCATGACTTTCACTTTAAAGATAATGAACAGAGGGATAGGTATAATGTGCTTGTGAAGAGACAAATTGTTAGCACTAGGTATATGGATGACACTGTCTTAGACATCTTGGGCTTGCGGGATGATTTTGACTGGATGCTTGAAAGGGTAGGGTGAACTAATTTTCTGAATTTAAAGTACCCTACATACACTGAGCTTACACTGGAGTTCCTTAGTTCTATTGAGGCTTATATTATTCAGGGGGAGGGATGTACTAAAGGTAGAATCACTTTCCGGTTATTTAATAATGACCACTGCCTAAACTTAGTAGAATTTAATGAGATTTTTAGGTTACTTGTTGGTGGGGATAGAAGGAACCCTAGTGGATTTTCAGCAATATCTTTCTGGGCTAAGATTTCTCAAGGGTCTGGCACTTTTGATTCCTCGAATTGTAAAGCATCCTTTATGCCAAACCCTTGCCTCCGTTATCTCCACCGTATCATGGCTCATACTTTATTTGGGCGTGGGGATAGTGATGGCAATGTTCGTGCTGATGAACTTATTTTTCTATGGGCTATCCTTAATGATGTCAAAATGGACACATGCTCTTTTCTAGCTAGGCATCTACTCAAGGTGGGTAGAGCCCAATCGGGCACAATTGTTATAGGTGGCCTTATTACGGCGATTGCCCATTTCTTAGAATATGACTTGGATGGTTTGGTTGCACTTCGGGGTAATACTAGGATCGATTTAGAGTCTTGTTTGGCTATCAAGATGATCCTTAAGGAAGACGGTATATACTGCCTTAGTCTGCGTAATAGGTATCACCCCTTACCCCTACCTAACCCTTCTGCTATCACTGTGCATAACTCTGCTAATTGGCGCACACCTGGGAGTGAAATAGATGAGCTGATTAATGTTCAGTGCCCCTTTGGCCCTCCACCAAGGGCTGGCCCCTCTCATCCTTCTTCTTCCTCTTTTACAGGTCCTTTGGAGGATGCTTTCACTCGAAAATTTACCTCTTTGGAAAGACTTCATGCTGAGCAGGCGCAGCAACACCACATTTTGGAGGTGCTTCGTCAGCAAGGACAGGCTACTGATGGTCGCTTGCATGACTTGGAGGGCACAGTTCAGAGCATGGCACATATGGTCCAGGCCATCCATAGTTGGCATCTGAGTCAACACCATTTCCCACCACCGTAGTGAGTTCTTTTCATTTATTCCTTCCATAGTTTTAGATTTTTACATTGGGGACAATGTAAGGTCTAAGCTTGGGGGGTATTTTTAATTTTTATTTTTATCCTCATTATCATGCATTCCCATGTCTTATTTTGCATTGCATCTTATTGTTGCATTTTCACACCATCTTATCTTTCTGCTTTTTGGTTGAACCTTGTCCCCCTCTCTTTTGGGGATTTTGAGACGGTATTGATTTGGAACCCAATTTGTTGATTCTTATGGCAGACAACATATATTGTTTTTAATTGATAGTGGAGGTGATTTCTTGATAGTTGATAATTAGCATATGTTCTCTGAATTTGTGCTTCTCATTGATTTTTGAACCTCTAAATGTGAGTTTTTGAGCCTATGGGATTTATGCACTATATGATTTTTGCTCCCATTCTTTGTGTTGAGTAATCATTCCTCATTGATTTTGTGCTCTAGAACTTGATTTGAAACCATTTTGAGGCAAAATCTTGGTTTGCATGCTTGAATGTGATTAAGGCATCTTAGGTATTTTTCTGGCCTTCTGAAATTGTTACACTTTCATCCACTAGTTGCCCATTTTGAGCCTATTGCATAATTGTTTTTCTTGGTGCCTATGATGATACATTGTCAGTTATCGTTTAGAGCATTGAATGGAGCAATTGGGTTTGAATGTTGATATGAGAATCATATGTTTTTGAAAATGAAGTCTCTCCCCTATGTTAAATAAAAAAAAATTTAAGGGGATAAGGAAAAGAAAATAGAAGAAAAGCATAAGATGAAAGTTTGAAGAGAAGGAAAAGAAAGGAAGAAAATGTGGACTTATGCTCTTGATTGAAAAATGTATTTGCTTCATTTATGTTCTATTAGGTTTCTTGTGCTTATTAAAAAAATTTTTAACCCTTTGTGCATACTTTCCTTTCTTTACCCTACCTAACATTATTCCCAAGGCCTCATTATAACTCTTGAAAGACCTTTTGATTCTTGCATGCATGTTGATTATTAGTGAAAATTTGGTTTCTTATCAAGCTTATGGAAATGCATTTTCTTTGAGGAATCTTGAGCGCATTGTCTTCACCATTAAACACTTTAAGTGTGGTTAGTAGAGTGAACCTAATTCAGTGAGGATGCATGGTTTCTAAGAACTTAGCCTCTAATTGGACTTGATTTTGATTGCCTCTCCACTTCTTGGTTTGTCTTTGCCTATTGCTTGGTTGGATGTTTTCTCGAGTTCCTTATTCATCATTGTCTTTTGATCCCACTTCGCTTCTTGGTTTGGCATTAGTCGTTGCTTGGGGACAAGCAAGATCTTAAGCTTGGGGGGGTTTGATATGTGTGAAACAAAATCATATTTTATTCTTATTTTGCAAGTATTTTTAGGCATTTTAGTTTCTTTTTTTATTTGTTTTTCTCTTAGTTCGGATAACTGCGGTGTTTTTGGTCTTGATGTGCAGGATTGGTGCTTAATTGACCTTGAAATGGATGGAAAGCTTGCATAATTGAAGTTGGAGCTTAAAGGATAATAATTTGGGAAAAAAAACTCACTCCAGAGAGATCCACAGCCTGCCTGTAGAATTCCCCACGGCCATGGATTGAGCATGTGCGTGAAAAAGCAAAAGGGAAGTTCCAGAGAATTCCACGGCCTGGCCGTGGAATGATCCATGGTCGTGGAACTCAGATAGCAAGTTCCACGGTCTGGTCGTGGAACTCCCCACGGCCGTGGATCGCAGCCCGTGACAGATTTTAAAATTCGTTTTTCTTATTTTTTATGGGCTTGGATCAGTTTAGACCCTTAGGGTATATATAGTTATTCTGAATACAATATTAGGGTTCGAATTTGGTTTAGAAGGAGGCACATTGGAGGCTCTTGATCTTCATCTTCCTCTCTTCTCTCTTCAATTACGGGTTTGAATGCTTTTGAACTTAATTTTTGGTTTCTTCTTCTCTATGTCTGAGTAGTTCCTTTCGTTTTTGGGATTGGGCAATGCCCTTTGATACATTGATGATGATTAATTGACTTTGTTTACCCCTTTTATTAATTTTGAATGTTCTTTGATTCAATTCTTATTGCACTTATTCATGTGAATTCGCTAGTCACTTATTTGCATCTCATAGATATTTAGGGACATACTGAGAGGTGAACCTAGGTGTTGGAACCATAAGAATCGAACTTAAGGTCTAAATCACGAGAGTAGGTTTAGCCTTTCGAGAATTTAATGAATTACCAAAAAGTATAATGGGTTCAATTTAGATTTAGTTACCATGAGAGTAGGAATTGGTTTAATTGGGCACGATTCTTGTCTCTTGAGAAAGAACATTAACTAATTTAGGATAATTCACCTTCAATTGAATTTCAGTTTAAATAAAAGGATTGTCAATTAGGAGTCTTGTATCATCGTGATTATCCCTAATCTTGGAAGCTTTCTTAAATCTGAAAACATTTCTTAAACAATTTGTTGTTTTTTATCTCAACTGTGCACTTTAATATTTGTTTATTTAATTGCTCGGTTACTACGTTCTTATCACTCAACAATCATATTCGCTTTGTTTAATTTAATTGAATTAATTAATTAATTGGTATTCATGGACATAGTCTATGTGGATTCGATCTTTTTATTCTACAATTTGTCCATCATGGACTAGCTTCATCAAACCAATACCCTCATTAAGATTCGGGTCCAGAAGGCAGAGTTGGGAGAGAATATTCGCGAATTATTCATCCACAAACTTAGACCATTCATCTTCAAGCACCATAATCTCTTCATTAAGCTTGGCCTCAGTTTGACGGAGAAATTCATTTTTAGCTTGGATGCCTGCGAGGGTAGACTCAGTGGAAGCTAGGTGTTCTTTCAATGTATTCTCCTAAGCCACCCCTTCAGCAACTTAGACCCGGAGTGTATTCACCTCAGCAGCTTGAGCCTGAAGATTAGTCAACTCGGCAATATCCTCAGAAAAGTGGGTGACCTAGACTGGAGCCTGATGATTTCGGCCTCGTGCAACTCGAGCTCTAGAGTAACTTAAGTCATTGAGCTCTCTCTTCAACTCTTGAGTCCCACGAATGGACTCAAAAGCCCTCTCCAAAAATTGGAGGACAGAAGCATTGCAAAGGCACTAGATTTGAGCATCCTGAAGGAGCTACATCATAACATGCTCTATGAGCACATTTGAATCGATAGGAGACAGAACGATGTTGTCAATGATTCTTCTAGGGTTGACCCCTCTACCCCACACCAATCCAAATATAAAATGGAGTGGAGCACCCTCCGGGATTGCTGAACCCATACCAGTAGGAGCCTTGGCAAGACCAGCCTCAGAAGTCAGCATTTTCCCCCACTGCTCCCTACACGTTTCATCCTTTCTTTTTTGAGAGCAAAAAAGCTGCACAGGGGAACCGGGTTCCGCCTCTTGCACTATTTTTGCAGGTGGAGGTGGAGAAGCGACAACCGTGACCCTCAAAGCAGTAGTCGGGGCCCGAGATCTAAAAGTTCTTGCCCTCCTAGCTACTAGACATTGAGCTAGAAGCTCAAGTCTACCGGGGAGCGCCATGCTTTATGCAAAATGAAAGCAAGTGTTACAACACTTAAAGAAAATAAAGGACCTCGACCTCATCCTCAAGGAGCTTGGAAATTAGAGTTTCAATCTCTTTCTTGTGTTGGCCCATTGAACAAGAAAATAAAGGACCTCCTATATGACCTGAGTCTAATATAAATAAAGATGGGGATCGTCGTTCGGGATAACAAAAAAAGGTGTTGACCCCGGAGCCCCTTCAATTATGAAGAAATCATTATTAATTTTTTTTAAGGATTCCTGATAAGGTTTGAACACTTTGCGTCTGAACTGAGCTCGTAAAGTGGCCCACTCTTTTTTATGACTATTCTCGGAGGGTAAAAATCAGGTGAAAAGGAAGAAGAAAGATCATACGAAATATGGCCAATCGAAAACCCAACACATGAGTTCGAAAGCCCAAATGAACCCCCATGCATTTGGATGGAGTTGGGTTGGTACTATATGCAAATGATGGAGGACACCGATCTCAAACTCAGAGAACGAAAGTCGAATCCCTATCCTTATGAAGAGCACCTTATACATGTAAATGAAGTGATTGCCTTCCGTCTAAGTTGAACAAACTCTTTTTTCTTAGAGCAGATGACAGATGACATACTCCCTATCTCTTAATCCATCCATGAACAATTGTAAATAATGCTGCTTCTCGTATGCATCCCTCACACTTACGACATTTGAGGGAGCCCCCAAGACCTTTTGATCGACCTATTGATACAGGTCGACATCATGAGGAAAGATGAGCTCCCTATGCTCTGATGGTTTCGTTCTCCGGGTTAGCGCCACAACGTCACCTACAAAGGTCGCACTCTTGTTAGATTCAGATGAGGATTTGTTAAGATTCCCTAACTCTACCATGAGCTTGGAGAGCGGACAAGCTAGCCCTTGCCTTGCAAGCTCTTTGGCATGATTCGCGCTCCAGATTGCCTCCCAGATCCTCACCCTAGTTAACAAACTCGGACCACCATCAGGATCCCCACCGTGAGCCTGACGCCTCAACCGTGAATGAGGCGGTGGGAAGGCAAACTACTAAGAATCTCTACAGACATACCACTATTTTGTACCTCATTACTATTCCTTGACATTTCCTTTCACAAAAAGACATTTTCAGGAAAAAAAAGGTGGAGAAGGAGAATACCTTAGATTTAAACAGTTAAAAGGACTTGAAAAGGGCAGAAAAATCACCAGCAACCACCGTCAGAGCTCACAAAAAATTGCCTAATTCATCGGAGGGGAAAAACAGAATTTCAAGAGAAGGAGAAAAGTGGGAGGAGAAACCCCTCACTCCTATTTATAGGCGAAGGAAACCTCCCTAACCGTTTCTATGAATAGGGGCAGAAACATCTCTTCTATATCGTTTTGAAATTTGAGAATGACTAATCATAATGTTACGAATCTCAAACGGTGGCTTCCATTATTCTTCAACCAGATGGCATACTGTTTCTGAACAAAAACAGTTGAAAAGACAATGCACAGAATGTTCAGAATTAAAATGACACATTGCGTTTTAGAAGGACACCCAAGTCAGATCACAGACTTTCATCAAGGCATCATGGTAAAATCATAACATAGATCTTGGTTCCAGACCGAATTACACTCAAATTGGACTAGCCCTACAAACAAATCTCTATGGGGATAACCTCATACGTATCCCAGATAACGATATGATGACTTAAGCATAGTGATCCATTTTGAATCCTAGCCTTCTCATTAACCTTAGGGGCATTCTATGACATCACGAACCTTGACCCTTTAGAAAAAACATTGCGAGATCCGACATTTTTTATATGACTTGGATCCCTTTATCCAATGTCTGTCGTGTGCTCTTACTAAGCGCCAAGTTGGGAGTAACTGTTTTGGACCAGATTACGGGTTAGCGATTCAGGAAAAACCCAACTCTTCATAATAGGATCCCAGATATTTATGCACATTATTTAGATAAGTACATCTACCTATTTATGAGACTCAAATCTCTAACAGAATTAGTTATAAGATATAACAATCTCATGAATTATAATCCTAAATAATAGCATTTAATTTAGATTGAATTACGGTTCTTATCATACAAGACGCTCCTATAAATACCTCACAAGGTCTCAAAGATATGCATCTAATTTCAAACACTACCAACCTTATACACAGTCTAACTTGAACGTCAGAATTCTTTTTGTAGGTACCCACCCCTTCGCACTACTGTGACTGCCACTGTGCTATAGAAGTTTCCACCTTCAATCACCTACTCACGTATTCCTCTTAACTTAAATCAGAACAGGTTTAATTAGAGAACTCATGATCTTAACCTTTCATGATAACCGTCCTTAGATTACAGTTTGGTAGAATAATTGTGTGAGATTATTTCCTTGTGATTGCATCTTCAATTGTTGGTAAAGTAAGACAATAAAACAAATTTAAAAAGGGGAAAGCCCCAAAAGAGGAAATACGCAGAAGAAGATTGGCCCGGCTAAACTTCCTCAATAAGGTAGTTTAACATCTGAAGGACACCCAAACTGACAGCGTGTCATGGTCCCTGGACTCCATTAATTTTACATCAATTTTACTTACTGAATAGGGAACCTATAGATCCTCTTTGTGCTACACATTCCCATATATCAGAATAAACTACTTGGTTATTTCATCATGGCAGATGGCTTGGGCAGAGCCTTTCTGAGGTGGTTAAGCTTTCTTCCTTTTTGTTCTCTGTTCTTTTGCTCTTTTGCTTTGCCTATTGTATAAAAATGATAATAATAAATTACTTTTGCATGAATGCGACTATAGTTCATAGGAATACATGTGGTCATAGACATGCTGAATTGACAATATATAACTAATTTTTAATTTTTGCTTTTATTTTTATTTTTTAATAATTTTGGTTGCATTATAGACTTCTTGATCTTATCTTATTGTCATAGACATTCTTAAACCAGAGGAAAATTTTTGTTAAACATAAATTTCTGTTTCTGGTTTTATCATTTAAATAATTTTGATTTTATTAGGGAATTCATGATCTTATGCTTTCATTAATACTGTTCTTGGTTTACAATAAGGTAGAATAATTATGTGATATTATATCCTTATGATTGTGCTTTCAATTGTTGGTAAAGTAAGATTATAAAAACACATTTAAAAAGGGGAAACAAAAAAGGAGGGGAAAAACCCCAAAGGAGGAATTATGCATAAAAAGATTGGCCAGGCCAAACTGCAGTTGAACATCCAAAAGACACCCCGACGGAACACATGTCATGGTCCCTGGACTCCGTTAATTTTACATCAATTTTACGCACTGAATATGTAACCTATAGATCCTCTTTTTGCTACACATTCTCATATATCAGAATAAACTACTCAGAGGCGGAGAGGGAGGAGAACGTGTATGAACTGTGGTTCTATGTGAACACTTAATTTTGTTTGGATAAAAAAAATGAAAATAAAGAAAAAAATAAAAAAAAAAAAATATCTAATTTCTCTCAAGTTGTACATTGAGCTTAAATTAATTTGTAATTCATCAAATATAAGTCAACTCAGATCGATTTTGGGCTATGACCATTTAACTTGAGCCCAAAATCCATAAACTCCCAAAATCCTAATTTCTCCTATAAATCCCCAAGCATGCAAGCAGAAAAAGAAGGATCATTTGGCAACCAAAACAATACACCTCAACCTTCAATCTCCACCATCTCAACCAACCTCCATTAACAACCACCACCTTCCTTATTCACATCTTCACCATTAACAACCACTACCCTCCATCACCAACCTTCATTTTCAACCAAGCAACCCACCACCATCATCTTCAACTATACACCCCAACCGAGTCAACCACCACCACCAACCCATTTCACTACTTTCATCATCAACCTACCACCATTAACAACTACCCACAACCTTCCATCTTCACCACTTCTACCACCACCACCTCTAACAACCCATAACCACCATTATCAACCTTTCTTCCACCACCACCACCATCACCACCACCTTCCATATTCACATCTTCACCATACAACCAACCAACTCATAAAAAAAAAAAAAAAAAAACCACCACTCACCTTCACCAAGACCTCCGACCCTCCGTCTGCTACCCTCCAGTTGCGCCGTCTGGAAGCTCCATCACGAACCAGTCGCAACCGAACTAGCCTTGTCGTCTCACCCGCATCCCCACCCCAAAATTGCGCCGTCCCAACACCGACTAGATCGGGTGACAGTGTTGCACAAATCGGGATCGGATCCGACACCCATTGTTCCAGTCGACGACTCGCACCGAGTCGCCATATGACGCTCGCGGCCGTCGGAGCCAATCCGCTCCTCCACCGACTAGCCGCACCGATCCCTCTAGACCCCGCGCCGTTGGAGCCAACCCTCCGCGTGACCCACCCAAGTTCCACTAGCCGCCCCACCCGCGTCCCACCGAAGCACCCATTGTCCGCTACCCACCAATCGTGCCGTCCGGAAACTCCTCTGCATGCCACCCGGTCCAAGTTCCACCGTTGCCGCACCACCCGCGTCGCATCGAAGTCGATTAACCACCTTGACTAGGCGGAGCTCCAACCGACCATAGCACCTCTCCTCTCCTCCTAATGTTGCCTCTTGAATCGTCAGGTTTGAGCCCTTTTTTAGTTTCTTTACATTTTATTTTCTCACCAAGTGATTTTTGTTTTTCTGAATACCTCTGTGTTCATGCTATTTTTTATGTTATGGTAAGTTCTAAGTTATGTGGTTTTTTAAAAAAAAATGTAAAAAAAGGGTTTTGGACTAGAGCACAAGCCCACTTGTACGTTTTTGGGCTTATTTGTGTCATTAAAAAAAAACAAAAAAGTGAAAGTAAAAAAATTAAAAAAAACAAAAATATAAAAATATTTTTTGTGGGTTGGGTTAATTTTAATTCGATTATCTTGTTTGTTGTAAGTTGTGCCTCACTTTTATGTTTGTTGGCATTTTGCTTGAATTAATCCATTGTTGACAATTTGATTCAAAAGTGTTAAGTTCCTCTTTTTAATTAAAATTGACTAATCCACACTTATTTTCTAGAGAGCTATGTGGCTTTGAGTTTCTCATTGCACACGGGGATACGTAGGAGCAGAATTAATATTCTGTTAAGCCAAAAATTAAATTTTCACAATTTGGTTGTTTCTTTTCTTTCTTTCCTTTTTTTTAAAAAAAATAAAAAATAGTTACATTGCCTTTTTTTAAAAAAAGATGAGTAAAATAAATATATTTGAGATTATCAAATTTTTGCACAACTGACTTAAGGTACCGTCTTAGGACGGGTGTGTTAGAGGTGCTATAAGATTAAGTTTCCACCATTCCCTATCCATAACCGACTCCTGAATCTAATCTGATTTTCAAAGACTATTTTCTAAGATTGGTTTTCTAATTTTTTTTCTAAGTTCAAATAAAATTGGTGACGACTCCATTTTTATCTTTAAAATCTCGTGAGTTGCTATTTCGCCGCGATCATTGTTGTGACAAATGGCAACTCCACTAAGGATACTTAAAGAGTCAGGCTGTTGTTGTTAGTTGTGCAAATTACTAATAATATATATTTATTTATTTTATCCTTTTTTTGCCTTTTGTTTTTGTCTTCTTGTTTGTTTGTAAATAGATTTTATTTAATAATTTTATGTAAATATCGATAGCATTATCTTGTGTATATTTTGGCTTGTATATATATTTTGTACTTAATTGTTGAAACCCTATGATAGATAATTATTGGTTGGTTGTTGTATATATGTTTTTGCAGGTTAGGGGTAATTTTGGTCTTTTAAAATTTTTATACAGGTTTGTATGCTCCCTCACATACCTCACTACCACTTACCTCACATATTTTTTCGGCTCTATACTTGAGTCTGTGCAAACTCGAGGAATAGGAGGGGTCTCGACTTTTGTTATTGAGGGGCTTCATGCTCACTTGATATTGGTTGAAACACCGCTCAGATTGTTATCCAGTGTCATGGACCAGTCATATTGAGAGAGTTTATCCCTACTTATGATTAATTCATGCATTGAGTCCTTGTCTTCCGAGATAAGGGCAATCTGAGGACCGTGGTTTTTTGAAATTTTAGACCTATCCCAAAAACCTTGCACTAATAAATTGAACATAGTGGCTGCCAAAATTAGGATCATGAACTTAAGGAAATCCAACTTTTAAGTTTCACCTTACTAGGGAACAAAGGGAGTGTACTTCTTCTTGATCTATCCATGTCTTATGTCATTCATTCTTGTTTTTTTTTAAAAAAAACTTAAAAAAAATATACATCATCTTGCATTTTCATTACATTCTTAGCATTCTAAAAAAAAAATCTTGCATTTTCATGTCATTATAGCATTTTTTTTAAAACGAAAAAAACATATATACATCACCTTGCATTTTCATATTATTTTTAGCATTCTAAAAGAAAAAAAAATATCTTACATTTTCATGTCATTCATAACACTTTTTTTTTAAAAAAAGAAAAAAAAAACATATACATCACATTACGTTTTCATAACATTCTTAGCATTCAAAAAAAATCTTGTATTTTCATGTCATTCATAGTATTTTTTTTAAAGAAAGAATATAATACATCATCTATCATTTTCATAGCATTCTTAGGGAAAAAAAGAAAAGAAAAAAAAACTCACCATCTTGCTTTTTCAAGGCATTCATAACATTTTTTTTAAAAAAAAAAAGAAAAAAAGATCTCAAAGTTCATTTATTTCACCTTATGCATCTCATGTATCTCATTCATTCCATCTTATGCACCTCATTCATTTCATCTTATGCATGTCATTCATTTCATCTCATTTTCGTTTAATATTATCGTGTTTTAATAAATCAAACTACAAATAATCTTGAGACACGGAGAAACTTGAGTAGAGAAATTGATAAAATGACAGGGAAGATGAATGAGATGCCTGAGACCCAAGCAAGGATGGAAGAAATATTACAATATATGAGGGAGTCTCTCCACTTAATCAGTGGAAATAGAGGTATAAATAGGGTTGAAGCATATGTAAATGTGCCATCGATAACTGCCCTAATATTATCGACTGTAACCTCAGCCATCGCTGTGGGAATCCGTGAGCAACCACCTCAAACGATATTGATAGTCATGCCTATTGGGGAGGGGTATCACGCCTTGCAAGGCGTTCATAATGAAATTCTTGGTTACGCTAGCCCTACCTGCGAACAACCTCATGTGTCTATACCGAGGCATGCAATAATGCCTTGCTCTAGAAATAGTCATGTCATGACTGAGAAAGACAAGATGAAAAAAGAGTGGATGAAGAAAATGGAGGAACAAATCAAGGTTATCAAGAGCCCAAGTGCTTATGGACCCCCTAGAATAGAAGAGTTGTGTCATACCACAGATGTCATAATCCTAAAAGGCTTCAATATTCCTGATTTTGTCAAGTATGATGGGAGTGACAACCCTCAGTTTCATTTGATTAGTTATAGAACCAAGATGGTTGTTTGGTCCAGGGATGATAATTTCCTTATTAGCATTTTCCACGAGAGTCTTACAGGCCCTGCTTTAGAGTGGTATTTTCAATTAGACCACTGTAAGATTTCTCGTTGGATGTAGTTGGCTGATGTATTTATGGATCAATACAAGTTTAATCTGGATGTAGCTCTTACCCGAGAATAATTGAGCCGATACATAAAGGAAGTGAGGAAACCTTCAAGCAGTATGCTCAGAGGTGAAGAGCTCTCGTAGCTTAAGTTCAACCCCCATTAACACTGACAAAAATGTGCTCATATTATCTAGGGACTTTGGGAGCTCCATATGTTGAGATAATAGTGATTATTGTGCATCGAGACTTTACTGAATTAATAGCTGTCGGAGAGAAGATTAAAATTCTGGTAAAAACTGGCAAATTGTCAATTGACAATAATGAATGGTGGTTTCAAGGAGGAGTTTTCCCCTAAGAAAATGGAGTTGGAAGTGAGCTACCTATAAAATCAACAACCTTCATAACCCCTTTTTACATTGTCTTACCTTGCCTACCGAGCCCCTCCATATAACCCAAACTGTTACCCTTCTTATCAAGCTCCTCCACCTACTCCTTCAGCTTACCAAATCTCATACCAAGTCAACAATGTTCCTGCGCAGCGTCCATATATCCCAACTTGTTCTATCTATACCAATCGCCCTCCAGCTCGGGACCTTTGAACGATTGATGATCTGATGAGTTAATTGATGGGATTACTATCTTAGACTTTTATGATGTTGAACTTATGTAGACTTTCTTGATGCATTAATGTAATGGATTTGCGTGGATCTCATTATACCTTATTTCTTTTTCCTATGTTCTTGGCACTCATGTTCTTGTCATGTCTTTCTTGTCATTCTTTTTTTTCCTTACTTGCTTTCTTTTGGTTCGGATCCGATGGGACTCTCATTGTAGAAAAAATTTTGGTGGTTGTCACGATTGGGATCGCGGTAAAATAGCAGCTCGTGAGATTTTAAAAAAGAAAATGGAGTCGCCACCAATTTTATTTAAATTAGGAAAAATTGGAAAACCTTTTTAGAAAAAATAGTCTTTGAAAACCAGGTCGGATTCGGGAGTGTTACCCAAGTGACTTTAGTACTCAAGAGGGGGGTGAATTGAGTATTTAAAGGACTTTTCGCAAACCCTTTTTAACACGAATTTCTTGAAGCAATATAATGAATATGTAAAGATGATAAATGCTTTAAGAAGAGAAAATAAACAATTAAACAATGATAAATAAATTGCAATAAATAAAGAGATAAAGAGAAGAATAGCAGGCACAATATTTATCCTGGTTCAACCACCAACCACTTATGGCCTACGTCTAGTCCCCGAAACACAGTTCGAGATTTTTTACTATTCAATACAAGCTTAAAACAGGTGCTTGCAACCTTTACACAACAGGGATACCTCACCCTCTGTACTAGAGGGATACCTCACCCTCACAATTTCACTGAGGGATACCTCACCCTTTACAAAAGCAGAAAATAGATGAAATAGAAAACTCTCACAAAGAGTAAATGATACAACTTGAAGCACTAGGAAGCTCTCTTAGGATATCTCAAGGTTTTGGTAAAAAGAGCATAGAGAATATGAGAAAATAGAGAATCACATTTTTGGCACAAGCAAAAATAGTTGAAGTGGTTAGGCAACCTTCAGAAGAGACCCAAGGTCTCTATTTATAGAGTGAGTCGTTGGGTGCCATTAAAACCATTTTAAACGCAAGAACGTTGGCTACTATTTTCGAAAGCCAGAGCAGAGTCTCGTGGGTTATTCGAATACCATCAGGGGGTATTCGAATACCTCTGATAAAAGGTATTTTTAAAAACAGATCAAAGGGGAGTTATTCGAATACCAGTTAAGGGTATTCGAATACCTCAGTTTAAAATGTATTTTCTGAAATCAGGTTATTCGAATACCACAAGGGTTATTCGAATACCTATCACTTAAAACAAGTTTTTAAAAAGCACTGTATTCGAATGCCATGAAGGGTATTTGAATACCTCTGATTTGGAAAACAGAAACGTATATAAAGGATGCAGGTTATTCGAATACCATGGAGGTGTATTCGAATACCTTACTTAAAAACAGTTAAAAAAACCATTTGTAATTGCTTCGAAAAACCATTTCCAATCTCTTAAACCTTTGATCTTTCAAAACCATTTTGAAAACCTCAGTTTGATTTTAAGGAACAAATTTTTAGATCTGTTAAATTTAACTAATGAGATATCCAATAAAAGCTCTCTTACAAAGATCCTAAGTCCTAAACTATTCTTAAAGGTCTTGGACTTGGTCTTGCTATCGTCATCTTCATCATGTTTGTTATCATCAAAACAACTATCCATGATAGCTAGCCAATTACAGGGAGTCGATTATGGATAAGGAAGGGTGGAAACTTAATTCCACAACACCCTTATCACACCTGTCCTGAGACGGTACCTTAAGTTAGTTGTGCAGAAACATGATAATCTCAAATTTATTTATTTTACCCCTCTTAAAAAGACTTTGTAATTATTATTTTTTATTTTTTATTTTTTTTTAAGAAAAGAAGAACCAAATTGTGAAAATTTAATTTTGGGCTTGACAGAATAAAGATTCTGCTCCTACGTATTCCCAGGTGAGATGAGGAACTCAAAGTTACGTAGTTCTGTAGAAAATAAGTGTGAGCTGATTGATTTTAATTAAATAAAAGATTTTTGAAAATGGATTTTTTTTTTATAAAACAAAACCAAACTTGCACAGGGTTCAAGTTAGCACTAAGCTACTCAATAAACCCTTATGATCCAAACGACATTGAAGATAACATCTACTATTCAATCATCATCATTGGCCATTGCATTGATTAAAAGATTTTTTTTATCAATTTTAATTTTAATTTTTTATTTCTTCTTTTGAGATTTTTTTTATTCTTATTTTTTTTTATTTTCTCTTCTTTTTTTAAAACCAAAAGGGGCTATTAGTGATGCCTAACTTGAAATGGGTTGCTGGCCTAATAGAGGTGTTTCAGGGTTGACCCAAAAAGCCCAAAAAAACAACCCAAAAAAAAAAGCAAAAAAGATTGCTCCCTGGAAGCTCAAAACAACAATAACAACAAAAAGGGCTAAAAACAAAAAAAATAAAGAACCATGAAAATGGAGACAGCACGAACGGTGCGATTGAGCTGGTGGAGCGGCAATGGCTGAGCGTGCTACAGATCCGACCGGCGCGAGTAACAGGAGGCGATGCGGAACGCAGTTTCGGTGTGGACCGAGGATGTGCAGCGTGATGCCAAAGCTCGGGTGGTTCTAGGCGGCTCGCGGTTCGGCTGGTCGGTGAAGGAGGACGGCGAATCCGGTTTTGACAGGTGCTGCTCTTTCTTTTTTGGTTTATGGTTCTTGGGTTGTGGTGGTGGGTTATGGAAGATAGAGATGGAAGGTGATAGTGGGTGGAGGTGGTGAAGATTGGAAAGTGATGATGGTGGTTGGGGTTTATTTGTGGTGGTGAAGGTTGGATTGTGGTAGTTGGGTTGTGGCGGTGGGTTATAGAAGATGGAGATAGAAGGTAATAGTGGGTGGAGGTGGTGACTTATGGGAGGTGGACTTGGTGAGTGAGTGTGGTGGTGAATGGTGGTTTATGGGTGGTAGTGATGGGTTATGGAAGGTGAATGAAGTGGGGAAGATGATGAATAGTAGAAAAAAATGAAAAAAATATGATAAATAGTATATGAAGGTGTTGGATTGTTGGGTTCTTGTTGTGTTGGTCTTTGTTAGGGAGAAAAGTTCTCTGAGAAATGAAAAAAAAAATATCTCTACCTATTGATCTCTCTAAAAAATAGATCTCCCTTTGTTGCTCTTTTTTTTATCCCTCTGAAAAACCCCTTTCCCTTGCAAAACAAAAATGACCCTCTCTTTTCGCTGAGCTGATGGCTCCTTTTTCTGGTTGGTTGTGTTATACATGGGAAGGAAAATAGAGAGAAAAAATGAGTGTTGTGGCTGCCCCCTATGTGTTGCTGCTTACTGAAGGATTTATAGGGAGAGATTATAGTTTAAGAGTTATGGATTTTGGGCTCAAGTTTAATGGGTCATGTGCTATAATGGATCTGAGTTGACCCATATTTGATGGGTCACAATTTGGTTTGGGCTCAAAGCACAACTTGAGAGAAATTGGGTCATTTTTTTCATTTTTTTTCTCGAACAAAATTGGGTGTTCACAATGGTCATGAAGCCCACGTGTGCAGGTGTCTTTTGCAAAAATAAAAATAAAACAAAAAAATGAAGAAAAAAGGAAAAATAAAAAAAGGGAGCAAATGAGTAATCGCTTGGTGTGCATTAACTTTTTTGTTTCTAAATTAAAATTTTTGAAAATGAGCAATTAAGATTTGAAAATGAAGATTAGATATCTTTCTCTCTCCTTCACAAGAATTCATCTTTATTATCCCTTGTTACACCCTTTTGAGCTAGAAAAATTTCTTTGAAAAACCCTGAACAAGGATCACCTCTACATTAGGGGATATCACAAAACAAAGGTTGACTGTCATGGTGACTATTTTGAAGTATAATGGAATAAGAGAAATGAAGAAAAGGTGAAAGGGACATTAAAAAAAGGATGAAAGATTAAAAAAAAAAAGAAAAGAAGGGAAAGAAAAAAGAAAAAAAAATGAATAAGGTCATGACAAAGGTGAATGATGGAAGTTAAAAGAGAAGGGGAAGGAATGGAGAATAATAAGAGAAAAGTGTGCTTGAAAGCGCAAAAGTAGTTGAAAAAGTTTAATTTTAAACAAGGATCCTTGGTCCAATTCAACCCTTAAACATTTGTTTGAACCTTATACCTTTCATTTCATAACATTTAACCTTAGTCACGTTACAAGCCTTAAAAAGTCTATTTTGATCAATGAAAGGTTGCTTTTATTTTCATTAACTTTAATTTTGAGACAAAAGGTTTGTGCTCTTCCAAGTTTTCAATTCCTTCCTCTTATAAAACAAAAATAAGGAAGAAAATGGAAGGGGGAGGTACTTACTTGTCCTACAGTAGGACAAATTTTTTAGTCAATAGGTCGAGTTTCTGCTATTCAATTTGACCTACACTGAAGCAAATTTCTCTTTGGATCAATTTGACCTACACTGGAGAAAATTTCTCTTTGGTTCAATATGACCTTACACTAGGACAAGGTTCTACCATGTTCAATTCGACTCCAAACTGGGGAAATTTTTCTTTTCTTTAGTTCAATTTGACCTACACTAGGGCAAATCTTTTGGTCATTAGGGCGAGTTTCTGCCCTATTCAATTCAGTCCTAGACTGGGGTAAATTTCTCTTTGGTTCAATTTGGCTTGATGTACATGATCAGCAAACGAAAATCATTGGCCATACTTTCTAGTAGGCAGTTAAAGATCATTTTCATGAAGGTCAAACCAATTCATATTGGGGCAATACCTCTTTGAATCTCATACCATTGTTTGTGTCTTCTTCTATATATTCATCCTTCATAAATACCATTTGTGAATTTAAACTTCCAAGACTAATCTGGAAGTTATTCATTTCTTTTCTGTTGTACTTTTGAATTCATGCGTGTCTATTACGTAATGCTTCAGGTAAGGTGAACATGAGTACAACACTATGATTTGACCATCTAATGGTAATCTCCTGATGAACAATCCAGATCGAAAAGAACTTGGAAGTTCCAATTGAAGGGAAAAATGATATCCTAAGGGATAATCTAGAAACAAGAAGTACCCGAGCAAAAAAGAATAGAGGTTCATGGCCTGATGATGGTGTCAAAAAGAATTCCAAGTCCTGGCCTGATGCCTTTCACAAAATTCCAGGTCTATGACCTAGTGATGTTGTCAAAAAGAATTCCAAGTCTTCAGCTTGATGGCTTTACAAAGTTATAAGTCTATGGCTTGATGAGATGTCAAAAAAAAAGAAAAAAAAAAGAAAAGAAATGAAGAAAAAGGAGAAAACTGAAAAAAAAAGAGAGGGAGAATAAAAGAAGGAAGAAATAAAGAAGGGAAAAGGAAGTCTAAAGGATTCCAAGCTAACCGAAGGGTCTTATGAAAAAAAGCATGCGAATAAGGGTTTGATTGGTCAAATCATTCCAAGATCATCATTGGTTAAGATGTCTTCTAATAAATAAATGATGAAAAATAAAAAAAAAAGTGCAAGATAAAGAGAAAAAAAGAGAGAAAAGAAATTTTAAATTCCTGTCATTTATTTTTGAGCGCATCGCCTCCATGCATTTTAAATTCCTGTCATTTACATTTGAGCGCATCAGCTCCATGCATTTTAATTTTTCTGTCATTTGTTTTTTAGCGCATTGGTTCCTATCATTTATTTTGAGTGCATCGACTCTTTACATTTTAAATTTCTATTAATTATTTTGAGCGCATCAGTTCTATGCATTTTAAATTCCTATCATTTATTTTGAGCTCATCGATTCCTTGCATTTTAAATTTCTGTCAATTCTTTTGAGCGCATCAGCTCTTTGCATTTTAAATTTTTATCAATTCTTTTGAGTGCATCGGCTCCATGTATTTTAAATTCCAGTCATTTACTTTTAAACGCATCGGCTCCATATATTTTAAATTCCAGTCATTTACTTTTGAGCGCAACGGCTGCTGTCATTTATCTTTGAGTGAATCAGCTCTATGCATTTTAAATTCCTATCGTTTATCTTTTGAGCGCATCAGCTCTTGTCATTTATCTTTGAGCGCATCAGCTCCATGCATTTTAATTTCTTGTGATTTATCTTTGAGCGCATCGGCTCCATGCATTTTAAATTTTTGTCATTCATCTTTGAGCGCTTCAGCTCCATACATTTTAAAATTTCTGTCACTTACTTTTAAGCGCACTAAGTCCTTGCATTTTAAATTCTTGTTATTTCTTTTGAGCACATCAGCTCTTCGTATTTTATTTATTCTCACATTGTTTTGCATTTATCATCTTATGCATGGTCAGACAAAATTGAAGTTCATGTCTTTACTCGTTTCTTACCATGATAATATGAAAAACCATAGTTCTTCTTTTTATCTAGTTAGAAACAAGTAAAGAGGGGTAACTGTGAACACCCAATTTTGTCCGAGCAAAAAAAATAAAAAATAAAAAATAAAGAAAAAACAAAGAAAAAAATAAAATAAAAAAGATGACTCAATTTCTCTCAAATTGTACATTAAGCCCAAACTAATTTGTGACCCATCAAATATGGGTCAACTCAAATCCATTATGGCCCATGATCATTTAACTTGAGCCCAAAACCCATAAACTCCCTAAACCCTAATTTCTCCTATAAATCCCTAAGCAAACAAGCAGAAAAAGAAGGAGGCAGCCAACGAAAAATGCCCTACCCCCACTTCACTTCATCTTCTACCTCCCTTCACTCTCTATTACCTTCTTCACTTCCACAACCATCATTTGGAAACCAAAACAACACACCTCAACCTTCAATCTCCACCATCTCAACCAACCTCCATTAAAACCACCACCTTCCTCATTCACATCTTCACCATTAACAACCACTACCCTCCATCACCAACCTTCATTTTCAACCAAGCAACCCACTACCATCATCTTCAACTATACACCCCAACCGAGTCAACTCAAGTAAACCACCACCAATAACCCACTTCACCACCTTCATCATCAACCTAACACCATTAACAACTACCCACAACCTTTCATCTTCACCACTTCCACCACCACCACCTCTAACAACCCATAACCACCATTATCAACCTTTCTTCCACCACCACCACCTTCCATCTTCACCATCTTCACCATACAACCAACCAACTCATAAACCAAAAAAAAAAAAACCACCACTCACCTTCACTAGGACCTCCAACCAGCACTGAACCAGGACCTTCGACCCTCCGTCTGTTACCCGCTAGTCGCGCAGTCCGAAAGCTCCACCGCGGATCAGTCGCGATCGAACCTGCCTCGTTGTCTCACCCGTATCCCTAGCCAAGAACCGCGTTGTCCCAACACCTACTAGTTTCGGCCACACCATCGCACAAACCGAGACCGGATCTGACACCCACCGTTCCAGTCGACGGCTCGCACTGAGTCGCCACGTGAATCGCTCACCGTCAACTCGATCTGCTCCTCCACCAGAAGCCGCACTAGATCTGACCCCGCGTCGCCAAAGCTAACCAGATTTGACCAGCACCAGCCGCTCGAGCCCGCCAGAGCAAACCCGCCGTCCACTACCCGCCAATCGCTCCGTCTGGAAACTCCTCCGTATGCCACCCAGTCTGAGTTCCACCGTTGTCGCACCACCCGCTTGGTACCGAAGTCGGTTCGCCACCTCAACTAGGCGGAGCTCTGACTGACTAGCAACTCTACTCCTCTAAGTTGCTTCCTCAGAATCAGAGGTCTGAGCCCCTTTTTAGTTTCTCTATATTTTGTTTTCTCACTATATGATTTTCATTTTTCTGAATGCCTCTGTGCTCATGTTATTTTTTATGTCATGGTAAGTTCTAAGTTATGTGGGTTTTTTTAATGAAAAAAAGTAAAAAAAAAAAAGGTTTTGGATTAGAGCACAAGCCCACTTCTACGTTTTTGGGCTTATTTGTGGCATTGAAAAAAACAAAAAATTAAAAGTAAAAAATGAAAATACAAAAAATATTTTTTGTGGATTGGGTTAATTTTAATTTGATTATCTCGTCTGTTTAAAGGTTGTGCCTCACTTTTATGTCTGTTGACATTTTACTTGAATTAATCCATTATTGACAATTTGATTCAAAAGCATTTAGTTTCTTTTTTTAATTGAAATTGACCAATCCACCCTTATTTTTTAGAGAACTACGTGACTTTGAGTTCCTTATTGGATCCAATGATACGTAGGAGCATAATCAATATTCTATCAAGCCAAAAATTAAATTTTCACAATTTGATTGTTTCTTTTCTTTCTTTCCTTTTTTAAAAAAAAATAAAAATAGTCACATTGCCTTTTTTAAAAAAAGATGAGTAAAATAAATATATTTGAGATTATCAAATTTTGCACAACTGACTTAAGGTACCGTCTTAGGACGGGTGTGTTAGGGGTGTTGTGGGATTAAGTTTCTACCATTCCTTATCCATAATCGACTCCCGAATCCAATCTGATTTTTAAAGACTATTTTCTAAGATTGGTTTTCTAACTTTTTTCAAATTTAAATAAAATTGGTAGTGACTCTATTTTTATCTTTAAAATCCCGTAAGTTGCTATTTCACCGCAATCTCTGTCACGACACCCCCAACTAACAAGATTCATTGAAAAAAAAGTTATGACCGTGGCAAAAATCATCAATTGGAGACTCTAGTAAAATGCTCAAAGTTGTAGTCCTCACATGGTATATTTTTTTGGTGGTCCCTCTAGTAAAAAAATAAATATTGTATCTCACTTCTATAAGGCAGCAGAACAAGATAGAAGATGATTTTCTCACAGATTACATAATTATTTACATTGAAAAGAAGATTGTTGAAAGATTCACCACAGATGCAATAATAGATGACTTTTATTCTATGAAACAGCATCGAGCACAGTTTAAAAATTGAAGATATGTATTTAAGATTATCTTATATTCAATTGTGTTTTCTATGAATGTTTCTAATTTAAAGTATGTTGATTATAAATGAAATTGAATTTATTTTTGGACAAAACTTAAGTAAAGTTCCTTAGGTGTTTGTGGTGCTTGTCTCCAATAAAAATATGACATATGTATATTTTTCTATAACTCATTAATGAAAACTTTGAAAATAATGATTAAGTTCCTTGGAAAATGTACACATGTCATATTTTTTTTAAAAACAAACACGAGATGCATCTAAAGAACTTTACTTAAGTTTTATCTTTTATTTTTATATTTATATTAGATTTTTTTAATTTAAATATTTAGAGACATATATCTAATATTTAATCTCGCCCCCATTAAATTAAAATTTTGGCTCCACCCCTAAAACTACTTGGGTTGTTTCATCATGGCAGCTAGCGTGGTCATAGCCTTCCTGAAGTGGCTAAGCTTTCTTCCTTTTTATTCTATGTTCTTCGCATACTATAGCAAAAAAAGAAAAAAGAAAAATAAAAAAACTACTTTTGCATGAATGTGATCATAGTTCATAGGGATGCATGTGATCATAGACATGCTAAATTGACAATATATAACTATATATTTTTCTGTTTTTGTTTTTTTTTTTATTTTATTTCTTAATTACTTTGGTTGCATTATAAACTTCATGATCTTTTCTTATTGTCATAAACATTCTTAAATCAGATCTAAACTTTTGTTCAACATTAATATTTTTTTTACAATTTAAATAATTTTGGTTTCATTAGAGAATTCATAATCTTATCCTTTCAAGATTACTGTTCTTGGATTATAGTATGATTAGATGCGAGAATATATGCTTATGATTGTGCCTTCGATTATTGGTAAAGTAAGATTATAAAGACACATTTTAAAAAGGGAAAAGAAGGAGGGGAAAAACCCCAGAAGAGGAATTACGCAGAAGAATATTGGCCCAGCCAAACTATCTCAATAAGGTAGTTGAACATCCAAAGAATACCCCAAATGAATGCGTGTTATGGTCCCTGGACTCCACTAATTTTACATCAATTTTACGCACTGAATATGGAACCTATAGATCCTCTTTGTGCTACACATTCCCATATTGTCTTTCAAGTTCACATATGTCAAAGGTATTAACATACGTTTTAATTTTGGCTAAAATATGCAAAACCACTCCATTTATGGGTCAATTGTCGAAAACTCTGTCTGGTTCAAATTCAGTGACTTGACTATCTAAATTTACTAAACATTATAGAGAAGTGCAAATTGAGCCTATTGTGCATGTGTAAGAAAATCCCTGTTGGAAGTTAATATGCACAATATTGTAAGTTTAATAAGTCCAGTTATTGAATTTTAAATAATATTAGATTTTTTTTCCAAGTAACTGATAAATAAAAGAAATTTCTTATATTTTAGTATTTTTTGATTAGGCTTTTTTTAAGGTATTAGCGCTATCTGTTTCGGAAATAAGAAACCGAAACTTGATTTTGCTTTCTAGAAGCTATGGGTTTAACTGTGTAAGTCCTTTTTTCAAAGAAAATTTAGAAAGGACTGAAATTACATTAAAATTAAAATGAGTTAATCACCGATTGGATCAAGTTTACTATATAAAAGTACATTTTGTTAGTACATACAACATTCAACTTCTGCCTACGGATATGTAACTCAAAGAACACTAAAAGTGTTGCTTTGTAAGGAGAAATACTTATATATTCTTAGTAATATTTCAATTTAATTAAAATGAAACATATAACACAGAAAATAAATTTGTATTGTCAAATTAGATTTGTTCAGAACTAAGTTCTGAGGGTTATCTTGAGAAATAGGAGATGGTGGTGTCCTCCGTAGGCATAACTTTCGCAGTAATAGAGTGAGAGGGTGGGTACCTGCAAAATGCATTCTGACGCTCAAGTCAGTAGCTGCGTAAGAAAGATAGTATGCAATGGAATTAGGGCATACCTTGTCTCTCTTACTTACTATATTTATATGAGCATTTTAGGGTATGTGGTGTCAGAGCATTCAGTGCGTGTCGAATGTTGTTACCTGGGATCGTGGCGACACGATCATGGGGGACCGGATCATGGTGACAAGGTCATGGAGACTGCTATTCCTTTGTCCTTATTCCCCTACTTGTACGAGATATAATCAGGATTTGTTCATGTCATTACGCCTGATGTGTGGGCTGCTTTATGCACGCAGTATGTCTGGGTGCCAGCTTGCCAGATTAGGTTGCTCCAGTTTTATAGACCCATAACCAGGTTCAGAACAGTTGCACCCAGCTTAGCGCTTTGATAGGACAACAAAGTGTCAATATACGAATTCATCTGAAGCACACGGCGTGCGATGGACAAAGGAATCCAAGTTATAATGTCGATGTCAGATCTTACAATGTTCTTCCCAAAGGACTGAGGTCCGTGATGTATCATAGCAGGCTCTTGAGCTTAATGAGCAAGACCAGGATCTTGGTTGGATCATTCCGCTTACAACATTGTTCCGTTATCAGGGTTATGTGATAAGTTGCCCCCATGTGTAGTTAATGGGGTCTTGTATCATTTCTCCTAAATTTGGACTAAGGTTAGAGGTGTTGTTACATCGTGGTGGCTCCTTAAGGGTCTGTGATCCAGGTTAAGTGTTTTGGAACGCTACGTGTTGCTTCAATTTCGAATGTTTTGATTAGTATCCTTTCGATTGCCTTTACTCAAATGTAATAAAAGATGAAATTCACTATTGCTTACGGTTTAGGGATATTTGCTATATATATAAGTTCCCTTCTATCAGTTTTTGTATGAGATTCTTCACTTGAAGGCACCACATTCGGGCTACTAGTTGGTGGGTCAGTAGAGGGTGGGATAGAAATGGGTGGGTCAATAGGGGTGGGATAGAAGCTGATGCGCCTCCAATGGTCAACAGGCCAATAGTTGAAGTTGCACCTAGCATTATTATAGATAAACAAAAAAATTCATATATATTACATTTATATAAACAAAGAGTTAACAATAATGAAAAAGTTTATCCTACAAGTATACCTAGGAAGTACTGAGAAGGCTGCAATGGTTGAGAAATATGGCACGATGGAAAGGGCTGGGGTGGAACATTACGGCCTCTCCCATGATCGTGTCCAACGCCTCTACCTTCAGTTATCATGATGAATATATGCGTAAGGAAACATAATGAAACCTGACGAGTGATCGGAGTTGATTTTGTTAGCTTTTTATTAGTTAATTCCCTGTAATTAAGAATGAATGTTAATTGGATCCTTATCAATATCTTCGTTTTTGTAGGATCAAGAGATTCAATGCAATGTGATGAAAACAAGCGAGGATACCAAGTTATGAAGGCAAAAGAGATCCATTTTGGCTCTAGCAGGGTTCCGTGGCAGTTCAGGAGCTATTCGGGGCTTAGACATGGTCATGTCTAACTTGGATGAAGTTTTTTTCTAGGTCACACGGCCGTGTCTCCAAGTCACACGGCCGTGTCTCTCCAATTTTGCTGAAAAATATGTTTTTACACTAGACACGGCCGTGCCTAAATGTCACACGGCCGTGCCAAATCCAAAACATGCAATGTAAGCTTAATTTAACCAAACCGTGCACGTTACGCTATCAGAAATTGCTGAATACGCTATTGTGACATTAGACACGGCTGTGCTTGAAGGAGACACGACCGTGTCCCTTTTAAAAACCCCCAAAAATTTATAAATAGCCCCCATGCACATTTGGACGGGGCTTTCTCTTCTCCTTTAAGTTTTTCTTCCTCTTTTACATAGTTTTTCATAGTTCTTGTATATTTTGATGATTTCCTTCATTGTAATAGAGAGCTAAGTTACTTTCAGTCAATTTGGGACTCTTGAAGAGATTGTGGTTTGGATTCTTGAGACCTTGGTTATGTAATGTATTTGATTTATATTTGAATTCTTCTTCTTTTCTTCTTCTTCTTCTGTTTTCTTGATCTTGAATACATGAATGGTGATTCTGTTTATGTTTGATCTGATTTGATCTTGGTTTAAGATTAAGTATTGTGATGAAACTTAGAACTAATTGATCTAAACTAATCACGTAATTGAAGAGGTTAGGTTACTGATTTGTGCCTAGGTTAATTGAATTCGGTGCTTAAATTGACATATATCTACATGAATGGTGCAATTGTAGATTCGTGTTTATCACTTGTCAATTGAATTCTGGACGATTGTCTAGTATGAATTCTGGATCTGATGCAAAGATCTCGGTTAGATCCAAGTTAACCATTCAAATGTGCTTCAAGTGTTTATTGAAAGGTTTATGATTGAATCCACCCAATCTCGGATAGATTTCTGAATTGACTGTTCTTCTAATTGTTATTTCTCTTTAAATCTTGTCACTGTCATCCTTGAACCATCAAAACCCCCATTTTCTAACTTAACTTAATTTGATCAAATTGCATTTACAATCCTTGAGGATACGATCCGGTGTTGTTCACTATACTGCAGGTTTAGGTAATAACTTCAGTAATAATTTTGACTGAGTTTGGCACTCGTCAAAATTTTGGCGCCGTTGCCGGGGATATCGTAGGTGTAATCTTTTCACTTTGAGTTTTTATTTTTCATAATCATTTTGACATTTTTTTTTCATTTCCTAACATTGTTCATACCATACTAACATTCTTCTCTTAGCTTTTGAATTTTTCTGATTTAGGAAAGACGGAAAACGGGTGATTATAGGTAACTGTTACAATTTTTGAACTAAAACGTGCTCAGAACGAGCTGAAACTTGGTCGGTTGAAGGAAAACAACTTGATAAACAAGACTCACAACTGTGAGGTCACCCCTGTTTTTTCGAAATTCTATCATTTAGACCAGTTTTTCAATTTTTTAAATATTTTTTATTGCATTTTCTAGTTTCATTTTTATATAGATTTTGTGTTGTGTCGATCCCATAATTTTTAAAAATGTTTAGATACATTAACTAGATTTAATTTTTGCATATTTTTAGTGTTGTTTAGTGTATTTTACTTACTTGATGTTTTTGTGTTTTATGTGCTTTAGTTGATGCATGACTAGGTCCAACCCTGATATCTTGTTTAATTTTGATCCTGAGATTGATAGGACCTTGCATAGATTGATTAGAGCTCGTATGATAAATTCCAGAGTTGTTTCTGAAGCTAATTTTGATTTTGAAATTGAGCGTGAACCTGAGATAATTGAGAGTAAACCTGATAACTTAAGTAATCATGAAATCATGGCTGATAACATGCATAATAGAACCCTTAAGGAACTTGCTACTCCTGATGTAACTTACCAGTCCTTGTGCATTCAATATCTTGATCTTGATGTTGATTTTGAGTTGAAATCTGGTTTGATACACTTGTTGCCCAAGTTTCATGGTCTTGCGGGTGAAGACCCTTATAAGCACCTAAAAGAGTTCCATATTGTGTGCTCAACCATGAAGCCGCAAGGCATCCCTGAGGAACACATCAAGCTAAGGGCATTCCCTTTCTCACTTGTCGATACAGTCAAAGATTGGTTGTTTTATCTTTCACCAGGTTCGGTTAAAAGTTAGAATGACATGAAGAGGTTATTTTTGGAGAGATTCTTTCCTGCCTCCAGAGCTGCTGCAATTAGGAAGGATATGTATGGCATCAGAGAGATGTCTGGTGAGACTTTGCATAAGTACTGGGAGAGATTTAAGAAGCTGTGTTCAAGCTGTCCTCATCACCAAATCAGTGACCAGCTCTTGATTCAATATTTTTATGAAGGCTTGCTGCGAAATGATAGAAGCATGATCGATGCTGCCTTGGGAGGAGCCTTAGTAGACAAGACCCCTGCCGCAGCATGAGATCTGATAGCAAACATAGCAGCCAATACCCAACAGTTTGGCTGGCGGATCATTACCGCAACCAGAGGAGTTAATGAAATTCAAGCGTCTTATATGGACCAACAAAGAATGGAACATAAATTAGATGAATTGACTTCTTTGGTGAGGCAGATAGGAGTAGGTCAACAACTACCTATGCAGAGGACTGCAACAGTGTGTGAAATTTGCTCTAGTTCATATAATCCTACTGATTCGTGCCCTACACTTCAGGAAGATGGTTCTGCTTTTCCAGATCAATGTGTTGCCGCAGTTGGTATTTTTCCTGGTAGACCCCAATATCAGCAATCACAGCAACAATCCAGATATGATCCATTCTCTAGTACTTATAACCCTGGTTGGTGAGACCATCCCAACCTAAGATATAGAAATCTTGGTCAACAACAACAGCGCAACTAGCAGCAACAACAATTTAGATACTAAACTGTAGGACCAAACAACAAATACCAACAAATACCTCCTGCATTCAGACAACAACAACAACTTGTTCAACATTCTGTCCAATCCACTCCAACTAAGCCATCATTAGAAGAATTGATGAAACAAATGGCCACAAATAACATTTAGTTCTAGCAAAATGTCAGTGCCAATATTCAGAACTTATAAACTCAGATTGGGCAGCTGGCAACCACTGTGAGCGAGCTGAAGAGTCAAGGTTCTAGCTAATTACCTTCACAAACAGTCAATAACCCAAGAGGCAACATAAATGTCATTACCTTGAGAAGTGGCAAAGAAGTAGATGTTCCAACCTTGTAGCAACTAGAGAGTGACCAAAAATAACAACAAGTGGATAACTTTGTCCAGAAATCCGTGCAACTAAAGAAACTCGCAGAGAACTCAGATGTGACCATTCCATTACCTTTTCCGAATAGGGTCACACAATCCAAGAGAACAGTGCAGGAAGAAATAGAAAAAGAAGTCATGGAGACATTCAGAAAGGTTGAAATCAATATCCTTCTCCTGGATGCAATCAAGCAAATTCAAAAATATGCCAAATTCCTCAAGGAGCTGTGCACTTATAAGAGAAGATTGAAGGGGAATGAGAAGATCAGCATGGGTAGAAATGTTTCTGCAATGATTCTGCCAAGCATGCCACAGAAATACAAAGATCCTAGAACTTTCACAATTCCTTGCACAATAGGCAACTCTAGATTTGAACATGCAATGCTAGATTTGGGTGCTTCGATCAATGTCATGCCTATGTCAGTTTATAAGTCTTTCACCATTGGTACTTTGCAACCCACTGGTATCGTGATTTAGTTGGCAAATAGAGCCACTGCTCATCCTGTAGGTGTGCTGGAAGATGTGTTAGTTCAGGGAAATGAGTTAATTTTTCCAGCAGATTTCTACGTTCTGGACATGGAAGATGAGTCTTCAACAAGCTATGCTCCATTGATTATAGGCAGACCATTCCTCAAGACTGCCAAGACTAAGATAGACGTGCATGCTGGCACCCTTTCTATGGAGTTTGGCGATGATTTGGTACAGTTTAACATTTTTGATGCCATGAGACACCCCTTAGAGGAGCATTCTGTTTTCCATGTTGATGTGATTGAGATGCTGGTTGATAATGTTTATACTGATCTATCGACTGAATTCCCTGATATTGCTAACTTTCTGGATTCTGCTTCTTGTGATACATGTGCTACTTGTGATGTAGAGTCATATGCTGCATGTGCTGAGATTTATACTGTTATGATTGATGATGCAGCATGTGAAAAAGAGAGTCAGGACCATGCTAGAATTAATGCTGCTAAGTTAGTTGTTTCAAATCAATTGTTACCTTCCATTGTGCAACCTCCACCCTTGGAGTTGAAGACTTTACCAAACCATCTTAAATATGCATATTTGGGAGATGGTGAGACACTGCCAGTGATCGTTGCTAAAAACCTACAACCTGAACAAGAAGAAAAATTACTGCAGGTTTTGAGGCAGAATAAGCAAGCCATCGGATGGACTCTTGTAGATATTCCTGGTATTAGTCCCTCAACATGCATGCATAAGATTCTATTGGAAGAAGGGATCAAACCAGTGAGATAGCCCCAGAGGAGACTAAATCCCCTGATTCTGGATGTGGTGAAGAAGGAAGTTACCAAGCTGCTTCAAGCTGACATTATTTATCACATATCCGACAGTCACTGGGTGAGCCCCGTGCAAGTGGTTCCCAAGAAATCTGGGGTCACAATGGTTGCAAATCAGAATAATGAGCTTGTACCCACACGAGTTCAAAACAGTTGGTGGGTTTGCATTGATTATAGGAAACTTAACTAGGCTACTAGAAAAGATCATTTCCTGCTACCTTTCATTGATAAGATGTTGGAGAGGTTAGCTGGCAAATCACATTATTGTTTCCTGGACGGATATTCGGGCTATTTTCAGATTCATATAGCCCTAGAAGACTAAGATAAGACTACTTTCACTTGTCCATTTGGAACATTTGCATACAGAAGGATGCCCTTTGGTCTGTGCAATGCTCCAGTCACCTTTCAGAGGTGTATGGTAAGTATCTTTTCGGATTTTTTAGATAATTGCATGGACGTGTTTATAGATGATTTTACTATCTATGGATCTTCCTTTGATGCATGTCTGGATAGTCTGGCTCAGGTCTTACATAGATGCATTAAGACTAACCTTGTTCTAAATTTTGAGAAATGTCATTTCATGGTAGAACAAGGTATAATTTTAGGGCATGTAATATCTCGCGAGGGTATTGAGGTAGATCCTGCAAAAATAGATGTTATTTCATGCCTATCTTACCCCACATGCGTGCGGGAGATTCGTTCTTTCCTTGGTCATGCAGGTTTCTATAAGCGGTTCATAAAGGATTTCAGCAAGATTGCGCTACCGCTTTCTAACTTACTACAAAAGGATGTGGAGTTACACTTTGACCAAAAGTGTCAGGATGCCTTCAATTAACTGAAGCGGGCATTGACCAACACACCTATTATCTAACCACCGAATTGGACTCTGCCAATTGAGCTAATGTGTGATACCTCTAATTATGCATTGGGAGCTGTTCTTGCATAAAGAGTCGGCAAAGTATCTCATGTCATTTCCTATGCTTCGAGAACTTTAGATCCTGCACAAATCAACTACACCACAACTGAAAAGGAACTTTTAGCAATTGTTTTTGCTTTAGATAAATTTCGATCATATTTGCTTGGTTCTAGAGTGGTTGTGTTTTCAGATCATGCAGCTTTGAAGTTTCTTTTGAAAAAACCCAATGCCAAGCCCCGGTTAATTAGGTGGATATTGCTCCTCCAAGAGTTTGATATTGAGATCTGTGACAAGAGTGGAGTGGAGAATTTGGTGGCTGATCACCTGAGTCGAATTGATAGGGAGGCAGATGTTTTTCCTATCCATGATGTTTTCCCTGATGAGCAGTTTTTCAAGCTGCAAGGCAACATCTCTTGGTTTGCTGATTTGATTAATTTCTTGGTTGCTAAAGCACTACCTGCATATTTCACTAAGGCTAAGATTGATAAATTGAAAAGTGAGTGAAAATATTATGTGTGGGATGATCCTTACTTATGGAGATTTTGTAGTGACCAAGTTATTAGGAGATGTGTGCCTAATGATGAATTCCATTCTATTCTTAGTTTTTGTCATAAACTTGCATATGGCGGCCATTTCGGTCCCCAACGGACTACTAGGAAAGTTTTAGACTCTGGATTATATTGGCCTACTTTATTTCATGATGCATATATGTTTTGTAAATCTTGTGATCAATGTCAAAGAACAGGGAATACTTCTCGTAGGAATGAGATGCCCCAGAAACCCTTGTTGTTCTGTGAAATTTTTGACGTATGGGGTATTGATTTTATAGGACCTTTTCCTGTATCATTTGGCTTTGTTTACATTCTGCTTGCTGTGGATTATGTATCTAAATGGGTGGAGGCTAAAGCTACTCGGACTGATAATTCTAAAGTTGTTGTGGATTTTATTAGATCACGAATTTTCTGCATGTTTGGAGTCCTGAAGGCCATCATTAGTGATCAGGGTTCACATTTTTGCAATCAAAGCATGGAGGCTTTGATGAAGAAGTATAGTGTCCTACATAAGGTTTCTACACCCTACCACCCCCAAACCAATGGGCAAGCTGAGGTCTCTAATAGAGAAATTAAGCAAATACTTCAGAAGACAGTCCAGTTAAATAGAAAGGACTAGAGCAAGAAATTTGAGGATGCTTTATGGGCTTATCGGACTGCCTACAAGACACCAATTGGGATGTCTCCTTGTCGGATTGTTTTTGGCAAAGCATGCCATCTTCCAGTAGAAATTGAGCATCGTGCATTTTGGGCGGTGAAGAGATGTAACCTGGACCTAAACCAAGCAGGCTTGGAGAGAAAGTTACAGTTGCAGGAATTAGAAGAGATTCGCCTGGAGGCTTATGAGAGCTCCAGGATTTATAAAGAGAAGACCAAAGTCTTCCATGATAGAATGATTTTGAGAAAAGCATTTGAGATTGGTCAAAAAGTTCTCCTCTATAACTCCAGTCTCAAACTCATGCCTGACAAATTAAGGTCTAGATGGGATGGACCATTTGTTGTTACTAAAGTTTTCCTTTCTGGTGCTGTGCAGGTTAAAAGTGAGAATGACACCAAAGCTTTCATCGTCAATGGACACCGTCTTAAACCATACCATGAACTTCTAGAGAGTGCAGATGTGGAGGAGATTACTTTTCTCTCTCTGTCTTATGAATAACACAAGGAAGTCACAATGTTAGGCTGAAGACATTAAATCAAGCGCTCGTTGGGAGGCAACCCAACCAGATTGGCCTTCAAATTACAATTTGAAGATGGTTTTCGCAAACTGAGAAGATGCACATATACTTTATTACGAATGGCAGAGTAAGGAGTCAGTAAATTCTAATTTATTGACTCTTGAGACGCATTGTTATGAACTTATATATCATGAACTTCTTATTATTCTAGTCTTGTTATTTTTGTTTTACATTTTACTCATTTGTTTTGTGAGTTTTCAGGCTCTATTGCAACTTTGATTCTTGTGCATTTTTTCTGCTTGCCATTGTCTCGCCCCTCATCAGGTTGTGTTGCTCTTATCTTTATGTTTTATTTATCTTTTTCACATTGAGGACAATGTTTATATTAAGTGTGGGGGAGTGATAATGTATTTGAAAAAAAAATTATTTTGCATAACTGATGAGCACTTGAGTATTGCTGAGATTTGAGCTAGAATTATGTGTCAATTGCTTGATTTATTCTGAGCTGATAGAGATATGTTAGAAAGGAGAATTTATTTATCATGAAATAATTTTGTGAAGCAATCTTGTTCAATTATGAAAAGTTAAATTCAGCATCTTTCTTGGAAATCAGCTTTGCCTTCTTGCTTCTGTTTTCTTTATCAACTTAACCAAAAAAGTGAGTTTTGAGCCATAATGACTGGATTTTTCATAAAGATCCTATTTTTCTTCTAGAGTGAATTTTTCTCTTGATTGATGTGCGCTAGAACTTGCTTTGATATCTTGTTGAAACTTTAATGATTCGCATACATTCTTGAATATGATTGAGGCAATTAGGCTTTATTCTTTCTTGACTTTCAGAGTTGTATTGATAAAATAATCTTTTAATTGCCCCATTTGAGCCTGAATTTGATTTCTTTGAATCCCATATTAAATAATCAAGTTGAATTCTTTGGAGCATCTAATGTGTTGAAAAAAAAAAGTCTTGAAAGTTGTGGTTTTATCCTCAAGGGTACATAAATATATATATAAAGAGGAAAAAAATTATTGGTGAAGAATAATGAAAATATTGGGTTGAAAGTGAGAATTGTTAAATCCTTGTGCATCATAATTTCATCTTGATTCTGCTCTATATTGATAGTTCTTTACCTTATTTACCTTTTTCCTACCTTAACCCTTGGCCCTGTTACAACCAATGAAGTCCTCTTGATTCTTGCTTTGTATGTGAATTGATAAGTAGAGATGAGATTGATAGGCAAGCCTATGGTTTTACATTTTTCATGAGAAATTTGAATGATCTCTTTTTCCTTAAATACTTGAGCGTGGAAAGATGAATGATCTCATGCTTGGGTATAGCAAAAAGTTGTAAGCTAGGCTAAAGCATCTTATTGTTTTAAATTGCTGAATGGTCTTGAATGATTGAATTTGATTGCTGAACCTGAACTTGATTAGCTTTTAAAATTGTGAAATTCTCCTTAATTCATGTTTCTGGATGCTAAGTTGATCTTGTTGTTAATACATACTCTTTGCTTGAGGACAAGCAAAAGCTCAAGTGTGGGGGTGTAATCGGAGTTGATTTTGTTAGCTTTTTATTAGTTAATTCCCTGTAATTAAGAATGAATGTTAATTGGATCCTTATCAATATCTTCGTTTTTGTAGGATCAAGAGATTCAATGCAATGTGATGAAAACAAGCGAGGATACCAAGTTATGAAGGCAAAAGAGATCCATTTTGGCTCTAGCAGGGTTCTGTGGCAGTTCAGGAGCTATCCGGGGCTTAGACATGGTCATGTCTAACTTGGATGAAGTTTTTTTCTAGGTCACACGGCCGTGTCTCCAAGTCACACGGTCATGTCTCTCTAATTTTGCTGAAAAATACATTTTTACACTAGACACGGTCGTGCCTAAATGTCACACGGCCGTGCCTAATCCAAAACATGCAATGTAAGCTTAATTTAACCAAACCGTCCATGTTACGCTGTCAGAAATTGCTGAATATGCTATTGTGACATTAGACACGGCCGTGCTTGAAGGAGACACGGTTATGCTTGACCTATTTAGCCTCACACGACCGTGTCTTATCATTGGAAAGCTTCTGTTTTAGGAAACACGGTCGTGCTTGAACGAGACACGGCCGTGTCCCATTTAAAAACCCATAAAAATTTATAAATAGCCCCCATGCACATTTGGACGGGGCTCTCTCTTCTCCTTTCAGTTTTTCTTCCTCTTTTACATAGTTTTTCATAGTTCTTGTATATTTTGATGATTTCTTTCATCGTAATGGAGAGCTGAGTTACTTTCAGTCAATTTGGGACTCTTGAAGAGATTGTGGTTTGGATTCTTGAGACCTTGGTTATGTAATGTATTTAATTTATATTTGAATTCTTCTTCTTTTCTTCTTCTTCTGTTTTCTTGGTCTTGAATACATGAATGGTGATTCTATTTATGTTTGATCTGATTTGATCTTGGTTTAAGATTAAGTATTGTGATGAAACTTAGAACTGATTAATCTAAACTAATCACGTAATTGAAGAGGTTAGGTTACTGATTTGTGCCTAGGTTAATTGAATTCGGTGCTTAATTGACATATATCTACATGAATGGTGTGATTGCAGATTTGTGTTTATCACTTGTCAATTGAATTTTGGACGATTGTCTAGTATGAATTCTGGATCTGATGTAGAGATCTCGGTTAGATCCAAGTTAACCATTCAAATGTGCTTCAAGTGTTTGTTGAAAGGTTTATGATTGAATCCACCCAATCTCGGATAGATTTCTGAATTGACTGTTCTTCTAATTGTTATTTCTCTTCAAATCTTGTCACTATGATCCTTGAACCATCAAAACCCCCATTTTCTAACTTAACTTAATTTGATCAAATTGCATTTACGATCCTTGAGGAGACGATCTGGTGTTGTTCACTATACTGCAGGTTTAGGTAATAACTTTAGTTATAATTTTGATTGAGTTCGGTGTTCATCAACGAGTTAAGAAACTATATATTAATAAAACCCTCAAAATATAATAATGATATTTCAGTGTAAATATCATTACTGAAATTTATTGAACAAGATTCAACTGTAACTACTTGAGTCTGAAGCATATAGTTCCTCATCTTCATCTAAGAATTCATTAATTTCATTATCTTTGTTGTCATCAATGAACTCATCATCAACCAAAACATCCATTGGATTATTTATATCATGTATGTTCACTTCTTCCATCTGGGCATATGCATTAAACAAAGAAAGTACTTCATCATTTATGACAATATCGTGTATTCCAAGGGATCTGTCATCTTGGTAATAATCAGTAGTAGCTAGCTCGTTCAATTCATCATCTCCATCATTTAATGTCTCAGCCACAAAGAGTTTTTCTCTAACCTTGCAACTTGTCCACCATTCACCATTAGCTCTATTCCTACTTTGTGGGTATCTTGTATAGTACACTTGTTGTACTTGTTCAGCTAAAACGAATAACTCATTTGAGTGAAGTCTTGATTTATGCTTGATGTCAACCAACCCATATCTCTCATCAATATTGACTCCATTAATCGAGTCGAACTAATGACATTGTAAAAGAAATACTCTATTCTGATTTCCTATATATGATAATTTTAATATCTCTTTAACGATGTCGTAATAGTCGAAGTCATTCTCACTATATATATTGCCTCTAACACATACGCCATTATTCATGATAGATTTATTTTGTATGTACTCCTTAGTATGGAATCTATACCCATTAACTATTAAGTCACAGTAAGAAGTCACGAACTTGGATGGACCATAACTTATCTCTTGTATCATTTGATCCTCAACTTGACCTATATTAACCTGTATCATTACATAGATGATATATAGTTGTAACATTTAGCATAATGAACATTCAATTTAATATGATAGATGTAATTATTGATAAAATGACTTATTAGATGTTTTAGCCACCTACTGAAGTCCTTATCTCGAGCTTCCAATATTTGATCATCAGTGATATTAGGATATGTTTCCCTTAATGAATCCTTGAATTGTCTAATCAATACAATAATTAATATTTAGCATAACATAGTTAAAAATTAACAAATTCATTAGTTAGGGAGTAGACTTACTAGGGATATGGTTCTACTTCTCCACAATTTACAAGCACATGTGTCTCAACAATCTGAAGTTCCACATCCGTCAAGAATTTATTCCGACCTCTGCCGATAGGACAACATGGATGTTTAAAAATAGACAACCATTCATCAATTGTATCTTTCCCACCATCGTCATTCCAAGGAACTTGAGTGCGCCTGGTCTTTAGGTGGGGATCAAAATACATGGAAGCAAAATTAGAAATTTTTTCTAGAATATATGCTTCACAAATAGATCATTCAACTCTCGCCTTATTTCGGATCTTCCTTTTCAAGTACAACATACACCTCTCAAAGGGGTACATCTACCTGTAATGCACTGGTCCTCCAACCTTAGCTTCATAAGGGAGATGCACGACTAGATGTTCCATCACGTAAAAGAATGCTAGAGGAAAAATCTTCTCTAACTTGCAAATTGTTTTAATAATGGAAAGCTCTGCATTCTCCATGATGGAAGCACAAATTTCAGTTGCATAAACTTCTTTAAAGAACAAGCTGAGTTTTGTTAATGGTCCCCACATAGGTTTTGGCATGATATCACGAAATGTTAGAGGAATTAACCTTTGCATAAAAACATAACAATCGTGACTTTTCATTCCATATATCTTCCTGTCGTCTACATTGATGCATTGTGCGATATTTGACGCACACCCCATCAGGGAATTTCAATTGTTTTATCTATTCATACACCATCCTCCTTTGATTGGCATCCAAGACATATGTCACCTTTGGTTTTTTAAACTTGCCATTCTTAACTATTAGCTCCAAGGTGAAACGTTTGCATATTGTCTTCAAATCTTCTCTTGCATTTGCATTGTCTTTTGTCTTACCCTTTATGTCTATGACAGTGTTGAAGATATTGTCAAACACGTTCATCTTGAAATTTATAACATCTAAATTATGTCGTATTAGATTAATGGACCAGTAAGGCAATTCCTATAATATGCTCTTCTTCACATCAGTTGTGGTGTATACCAAAGCCATCTTGTTTTTGTTGACCTGAATTCAAGCCGAAAATGACTTCCTTAAGTTGTGTCACTCTATTCAAGGCATCTGTCTCACTCAGTCTTTGAGGTGAATTAGATTTTTCCATTATTGATTTCTTAAAAGAGTTTCGATCATGGAAAAATGGATTATCAAAATGTAGAAATTGGCGATGGCAATCAAACTAGTAATATTTCCTATCGTGCTTCAATACAAATAACTTACTGTGATTTATATTAAGAGGACAAGAAAGTTTTCCATGAGTGTTCCACCCAGACAACATTTCATAGGCTAGAAAGTCATTTATTCTCCACAACAAAGCCACTTTCATATTGAAATTTTGCTTCTTCTAGGCATCATAAATGTGCACCCTATCACCCCACAATATCTTTAGATCATCAATTAGGGGTCTAAGATAGACATCTAAACTTTTACTTAGTGACTTTGGTCAAGGAATCACTAGAGTGAAGAATATGTATTCCCTTCTCATACACATACTTGGGGGTAAATTGTACGGTGTGAGAAAAATAGGCGAACATGAATATGGTGTGGTTGAACCTCTGAATGGATTAAAATCGTCTGTACAAAGGCTAAGCCTAACATTTCGAGCATCTAGCGCAAATGTTGAATAGGTAGCGTCAAATCGTTTTCAAGCCTCAGTTGAATGCGTGATCTCTGATTCATCTTAACGCACTCCATCTACATGCCAACTTATATATTGTACAGTGTTTTTGGACATAAATAGATGTTGGAGTCTAGGAATAATAGAAAAATATCGCAACACTGAGTGCGACACATCTTTCTCATTCGATGAACATCTCGCCTTTAGTTTGAATCATGGGTGTCCACATACTAAGAAAACTAAGTAGAATCTCTTGTCATTGTATTCTTTGTAATACAACATGAACTGATTAGGACACGCATCTATCTTCTCATATCCTAATCCCAACTCATGAACCATTCTCTTCAATTTGTAAAAGTTTTCAGGTAACCTTTCAGGCTTTGGAAACATGCTCTTAATTATGACAATTATTCTATCATAACAACTCTTACTCATTTTGAACTCTAATTTCAAGTTTAAAAGTTGAGTTACAACTGACAATTTCAGGTGCCTATGGCAACCATCCCATAAAGGTTCATCAGCAACTCTTAGCAAGTCATAAAACTTTGAAGCTGATAGATTTAGATAATCTTCTAAATCTTGAGCTTCTAGATTTAATCTATCACCTGTGGCATCCATAACCATATCCACGTAAGAATTCCTAGTCTCCACTTTATTATCATGGACAATGGATGTTGAGCTGCTATCCCTCCATTTGTCCTCACCATGAATGGTTTAATTTACATAACCATCCATAAATCCGTACTTATACAGATGTTGTTCTACCCCAAATGACTCCCTCCTAACACGGTTCTTATATCTAGTACATGGACAAAGGATGTGACTTAATGCATCTGTAATCGCCGGGTCTCCTTGAGAAACCTTAATGAAATCATCAACTTCATTCTTGAATTCTTCACTTATATAGCCAGTATGATCATTTCTTCATAATATCTAACTTCGATCAGGTCTCATGATTACTGAAATTGGTTTAGCACATTAATACAAGCATTTTCAAAATCTTCACCTCTCTTTTAACATGGTATAGTCCCATCGCATCTGAAAAAACACATTTTCAACACTTAGAAGATAGAATTCACAAAAAATCACATATCTTATACTTGACAAAATTTTGGCAACATTTCCCTTTGGTCTCCAAGTGCACGACTCGAACACGGTGACATCTACCACGATCAAGTATGCACCTAGAGAACAAAAGGAAATGTAACAGAACAAAATTTCATCAAGTACAAAATATGAGATTTGAGGAATAACCACTAACTAAGTAAAGAAAAAGTTTCTTCCTAAAATGTCCAACTTAGACAATTCAAGATTCAATACAATGAACAATACCTTAAAAAAGTTAGAGAGTAGAAAATAAATGACATAAATTAAAAGTTAGAGAGTAGAAAATAAATGACATAAATATAAAAGTTAAAAAGTTAGTATGTTAGCAATTTAGTAGGTTAGCAAGTTAGTAAGTTAGTAAGTTAAATAGTTAGAAAGTTAGAGAGTTAGTAAAGAAACTGAAGGACCGGCAAGTCGATCTTTTACTCCAATGAGGGAGAAGAGAGAATAGATTTTATTAAAGAAAATGAACCTCAATAAATTTAAACTTCAAATCAAGTCCTCGATAACGATGCCAAAAACTTGATGCAGACTAAAAGATGCAAACTCAAGTGCAGATTGTTTTAAGTTATAAATTCTCGAGAGTCTGAGGTCAATTCAAAAGGAATTGATGAAGAAAAATTAATCGAGGTAAGAAAAGGATTTGTCACAACATCAAAAGAAATAAAAGTTGTTCACAAATAAAAAATAATTTGCTTAGGTTAGGAGATCCACTCTTGATAATAAATTAGAGGCAAAATTATTTTTCTTTATAACTCAATTGAAATCTACACATAAAGGAAGTTCCAATCGGAAAATATAACATTCAAAGTTCAATTATATATGCAATCATATTATGATTCCTTCAATTATCTACCAATAATTATAAGTGAGCTCAAGCATTCACTGTGCCAATCCTCTTGTCTACAATAAATCAAGATCTCCACTATACAAAAAAGGTTTCTAAATTGATTGGAAACAAAATACAACACATATAATGTCCACTTTATAATATATCATTTAAGTACAAGAAATAGAATAATTTTACCTTACTTCATTACCAAGAGTTTCACTCTTTCACCCAAGCAAAATGAAAATTAAGTACTCATAATCAAGAAAAAAGAAAGAGAGTAGAAGAGAAAGATGAACATAATTTCAAATTAGAACAAAATAAAATTACAACAAAGGAAGACAATATACAAGTATGAACATAATTTCTCCTAACCAAGCCTAAAACCAAAGTCTCCTAAATGATCAGCCAATGGAGCCTTTTATAGAGGATTAGAGATACAAAATGACAAGGGAACTAATAAATGAGTGGGTGAGGAGTGGGTGGATGAGTAGAAAATGCCAAATGATGAGTTGGTGAGTGCAAAATTATTGAGATTCTTTGTTTATGAAATCATTCAGTACCGATCTCATGGATTCCATCAGATTTATAAAACGTGGTCTTCATGAAAGTTGTAGCATTTTGTCTTATCTTTCCAATGGAATGATTTTCAGCTCCAAAGGCCACCTACAGGCCTAGATATGACCCAATTACTGAACAGTGTTCAGGTTCAAGTACAGCACCTCTGTTTTGAGTTCAAAGCCCAATATCACCTTCAAGGAGTCTGATCTGAGTTATGCTTTTATTACTGCACACTGTTCATGTTCCAATTACAAAACACGTGTTCTGACTTCCAAGCCTATTTAGCTCCATTAGATGTCTGATTGAGCCCTGGAACTCTTCATGAAAGTTGTAGAGCTCTCTCTTATATTTCCTACAAGGTAAGATACATAATTATAAGACATCTAGAACTCAAGATATGACCAAAATATAGAAATAGTGTAAGACCAAAATGGTGCTGAAAAAATCAATTAAGTCCAACTTGAGTCCAAACTTACAAAACATAACCAAACTTAATCAATTAATTACATGGAGAGTGTAAATGACTAAAAATGAGAGTTTATTAATGTATAAAATATGTGATTATCAAATTCTCCCACACTTAGCTTTTTACACTCCTGGGCAAAACACAAAAGACCAAAGCTAGGAAACAAAGAAAAACGACATAGACTCAAAAGCTAAAAACTCTAAAAGACTCGATGAAACAAGAAGAGCAACTAGAAATTCAAGGGATCAAAGCATTAATGAGGTAACATGTCTTCATATCTCAAACCAACAAGCAAGGAAACTTCAGTTGAAAAGAATGAATCAAGAATGATAGATCCTCATAGAATTCACTCTCAATCTCTCGAGTGTTTAAAAGGTAAGTATTTCACTCACTACCATAAGTTTGCTTATCTTCTACTTCTCCACTACTTATAACATATGCATACAAAAATCAAGAGGACTTTATTCAAGGTTGTAATAGGGCCATGGTAAAAGAGAATGGATAATATGGATATGAGAAGATAAATACCAAAAAGAATAAAAGAGCATTATGGTACAATTAAAGTGGAGAAGATGTTTGAGAACATTCATCATAAAGGACAATGACCAATATTTGACCAATGTTTTGTTGAAGATCAATCCTAAATTGATGAATTGAATTCATTGTTAAGTTTGAACCTTCTCCTTCTCTTCCTGTTGTTTCCAAGCATCCATCTTTACTCTAGGTATGGATATGTCACATGGTGTATCAGGAGACTCTGATAATCCTTTGATTACAGCAGTGGTCAGCTCTTTTTTCTTTCTTTTTTTTTTATCATTTTACACACACACCCTCACACTTATTCAAAAACAAAGCCAACGCTCTCTTATTCCCCAAGGTTGGGTAAAAATATGTTTTTTTTTCTCTTTTTTTTTTGCGCGTAATGAGCTAAAATAAGGAATAATCAAATAAGCTCAAAGGGGTTACACAAGGGAAAATATACAAGAATGACTATTTGGTCAAAGTAGCTATTTCAAAATGCCTTAATTATATTTATGTAGGCATGTGAAAATGTAGTCTCAAAAAGAATCAAAACAAGTTCTACAGTAATAATTCCATGAGTGAAAATCTCACAAGAAAGAAGAGAATAGTACAGATATTCAATCCATTCATCAATAGGGTCAAAATCTCACAAGGCATATTTCTATCATTCTCAATCCACCATATCAACATTCATATCCAAGCTTGTGATTTTTAAGAAAAAAGACAATTTATGCTAAGATCCAAGAATCCATTTGCTACTTCTGCACAAAATAATTATCTCCCCAAGTAAGATGCATCTCAAGCGTAAATTTACCTTCAAGGCAAAATTTACTCCTTACTCTACCATCCTTAATTGGTTTTACTACGAATAGGTTTCTGACAATCATATCACTAAATATACTTCCCAATTTAGATGCGTTTTAGGAGTAAAATTACTCCTTACTCTACCATCATTCATTGGTTTAGTAAGTTCATGACAATCATATCATACTTCCCAAAAAATATTTTTTTTTTAGGTCAACAATCCTTCCCCCCAACCAGATTACAACATTGTCCTCAATGTTAAAATATAGATGAGTAAAGGATAGAAGATATTTCCTATTGGAGAAATCTGACACAAATTTAAACAGAAACAAAGTACGATAAATAAAATCAAAAGTAAAGCAAAGCTATAAATAAAGTGTCAAATCTGGCTTTCTTTTCATTCTGCTTCCCTCACTGCTTCCTACTGACTAATCTATCTGAGCTATTGCTTGGTCAGGTTTATGAACAAAAGCTTCTAATTTATCAATCAATTGATCAATAGTGGAAGCAGAGATAAGAAGTTGTCTTACCAAAGATGTGATAAATTTCTGTTCCACAGCATGGTCAAGAAAAAGTAACAAAATATCAAAGAAATTTTTTACATTCAACAAACCTATGGGTTTATGGTGGATGTTCAGTTGGGCCCAAGAGACAATTTGAAAAACTTCTTCCAAGGTACCAAAATCACCTGGTAAGGCAATGAATGCATTAGAGTTGTCAAGCATTATCGTCATTCATTCATGCATTGATGATACCTTAAGTTCCTCCTCAATTGTCTTTCCAGTGTTGTTTTGTTGAGCTAAAGGTCCAGGAATGACACCTAAAACCTGACTGCCTCCTATATATGCAGCAAGTGATACAGCCCCCAATAACCCACGACAACCTTCCCCATATACAAGATGAATATTTCTCGCAGCAAGTGATCGACCAAGAGTGGTAGCTGTGTTTACAAATTCTAAACCCTTCCCATACTTAGACCTATAAAATACACAAATATAGGTTGGGTGTTGTCAAAAAAGTTTGAAATTAAGAAACACAGAATCTTTTTTTTTTTAATTTTTTTTTGTTTTTTTGTTTTTTTTTGTTTTTACTTCAAGAAAACCATCAGGGTAAAGAAGTCTAGAAACTCCTAAAGGACCCTGCTCAAAGGATCGTGTGTCCAAAACCAAAATATAGCAAAATCATACAAATATAAAAAAAAATATAATAGCAAATGATGACATACCTTTATGTATAGTTTTCATAGCGTATCTTTATATTGTGCGTCATGAGTGCAGTAGTGGCATATCTTTATACTGCGTGTCACCAATGCAGTAGACACTCATGTCCGTTTATTTGAAGAAAGGAGAAAGAAAAAACCATCATGGATTTCCATCCTGGATCTAGAACCTGGAGAGCTTACACTTGGGCTCGTAACATCAACAAAGATGCTAAAATCTGAAATCCGTAATGTCCAAGATTTAGAACATCTCATCCTTGGGCACTGAGAGCCCCTTCTAATAAAAGAGAGGATCAAGCGTAGTTGCCTCATACGCTTTGGCAGCTGCGGGTTACTTCTCACTAATAACCAGAGTGGGACGCTTCTACTGGTCCATCAACTCCACAGTACCTAGATGGTAAACATTGGGTTATGGAGTGCGGCACTCTACAGAGCATGGTACACAAACCTTTTTTAAGGACCAGCGTGCCAAGGTCCACCCGAGTCAATGACGAGTCAGCCGAAGGCTGGGGCTCCACAACTAATTAAAGCCATGGTACTCCTTCCGGATCGCCCTTGTTCAATCATTTTTTTTAAGAAAACATGAAGAAGAAGAAGAAAAAGAAGATAATATGTACAAATTGTTGTGGATATGGCTTACATCTGCCTTTGGTTTAACGTCCAGTAGCGACTTAAACGCATTCTATGAGTCGAGGATAAGCTTCCCATCCAATTTTCTTATAAATTGGCAAACAAGGTCTTTTAGAGTCAGATTCCCAAGGCTGTAACGTTTTTCTTCATCCTTGAAGAGATTCCACAAATTAAGAAGTTCACGATGCACAAATCTACAAGAATGCGTCTCAAGAGTCAATAAGATATCATCTAATGACTCCTTACTCAATCCATTCTTAATAAAGAAAATTTTATCTTTTCTATTTGCAAAAACCATCCCCAATGAATGACATCACTTGTTACAATTCCATCGTGCACATTTGTGACAGACTTATATCATTTTTGCTCTTCTCTTTTTAGAATACGAACTTCTTCCAAGAACTGACATGTATGAGTCAAATAAAATTAAAGACTCACCTGCTAAACGGACCTTTGCTTCAATTATCTAGTGTACATCTTCTAACATACCCTTGTGCATTAATAGTCTCAATCTTTCACATCTAATGTTGTAGATTTTTGTCAAAGCATTTTGAGGGAGGGAAGGAAAATGTTTTCTCAGGTTTGAAAGAATGACATCCATTTTAAAGGAGAATGATTCAGTTATTTTAGGAAACTGAAAAACAAACTAACTTGAGAGTCACAGAGTACCGTTATCTGCCACTTAATCGGGAACACAAAGAACTGCAAAAACAAGGCAACAAAATTAGAATAAATTCTATTCATAACAAGGATCAGAAAGAGAAATGAATTCTACCTCATCAACTTGGTTTTCCATAAATGGTTTGAGTCTTTGTCCATTGACTTTAAACACATTACTATTCATAGGATTCTCAATATCTATGGCTCCATAAGGATACACATGTTTAACAACAAAAGGACCACTCCACCTAGATCTCAATTTTCTAGGGAATAGGTGCAGAAGAGAATTATAAAGCAAAACTTTTTGACCAATTTCAAAAGATTTTCTCAAAATTATCTTATCATGAAAATCTTTTGTTCTGGCTTTATAAATCTTTGAGTTTTCATATACATCATTTCTCAATTCCTCAAGTTCATTTAATTATAATTTGCGTATCTTGCAAGAATCCATGGATGTGATCATGTCAGTAGAGGAAAGAATCCATGGATGTGATCATTGAAGCTTGAATCTCCTTCCATGAGGAAGATGACATCCAACCTAGCCTCCCTAGGTCTCTAATCTTCCCAGAAATGAAGAACAGACTGCAGCCTCTGTAAAACCTAAAACTAACCCGGAGCTCTCTTGTAAAATTCTGCTAAAAATCTATTTATAGACTCATAAAACAAAGGCATGTCGCGGCATTAACATGCCTACGCCGCAGCGCGTTTACAATTTAGGTCACCATACTGCGACATTGATTGCCTTGCGCCACGGCGCTCAGTTTGTGCAGCTCTTTGACTTTTCAAGAGAATGCACCACGCCGCGGCATTAACATGCCTGCGCCGTGGCGTTGCCTACTGAGATGCAAATTTGGCTTTCTCTTCCAATTTCAACTCAATTACTCCACATATCATATTGTTTGGAGTCCTTCCTAATATAAACAAAACACCAAATCAGTAACAGATACAAATTCACTTAATCACATATCAAATATGCACAAATTGCTCAATTACTTATAAGAAAGGTATCAGAATTGAATATAACAAATATAAGTACAAAACCTTCCAAATATGTATAAATACAAGGACTTTAGCACTCAGTGAAACACATATATGGGGCACATATAACTACATTTTGTGGAGTTGTCAGTGATAAGGGGTGGTAATTTTGTGTGTAATACCATATTTATTCATTAAAGAGTCAAATGGTTTATTGCAAAAATGTGTTCCCCCATCACTGATGATAGCTCGAGGGATTCCAAATCGACACAAGATATTTTCTTTTAAAAATTTGAGAATAGTTTTATGATCATTGTGTCGGCATAGAATCGCCTTGATCCATTTTGAGACATAATCAATTGCAATCAAAATATACACAAATCCAAATGAGGATGGAAATGGGCCTATGAAATTAATTCCCCAACAATTAAAAATTTCAATGACAAGGATATGGTTCAGAGGCATTATCTTTCTTTTTGAAATTGAGCCCAATTTTTGTCAATTTTTACAACTTTTGCAAAAAGTATAGTAGTCCTTGAATAAAGTGGGCCAATAAAATCTACACTGTAAGATTTTTGCAGCTGTTTTCTTTGAAGAAAAGTGACCTCCACATGCTTCTGAGTGACAAAATTTAATGACACTACCTACCTCACTGTTGGGCACACATCTCCGAAAGATTTGGTCAGAACAATATTTGAACAAGTATGGGTCATCCTAATAAAAAAAATTTACCTCTGTAAAAAATTTCCTTCTATCTTGGTGCATCCATTGAGGCAGCATCTTTCCTGTTATAAGAAAGTTGACTATGTTAGCAAACCATGGCATGGGATTGACAGCAAATAAAAATTCATCAGGAAAAGAATCATTGATGGGTGTGCTATCAAAAGGTGAGCCTATTGTAAGTCTGGACAAATAATCAGCGACAACATTTTTGGCTCCTTTCTTATCTTTTATTGTGATGTTGAATTCTTGAAGTAACAAGATCCACCGTATCAATCTTAGTTTAGCATCCTACTTAGACATCAAATATCTAACAACAACATGATCGGTGAAAATCACAATAGAAGAACCAATTAAATAAGATCGAAATTTGTCCAGTGCAAAAATTATAGCAAGTAGTTCTTTTTCAGTAGTGGTGTAATTCATTTGTGCACTATTTGAAGTTATACTTGCATAACAAATCACATGATGCTTACCTTCCTTTCTTTGGCCTAAAACAGTGCCCACAACAAAATCACTAGCATCACACATCAACTCAAAAGGCAAAGACCAGTCAGAAGATTGCATGATAAGAGCAGATGTCAGAAGACCAATTAATTTTTCAAAAGATTTTTGACATTCTTGTGTCCAATCAAATGGTGCATCTTTCAACAAAAGATTACATAATGGTCTAGATATGGTACTAAAGTCCTTAATGAATCTTCTGTAAAATCCTACATGTCCTAAAAAGGAACGAACTTCTCTGACTATTTTTGGGAAAGACAAATAAGTAATTAATTCAACTTTGACTTTATCAACTTCAATTCTTTTAGAAGATATCACATCACCTAACACTATTCTTGAGGTAACCATGTAATGACATTTTTCCCAATTTAACACAAATCCTTTTTCTTCACATCTTTTAAGAACTTTTTTCAAATTATCAAGACAAATTTCAAATGAATCTCCAAAAACTGTCAGGTCATCCATGAAAACCTCTAAATAATGCTCAATCATGTCACTAAAAATGCTTAGCATGCATCTTTGGAATGTTGCTGGAGCATTACAAAGACCAAAAGGTATTCTTCTATATGCAAAAGTATCAAAGGGACAAGTAAAAGTGGTATTTTCTTGATCTTCCAATGCAATTGGTATTTGATTATAACCTGAATAACTATCAAGAAAACAGGAGTATGGATGTCCTGCTACCCTTTCTAGAATTTGATCAAGAAATGGCAAGGGGGAATGATCTTTCATACTAGTAGCATTTAATTTTCTAAAATCAATACACATACGCCAACTAGATGAGACTCGCGTACGTATCAATTCACTTTTATCATTTTCAACCACTGTTATTCCAGATTTCTTAGGCACAACTTGTGTAAGGCTTACCCATTGGCTATTAGAGATAGGATAGATAAGATACATAATTATAAGACATCTAGAACTCAAAATATGACTGAAATACAGAAACAATGTAAGACCAAAATAGTGCTGAAAAAATCAATTAAGTCCAATTTGAGTCCAAACTTACAAAACATAACCAAGCTTAATCAATTAAGTACATAGAGAGTGTAAATGACTAAAAATGAGGGTTTGTTAATGTATAAAATATGTGATTATCAATTATTGATCATTATAAATGTTCTTTATCAGTATTCTTATTTTTATATTATACTATAATGATACCTATTTATTATTGATCTATAAATAAAATATTTTTGAAATATTTTCCCATGGATAAAAATGTATCAATGTGCAAAGAGATTATTATTACAGCCGTGATGAGAGGATTAATGATGTGAATTAAAGGATACAAACTCAAGTGTAGTTTGTCTCAAGTAATAAATTTCTCTGGAGTCCGAGGTCGATCCACAGGGAATTGATGAAGAAAAATTCTTTGACGTAAGCAAAGGCTTTGTTACAACAATAAAGATATTAAAACTTGTTCATAATTAAATTAAAGAACTTGCTTGGACTAGGAGTTTCACTTTTGGTAATAAATTAAGGACATGATTAATTCTTTTTTTATAACTTAATTGAAATCCACACACAACGGAGGTTCTAATCAAAAAATCAAACATCCAAAGTCTATTTATAATTATATACGTAGTTATATTATGGTTTCTTTAATTATTTACTAACACCAATACTTGTAAATGGGTTCAAGCATTCATTGTGCTAAATCACTTGTCTACAATGAATCAAGAACTCTATTTTACAAGGAGGGTTTCTAACTTGATTGGAAACAAAATACAACACATATAATGGTCACTTGATAATATATCATTTAAGCACAAGAAAGAAATTAATATAACTTTATTTTTATTACCAAAAACTTCACCCCTTCACCCAACCAAGATGAAGATTAGTTACCCATTAGCAAGAAGAAAGAAAGAGAGGAGAAGAAGAAGATGATCATAACTTCTATTTACAACAAAAGAAAATTACAACAAACAAATAACATAATAGCATGACTTTGATCTAAAACCAAGATTACTCTAATAGACAGCCAAGGCTACCTTTTATAGAGCATCACAAACAAAAGATGACAATGAGTGGGACAATGAGTGGGTGGATAATTAAGGAGTGGGTGAAAAATTAAGGAGTAAGTGGATGATTAAGTGGTTGATTAAGGAGTAGGTGGATGATTGCAAAAAAATGTTTGTCTTCACTTACATAAAATAATTTGGTGCCAAACTTGTACTTGCTGACAGATTCTTGGAAAGTGGCATTCATAAAAGTTGTTGGCCTTGGTCTTGGCTATCAAATGCCTACTTGAACCATCCAAAATGGCCTCCAACAGCCTAAGATATGACCCAATCATTACAACTACTCAGGCCCAATTTCAACCCCTCTGTTCTGACTTGCAAGCCCAATATGACCTCCAAGACATCCGAATTGGCTCTTGTTTTCTTCATGAAAGTTGTAGATTTGGGTCTTAAATTTCAAATGGTACTAGTTTTAGCTCCATGTAACTTATATAGTGCACACTGTTCAAGTTCTAGTGACAGAACTCATTTTCTGACTTTCAGGCCCAATTAGCTCCACTAGATGTCTGATTGAGACTTTGATCTCTTCATCAAAGTTGTAAATCTTTTTCTCAGATTTCCTACAAGGTAAAATTCATAATTTCTAGACATCTATAACTCAAGATATGACCGAAATACAGAAATAGTGTAAAATCTCAACAATGCTGAAATATATCAATTAAGCCTAATTTGAACCCAAACTTACAAATCATGACCAAGCTCAATCAATTAAGTACATAGAGAGTGTAAATGATTAAAAATGAGAGTTTATTAATGTATAAAATATGTGATTATCAATTAAGGAATACCTTAATCAACCAGAGATTATTATTGTGACCATGATAAGAGGATCAAGGGACGCCTTAGTCAAATTATTGTGACCATGATGAGAGGATCAAGGGATACCTTAGTCAAATTATTGTGGCCATTATGAGAGGATTAAGGGACACCTTAATCATTTTTAATGATTGTGGTCATGATGAGAGAATTGTGGGACACCCTAATCAAATTATTATGGTCATGATGAGAGGATTGAGGAACGTCCTATTCAAATTATTGTGGTCATGATGAGAGCATTAGGACCCTAATGAAGAGAAAGAGGCACATTTGATTAAGAATATTAAAATGAATGATAAAGAGATAAAGAAATAAAGATTTTGAATAATGATATGAAAAGAACATTCAATTATTATTTTTATAAAGTTTTGAATTTCTTACTCTTTATTATTGAGTTATTTTAGCTTGATTAAATACTCACTTTACTAAGATATTTATATTTTTCCAAGTTACTTATTTTTATGATGCTATGAATTTCTTACTCTTTCATTGTAAAACTATTTGCTCATTTTATTCCTCTTCCAATTTATTTTATTGATATGAGAAATAGAGAAATTTTGAGATATATTATTTTTACAAAGTTACTTACTTTATTTGTTTTATTTATTTATTATGGACTCTTAGATATGGTTTTAGAAATAGAGAATGGTAAAGAGTGGTTAGTAAATGTATACCTGTTTTTGCACTTTCCTACTGAGATTTTTATCTCACTCATTTTGTGATGTAACTTTTCAGATAATTCCACCAATAAGAGTTCCGAATGAAAGTCGTGAGCAACAAGTTATATAAATCTTCAGAGCTAGAAGATTGTGTCTTTACTGCTATTGTTGAGGACTCTTGAGTAGATATAGTATTGAAGTTATAAATATGTAAATTTGTAGCACTATGTAAAGGCTTTTGTAAGCCTCATTTTTTATAAACATGTGTTTAGTTTAGAAAATATCAGTATGTAAAATACTATCTTTTTAAAGGATTTAACCTTTTAGCGTAATATATTTTTTAGTAAAAGCAATAACATGTGTTTGTCTAAAATTATATATTTTAAAACTAAATAAGGAGTAGGACGTTACAGAATGGTATAAGAGTAGTGTCCAAGGTAAAGTGGTTTAGGAACCATTATTGCTTTCTGACAAGATAAGAAAGTTGTTGCAAGAAAGATATCTCGAAAGAGGAATAATATTCACCCTGAAGATAGGGTGGATAGAATGATGGACATGTTCATAGAGATTACTACAATAATGCGAGAACATATAACTACAATTAATCAATTTTTTCAACAGAAGCAAATGAATCAAGGTCCGAAACTAGGTGCTCGGATAGCAAACCAATGATTGTCTAAATTTCGAAAGGAGGATATAACCCGGTGGGTGTGGAAAACTGGCTCATGGAGCTGGAGAAAATTTTCATTGTTTTGAGGTGTACTGATGCCCAAAAAGTTAACTTTGCTACATATATGTTGTTAGGAGAAGCAAAACATTGGTGATGTGGAACTAAGAGACTTTTAGAAATCTCAGGTACGTCTATCACTTGGGAAATTTTTCAAACTACTTTTCTGGATAAGTATTTTTTTGCTAATGTTCAAAATAAGAAAGAATTAGAATTTCTACGATTACGATAAGGGAAAATGATAGTTAGGCAATACATAGCAAAATTTGAAGAATTGACAAAATTTTCTTCTTATCCTCAGCTCCATAATAATGAAGAATGGAAGGCCGTCAAATTTGAGTTTGGATTAAAGCCAGAAATTAAGAAGGAAATAAGTAAGTTGGAGATTAAAAATTATTCTACATTAGTTAACAAGTGTAGAATTGTGGAGAATGATCTTTTGAAATATAAAACTGAAAAGGAAAAGTAATTTCAGCTTAAGCGTAAGTGGGAAAATAATGGAGAAATAGTTGGAAACAATATGTTCAAGCCAGATAATAATGGAAATCAGGACCAACCTGAAACAAAGTGCCCAAAGTGTAGAAAGGCACATGGAGAAAAACCTTACTTGTTTGGACAAGGGGTATACTGACGAGCGCCGAACTCAGTCAAAATTATAACCGAAGTTATTACCTAAACTTGTAGCACAGTGACAACACCGGATCGTCTCCTCAAGGATCGTAAATGCAATTTGATCAAATCAAGTGAAAGTTAGCAAAAAGGGGGGTTTGACAGTTTAAGATCGCACTTAACAAAATTAAAGGAAGAAATAACAATTAAAGAGCAGTCAATTTAGAAACCTATCCAAGATTGGGTGGATTCAATCATAGACCCTTTCATAAAACACTTGAAGCGCAATTGAATTGTTAATTTGGATCTAACCGAGATCTCTGCATCAAATCCAGAATTCATACTAGACGATCGCCTAGAATTCAATTAACAAGTGATAAACACAAATCCGCAATCGCACTATTCATGAAAATCTATGTTAATTTCAAGTACCGAATTCAATTAACTTAGGCACAAATCAGTAACCTAACCTCTTCAATTCTGTGATTAATTTAGATCAATCAGTTCTAAGTTTCATCACAAATCTCAATCTTCATTTATGTGATTAGTTTAGATCAATCAGTTCTAAGTTTCATCACAAATCTCAATCTTAAACCAAGATCAATCAGATCAACATAAATAGAATCACCATTCATGCATTCAAGATCAAGAAGAAGAAAAAGAAGAAGAAAGAGGAATTCAATTACAAATCAAATACAATACATAACCAAGGTCTCAAGAATCCAAACCACAATCTCTTCAAGAGTTCTAAATTGACCCAAAGTAGCTTAGCCCTCCATTACCATGAAGGGGAGCATCAAAATATACAAAACTATGAGAAACTATGAAGAAGCAAGAAGAAACTTAGAGAGAAATGAAGGAGAATTTACATATTGTTCATGATAAATGGTGCCTTTTATAGAAGTCTAAGGTAACAAAATGACAAAGGGAAGTGGGTGGATGAGTGGGTGAGTGAGTGGAGTGTTTGAGTGGATGGATTAGTGGGTTGGTTTAGTGGATTGGTTTAGTGGATGAGTGAGTGGAATGGTTGAGTGGTTGAATTAGTGAAAAATGCCAAAGGACTTTTGGTGAGTGGGAAATTATGGACATGAATAGGTGAGTGGATGGATGAGTGGATGGATTAGTGGATGAGTGGGTGGAATGGTTAAGTGGTTGGATTAGTGTATGAGTGGATGAGTGGGTGAGTTAGTGGATGAGTGGATGAGTGGATGAGTGGATTAGTGGATGGATGAGTGGATGGTTGAGGACGAAAATTTCATGTCTGACTTGGAAGCCAAAAACGACCCACTATACTTCAGAATCACGAAAAGTGTTCTTCATTAAAGTTGTAGATCCTTGTCTTGGCTATAAAATGGATAGCTGGTTCGTCCAATTTGGCTTCCTTAAGCCCAAGATATGTCCCAAATACCGTAGGTTGCTCAAACCCAACTTCAACACCTCTGTTCCGACTTGCAAGCTCAAAATGACCTACTAGACTTCTTTTTCTTAAAATGTGTTCTTCATGAAAGTTGTTTATTTGGATCATGAATATCCAATGTCCAAATTTCAGCCCATCTCCATTATTACATCTTGAGATAAGATTTTTTTGAGTGCACACTGTTCGGATTCTACTGACAGAACCCGTATTCTGACTTCCATGTCAACTTAGGTCCCTTAGACATCTGAATCAGACTTCGAGCTCTTCATCAAAGTTGTAGAGCTTCCTCTTAGCTTTCCTACAAGGTAAAATTCATGTTCATCAGATATTAGGAACTCAAGTTATGGCCAAAATACAGAAACAGTGTCAAATCTCAATAATGCTGGAAATATTCAATTAGGATCAATTTGAGCTCAAACTCACAAAATCATACCAAACTCAATCAATTAAGAATATGGAGAGTGTAAATGACTAAACATAAGGATTTCTTAATGAATAAAATATGTGATTATCATATACTACTTTTGTGGAAAGCCTAGGCATACAACAAAGGATTGCAAAGTTGGAAAAAAGGAAAATTCCTAGGTAAAGTTACAAGTTTCGTGCAGCAAAATAATCTCTAGATCTAATACGAGGTTAGAACTTTTAGTAAAGATAGTCTTAAGTTATACTTAGACATAGATAACTAAATAAGATGATAATTAGGAATGAGTATCTATTAGAATAGATTTATGGTCAGGATATCATCATATAGATATTTCTAAAACAACTTTAGAATTAGATATGGCCAACTGGTAATGTCAAATTTATGGATTATATAGGGTGTTTAGGCCATAATGGATGAATTTGTGGAACATTTTATTGATGATATTTTGATTCATTTGAGGATAGTGTTAGAAACCTTGAAAGAAAAATAATTATATGCATATTTGGAAGAATGAGAATCTTGTAAAAAAGAAATTTCTAAAAGTTTTGATGGATCTTTTCTTGGGTTTAGGATCATAGGAAGATTTTCTGGGTAAATCAGAAAAGGAATTTTTGGACAAAGGATTATGAAGGAACTTTTCAGGAATTAAAGAAGAAATTTATTACCGCCCTTATTTTAGTTATACTTGATCCTTTAAGACATATTGAGGTATATAGTGGTGCTTCTAAAGAGGAATTAGGATGAATGTTAATGTAAGATGGGAAGGTAGTAGCTTGTACCTTTAGATAACTTAGGCCTCAATATATGATTAGCAGCAGTAGTGTTTGCTTTAAAAATTTGAAAACATTATACGAAGTTAAATTTAAGGTGTATACTGATCATAATAGGTTAAGATATTTTGTCAAAAGAAGTGGATTAAATTTCTTAAGGATTATAATAAGGAAATAAAGTATTACCTAGGAAAAGCAAATGTTGTAGCTAAGGTTCTAAGTAGGAAAAATCTTTCCATATATAATGATTTAGAAAGTGGATTTAGGAATTTAGATCTTTCAATCAAATAGAATTTGCTTAAGTGCTTTACTAGATTATTTGAGATTTAGAAGTAAAAATCATAGAGGTGCAAAAAGAAGATCAGTTTTTACAAGCTCTTAAGGAGGTGATACTTGAAAAATAATGAAGTAATTATTTAGAAGGGAAGAGTGAGTATTCAATTCATCTAAGACTTAATAAAATGTATCAGGATCTTAAAGGTCAATTTCGGTGGCTTAGAATAAGATCTGAAATAGTTAGACATGTTTTACAACCCTTAAAAATCCCAGAATAGAAATGGGATAGCATTTCTATGAATTTTGTTGTAAGTTTACCAAGAACCAACTTAGGATATGATACTATATGGATGATTATATATAGATTAACTAAGTCAACACATTTTTTGCCTATTATAACTAATAAAATAAGTCAACCTAATTATACATTAAGGGAATTGTGAGACTTCATGGTGTTCCAACTACCATAGTATCAGATAGAGACCTGAGATTAACCTCTAGATTTTGGGGATCATTACAGACAGCATACTGCCTACCATCCACAAACCGAGGGTCAAACTGAAAGGACAATCCAAACCTTAGAGAACATGTTAAGTGCTTGTGTGTTGAATTTTAAAGGAAATTGGGATGCCTATTTACTATTACTAGAATTTGCTAATAATAATAGTTATCAAGCCAGTATTGGTATGGCCCTATACGAAGTATTATATGGAAGGAAATGAAGATCCCCTTTATGCTGGTTTGAGATTAGGGGAAAAAATTTAATAAGACCTGATTTGGTACAACAAACCTCAAACCAAATACAAAGGATCAAGAAAAGAATGCTTGCAACTCAAAGTCGATAAAAGATTTTTGCAGACCAAAGGAGAAAACCTTTACAATTTCAAGAAGGAAAATATGTATTCCATCGAGTCACCTCAACAATTGAAATCAATAGGTTCTTAAAAACAAAGCAGTTAGGTCTCGGACATATTGGACCTTTCAAAATTCTTAGTACTATTGCTTACCAATTGCCTTACTCCCTAGCCTAGCCAACCTTCATGATGTGTTGATTCTTCACACATCATTAAGACATAATCTATATTGTTTAAAGATAATTTAACATATAAGGTGCAACCTGTGCAAATAATAGATAGATTTTATAGACAATTGAGGAATAAGACTATCCTTATGATTAAAATATTATGACAAGGACAAGATGTGGAAGAAGCTACATGGGAAGCAGAGGAAGATTTTAAGTGAAAGTATCTAGAACTTTTCTAGCAGATATTAAGTAGAAATTTTGAGGACAAAATTTTTATAAGAAGGGGAGAATGTAACATCCCTAAAAATATTAATACCAAAAACAAAGAACATAGAAAATATAAAGTGTCTATAAAATAACCCCTTATTCGAATAAAATAGTGGTTATTCGAATAAATGAGCAACATAGCACATATACACATGAACCAGAAGGAATTATTCGAACAAAGGCCCTATTATTCGAATAGAGGGTTGATGAATAAGGCTAACATATGACACTTTATTCGAATAATAAGATTATTATTCAAATAAAGCAGCCAAGATATCAGAAAATAGAGACACAACATGATGCATCCAAAGTGAAGTCATCCAATGATATTAGCAGAGACATATGTCATTACGGGAAAGCTTATGAAGCATGGCAATGATTAATGGTGAAATGTGGCAAGCCATGCACATATTAAGCTCAGAAAATTATGGAATAAAGGTAATAAAGCATGACAAGTGTCAATGAAAGAAACCATTGGAGTCATGATAATGATTAGCAATAAACAAGTGTCAAGTGATGAGTGAGGAATTAGCAAAGACTTGAAGCATAAGTCATTCCACGTTGAAGGAAGAAATGATTACGAAAGAAGATGATTCTGGAGAATGAATCACATTTTGACACTTAGTCATCCAACATCATCACTTGTGTAACGCCCCAACTTTTGGGTAAAAGACCGTTGTGTCCCTGTTTTACTGTTTCTTATTTTTCTGTATGAAATACAGAAAAATAATACTGTTTGTTATTTTATTTGGTCGTTTTACATGATTTGTTTCGATACAGTAAAATAAAAATTTTATCAAATTACTGTTTTAAATTTTTCTGTATGAAAAACAGATGTATAATACTGTCTGGTATTTTATATAATCGTTTTACGTATTTTTCTTCAAGACAAAGTGAAATAAAATTTTTCTTGAATTATTGTTTTAAATTTTTCGTGTAATATACAAATATATAATACTACTTTGGATATTTTATTTGAACGTTTTGGATGATTAGCTACATTGTGGGAAAAAATGGGAAAATGACCATTATGTCCCGAATGTCTTTGTTTTTTGTTTTTTAATTGTTTTCTACTTGATACGATTACTCAATATTACTTGTTTGTGATTTTATATGGACTTTTTGTGTGATTTGCTCGGGGTAGGAAAATAATATTTTTCGGACCGGAAAATCTGTTTTTAATTATTCGAGGGGGGATCTTACTAAACCCAATTGAATGAGCTTAAAATTAATCTTTTAATTTTTAGGATTTAAGCTGTCAAAATAAAATAATTTTATATTATTATAATATTATTTTATTAGTCAAGATAAATAAGTGACGGACGGACCGGAATATTTTGCGGGACCCACGTTTAGTCATCAAAGTCTTGTACACGTGGACCAATGAGGAGTGGTCAAAATTGATGGCTATGACTCATCGCAACGGGCCAATAGGACGATGACACGTGGCGTGACACCTCGAAGATCATGACTCAGCCAGCTTCTAGAAGGTTCCGAGAAGTCGCGACTTTTGCCTGTGACTCACCGCGGTGACTCGCCAGATTCCTGAAGCTTCTCGATGACTCGGCCGTGACTCACCATTTATGACGCAGCCAATGATGCGGTTGTGATGCAGTCAGTGACTCAGCATGCTGACTCGCCATGCTGACTCACTTGTTTTGGAAAATATCTATGCTGACTCATCTGCTCTAGAAAATATCTACGCTGACTCGCCATGCTGACTCACCCGTTCTAGAAAATTCCACGATGACTCATCATACTGACTCATCGTTGTGAGTCACATATTCTAGAAATTTCTCTGTGATGACTCGCTTTATAACTCATCAAGGGTAATCAGTAGTAGAAAAATAATTAATAATAATTTCTACTCTGTTAATATAAAATAAAAATCTATGTGTATTTTATTATCCATTGGATAATAGATACTGGCTTTATAAATAATAAATATTGTTCATTGGTTAAAGTATACTATAAAATATAATGTGCACCAATAGGAAATTGGTCAACAAAAATAGCAACCAATAAGAATCAAGTTAACAAATATTTAATCAATAGAAATTGGTCACAATTAATGGCTTGAATTTTTAAGAACCAATAGAAAACAAGCTTTTAAACAGATATTGGACTTCTTGAATTTGTGTGAAGCTACGGTGGAAGAGAAGAGAATTGCTCTAATTATTCAATTCACTTTGTGAATTCACGTAGAAGGCTTATTGGAATGCATGAAGAATGCCAAATTTAATAAAAGAAAGACTAGTCAAATTTAGTGGTTTTTCTTTGTTGTTTCTACGGCAATTTCAACTTTGCAAAGCCAATATCACAATTCTATTTTCCTATCTCTCACTTTCTCTCAAGGTCATTTATGGCCATGCATTCTAAAATAGGAGACTTTGCTTTTGTTTAACCTAAAGTCTTCATCTTTCTCAAAAGCTATCAAGCAAAACTCTCAAATATTCTTCTTTCTTTTCTCTCTTTGTGTTCACGGCCAAAGCTCCCCAAATGGAGACAATCTTCATCAATTTATTTCATTTGTTCTCTTCTATATTTTTTTCTCCAAAGAACCAAGATCAAGCAACCAAATTTTTCTCCTTTTTCTCTCCCCCCTTGAATTCGGCCAACTCTCCAAAAATCACCTTCCAAGCTTCAATAATTTTAAATGACCATAGATCTTGAATCTCCATACCATTCTAAGGAACTTTCATGTTGGAAGTTTTTCTTAAATCATCCATTTTCATCCTTGCTCTCCAAGCTCAAGGTTTAGGATTTTAAGGTGAAGTTTATGAAATCTTCACTATTGATTTTATTCTTTCCTTTTAAACCATATTTTGATTCATGGTTTTCCTTACTCAAGCCTTAGATATTAATATTGTATGTTTTCTTTGATTTTTCAAGTAGCTCTTGGTGGAGAGGAATTGCTTGAAGGAGACATACAATGGCTTTGGAGGGTTCTACAAGAGGTAAGAGGGAGATTACCCTCATCAACCATGTGTTGGTGGTGAGGAATGTTTGTGGTTGTGGTGAAGAATCCATAAGGATTCATTCACTTGATTGTTTATAGTTTTTCCTAATTGTGATTGATTATGTGTTTATTACTTGTGTGTTTGTTAATTTTGTGTTTGTTAGTAGGTTGTTGTGTATTTGTTAGTAGCCTTCTTATTTGATGTTTGTAATAAATTGCATGTCTACAAGCTTTAATTTGCATGTCTGCAAGCTTTGATAATATTGCATGTGTTAGAAATGCATGATAAAATATAGGATATGAATAATATGTCAAGGATTGTATGAGTGTTCCAAAGAACACACTAACAAGGCTCACGGCCATGATCCAAATGGGGAACCAAAATGTTCTCTTAATTTTCTTAAAATATGATTTAATTAACCTAGGAGAATTGGTAAGATATCCATTTGTTTAGATCAAGAAAAATGAATTTGGAAATCAAATGGCATAACCTTACATTTTCGGCCAACATGTCTAACTTCAACACTTTGATTTCTAAAATTATTTTCTAGGGTAATGATTTAATCAATGTAGACAATACAAGAGATTTAACATGTATTTAGAAGGTGAAACATAATTTGGAAATCAAATGCAAAGTCTTTATTAAATTCGGCCAACATGTCAAATTAGATATTCATGATTTCTAAAATAAATTCCAAGCTATTTTCAATCAAGAAGAAGCAATACAAGTTAAAGTAAATTTTCTACAATGAGTTTTAAAAAAAAAAGAAATAAAATGGTTAGAATTCAGTTTAAGAGGTTAATACTAATGATTTTTACTGTAAGAAGAAATACAGTAGCTTTATAAAATTTCTAACGTATAGCTCCCCATGTGTTTTGAAGCACGTTAGTAATTTTCAAAAGTGTAATTAATTGGTTGTAATAAAAATAAAAGGAGTTTTGACAGTAAACCTAGAAAACCATTATTATAATTTTTTTTCTAAATCAAATACTGTCAATTTTTTTTTATTAAAATAGACAAATAAGGCAGAAAAGATGAGTAAAAAGACAAGATATATGCTATGAAAAATATTCTACGTAATTTAAAAGTACTAAATATTATTTCTGTTTGTTTTAAACAGTTATTTTAAGGAAGTTGGACAAGAAAACGATTTAAAAATCTTACGCGATTGAGAAAACGTATTAAAAATTCTACGCGATTTTGAAAACAAGAAATATTTACGCGATTTATAAATGTTTGTAAAAACGACGGAATTGTGAAAATGCGATAAAATTTCTACGCGATTGAACGTTACTGTATTTTTCGCTGTCGGGAAAATGTGAACCCGTACAGGTTTTCTTTATATATATATTTGTTGCCAATGAGGGCAAGCTTTCGCTGTCGGGAAAATGTGAACCCGTACAGGCTTTCTATTTTTCTGCCATTGAGGGCATATTATTATCTTGAGGGCATATTCGTAATTTCATATTTTTGGAATTATGTATTGTGTTTATGCCAAATTTTTGGTGGATTGATTGACGAGGTGAACCACATCGTATTGTCGGTGCGATAGGCGTAGTGTGGTTCGAAATTGAATGGATTTGGAGGCATTAGTGTGCATAAATCCATATGTGGACAGTTGGTTGCTCTTCTGGGCCGTGGTAAATGGCAACACACTAGTGGACTTGACACACACTATGTTTAATCGAGATCTGGTAAAGTCTAATAGTACATTGCCTGTAGTGACACGACGTTAGACAGTGTGCTACACTACACCTGGATGGTGGATTCCCAGTGTCGTGGGGCTATAGACGCAACGTGTGACAGCGCAATAGTTTGGTTGGGCAGCCGTGGTACTAATAGATTTTGCGGATCATTCTCTCTCTGATGTCTGTTTGTTTTTAGCTCCATGGAGTAGGATTGTGTCATCTTGCATATGTTTATATGCTGTACATTGTGATCTTTTATCTATGATCTTTTATCTATGATCTTTTATCTGTGATCTTATGATCATATGTTGTTATTATCTTTTTATCTCGGATCTTATATGTGGTTATTTCTTATATGTGGTTATTTCTTAGATGTGGTTATTTCTTATATTTTTTTTTTTTCCATGATATTATATGTCGTTATTTAGTATATTTTTATCTGTGACCTTTCATTTGTGATATTTACATTGTTATGACATTTGATCTTTCTTTTATATTGTCTTGTTATGATATTTTATATGGTATGAATTGTTACATCTATCCCGATAATGTTATTCTTTGTTTATTTTATTAGGTTATATGCACATTAGAAATATTTGTAAATTGATAACATGACTATAATTGTGATATCTCAGTGTATGAAATGACTTTGTCATTCGAATCATTCTTTGCTACCGTCTTGATGATGCTTGGTGAAAGGGGATCTCACCTCTTTACTGTAATGTTGTGTTGTGTTGAATTGTTAAAATCGTATAGTAGGCGGAGTAAACCTATTGGAGGCCATATTCTGAAGATGGTGACGGTGTCGAAGAGTGACCTTCAGACTTCAACAGGATGCAGTTGGTGGAGACAAGGATCTTGTAGGTTGGGTTTTTTTTTCCGATAGTGTTGTTACCGTGCTATTAGTAGTAACCTTCATTTGGGTTTGCTACTGTTTTTCTGAGTCTGTAAATTACATGTTTTACTTCTATAATGAATATTTGGTGGTACTTATATTATGTGTATTAATTAATTCAATTTAATTTCGGTTTTTCTTATAATTTTCGGTAAGTCTATATTTCCGCGAAATGAAATTTTAAAATTTATCTTTTAATAATCAAAACTTTTATAAAATGATTTCAGTTGATTTTATATTTTATTTAAAATGTGACGCCCTACGGAGGGTGTTACAACTTGCATCATCAACCAACATAAGACAAGCATGAATGGAGCTCTATAAATATCCTTTCAGCTCCACTACCTCGTCACAACACAACCAAACCAAGTTACAAGAATTAGCCTATGTTTTCACCATTTTTAACTTCATCATCTCCAACCTTAGCACCCAATAACCAAATTATGAAAGAATAGGTAGGAAATGTCAAAAACACCATTCTTTATTCTTTACTTTTATCACCCATACCTCTTAGTCCATTCTTTTTCAACCATTCACATTGCTCTATTTTTATAATAATGTAACAGTAACTTTCTGATTTCTACAAATGTGATTTGCAAATATGTTATTCGAATAACAGTGGTGTTATTCGAATAAACCATGTAGAAATGCTTCAAAATTTGATTTTACGAATGGTTTATTCAAATAAACCAGTTGCTATTCGAATAAAGCTTGTTAAAACGCTTCTAGACAGTGATTTTCGACCAATTTATTCGAATAACACTTATGTTATTCGAAAAAAGTATGTTAAAACACTTTAAAATCTGTTTTAGAAGTTTTTATTTGAATAACACTTTTGTTATTTGAATAAAAGTAAGATTTTGTTCTGATAACGATTTTGTTATTCTGATAATGACTTTGTTATTCTGATGACACTTTTGTTATTCTGATAACGATTTTAACAGAAAAGCTTTAAAAATGAGATTTTAATTATAATTAATCTCTTATGAGCTATTCTTTTAACTCTTTTTATCAGTCTTTCATTTAATTAATTTTATTATAAGTTATTTTATGATATTCTTTATATTTGATATGTTAATTATTGATCATGATAAATGTTCATTATCGATTTCTTATTTTTATATTATACTATAATGATACCTATTTATTATTGATCTATAAAGAAAATATTTTTGAAATATCATCCCATGGATAAAAATGTATCAATGTGCAAAGAAATTATTATTGCAGTCGTGATGAGAGGATTAAGGGGCGCCTTAATCAACCAGAGATTATTATTATGGCCATGATTTGAGGATCAAGAGATGCCTTGGTCAAATTATTGTGACCATGATGGGAGGATCAAGAGACGCCTTGGTCAAATTATTGTAGTCATAATGAGAGGATTAATGGACGCCTTAATTATTTTTAATAATTGTGGTCATGATGAGAGGATTGGGGGACGCCGTAATCAAATTATTATGGTCATGATGAGAGCATTAGGGGATGCCCTAATGAAGAGAAAGATGTACATTTGATTAAGAATATTTAAATGAATGATAAGGAGATAAAGAAATAAAGATTTTGAATAATGATGTGAAAAGAACATTCAGTTATTATTTTTATAAAGTTTTGAATTTCTTACTCTTTATTATTGAGTTATTTTAGCTTGATTAAATACTCATTTTACTAAGATATTTACATTTTTCCAAGTTACTTATTTTTATGAAGCTATGAATTTCTTACTCTTTCATTGTAAAACTATTTGCTCATTTTATTCATCTTCCAATTTATTTTATTAATATAAGAAACAAAGAAATTTTGAGATATTATTTTTACAAAGTTACTTATTTTATTTGTTTTATTTATTTGTTGTGGACTCTTAGATATGATTTTAGAAATAGAGAATGGTAAAAAGTGGTTGGTAAATGTATACTTGTTTTTGCACCTTTCTACTGAGATTTTTATCTCACTCTTTTTGTGATGTAACATTTCAAATAATTTCAGTAGTAAGAGTTCCAAATGAAAGTCATGAGCAACAAGTTATATAAATCTTCAAAGCTAGAAGATTATGTCTTTACTGCTATTGTTGGGGACTCTTGAGTAGATATAGTATTGAAGTTATAAATACATAAATTTGTAGCACTATGTAAAGGCTTTTGTAAGCCTCATTTTTTATAAACAGGTGTTTAGTTTAGAAAATATCAGTATGTAAAATACTATCTTTTTAAAGGATTTAACCCCTTAACGTAATATATTTTTTATTAAAAGTAATAACGTGTGCTTGTCTAAAATTATATATTTTAAAATTAAATAATGAGTAGGATGTTATAGGCACCACTGACAGAATTCTACTTCAAGTGTTATGTAGGAGAGGTTTTGCACCACTGACACTGAGTTTGTAGTGTATCAGAAACAATTCTGCATCAAGCAATAAAGACTAGGATGGGGACTGGTTATCCAATTCTAAAGGTAGCAATTCAATAGTAACAACAAAACTCCGTATCTTGAAATAACAATTTCCACATTATATGGGTGCACTCCATGACAATAAAACTTGTAAGCATTAAATTTAAAAAGGAGCAAATTTATAAATGCCTTTATAAATTCAATTTGAAGAAGAAATTAAAAAAATAAATCAAAAAAAATAAAATAAAGAGAGAATCCAAGTCCCTGGGTAAAAGCAAATTTAATTAAAACTCCAGTGGACATGAAATTTAATTATTTAACTTAATAACGGATTAAGTAATGCATATAGTCTTCTTTATAAAATGTGTTGGTATTTAAAAGTACCGAGAAAGCCACAATCGAAGTGTGTAATGAACTTCTTCAATTCCATACGGTTGCAAAAAAATGTTAGTTCAAATGCTTTCTTTTAAAAAAAATCAAAGGAAATACTAAATTTCCAAAATCCTATTGAGAACTAACCTTCGTGGCAATATAGTTGTACACAGAGACAGAGATATTAACATGAAAAACTAAAATGGAAATGAAGTGAATGTTACCTGGGTAGAAACAGAAGTGGCAGAAACACAAAACCCACAGTGGTGGCTGGGTAGAGCAGATACGGTGGATGACCTAGGGTTCAGGTTTGGGAACGAGAGCTAGTGAGGTTTAGGAAAATTATGAGAATAAGCTGGTGGATGACCTAGGGTTTAGGTTTGAGAACGAGCTGTGATTATGAGATAACAGCTGGATTGGGAAAGTTTGGTTGCGTGTTGCCATGCTCGGATAGAGGGGAAAGGATTTTGAGATTTACTGAGTTAGGATTTTACTCTTCTCTTTATTTACTTGTTTGTATTAAAATTTCAATTTTAAAATTTTAATAAGTTTTGCGAGGGATTATTGTTAATTCTCTCCCTAAAAATTATTAAACTGATACTTATATTAGGGAGGGAATTTTCCCTCGCTAATATATTTAGTGAGAGACTTTTATTAGTGATGGAAAATTTCCCTCGTTATTCAGTAGCTCTTTCCATCATTTATTTTTGGAATTTAGCGAGGGATCAATTTCCTCTCGCTAATCCCTCACAAATCTGTAGCTAATTAGTGAGGGAATTGCGAAGGAAAATTTTCTCACTAAAATACGTCGCTAAATAACAAATTTCTTGTAGTGTAAAAGCTATAGATTGGGTGGTGGACTGTTAGTTCTCTATTGGGCCTGAACTACCTATACCCTAAATTGATTTCAATCATCACAATAGTGAAATCAAGTATAACTGAATTATTAAGTAGTAAACATTTATTAGATATTATAACTTATACAACTTGACACGTAGGGGTTGAAATAGGTCAAACTGGGTCTGACCTGTATTCCAATTATAAAGCTTGAGTTTGGCCTATGAACCTGAAATTGGCCGATTTTTAAGGCCTGGCCTAACCTTTTTAAAAGTCTGGTATGACCTTAAAGCCTATTTAAAAGTCTACTTGTAATAAGGTCTTTAAATATGCTAACAGACCTACCTTTAAATAGGTCAACAGGCATTTAAATAAGCTAACAAACTTATCTTTAAATAGGCCAACAACTCTTTACATAGGCTAACAAGCCTACTTTTTAAATAGGTCAATATACCTTTACATAAGCTAACAAGCCTAAGCTTTGAAATAAGTCAATATATATTTTTGTTATAACTTAATACTCACCCCATACTTTTATAAGTGTTCACCACTTTCTTACTCTAGTCTTTGGTCGATGTGGGACTTTGAGATATGGTTATAAAATTTGTAATTGTGTTATGTGTGAGTGTATATCCCATATGTCATGATAAAAAGGATCTTTTATGTGATTATTATTGGCAGCTTTGCCAAATCCGATGATTTAGATGACATAAATTGAGATAAATGTTGAGTCCGAATATGGCGAGTAACATCCCTAAAAAAATAATAAATAATAAATTATATATATATATATATATATATATATATAAAAAAACTTGAAATATTTAAAAATAAGATATTAAAAAAGAAAATAAATATTTTATATAAATTAATTATCAAAGTAATGTGTTACTTTATCTTAAATATCTACTTTAAAAAAATAAATGACATTGAGAGCTTTAGGCTTCAATGCAAAGAAAAGAAAAAATCTAACAAAAGCTAATCATTACAAGGATAAGGATAAAATAATAATAATAAAATAAAACAAAATGAAACACACAGAGAGCTCTAGAATCATCTTCAAATAAAAATATAATCTAATAAGAGTACAAACAATTTAACAGGAAATTTTTTAAATATAACAAATGATGATAAATGAGGATATTTTTTTAGAGTGATTAACCCATGTAAATGTAAGGGAGAGTCTATAAATAACTCCTATTTCTTAACTCTCTAACAAAAAAATAATAACTCACCTAACAAGAAAAAAGAAACATGAGGCTGACAGTAACAAAGAGTTTTCTTTTAAACTTTATCTAGAAACTTCATCAACTCCTTCAACCTAGGTAGACGGATGAAAAACCTTTCCTTTTTATTTTTCTTCCTTTATTGTTATAATCTTGAAATTTTGATTTTTTTGACTCTTAAAGATCATGAGTCTCTGTTATGGCTCTTGCAATTTTTCTAATCCTTACAAACCTGTATTTTGAATTATGTATTTTGAATTATATTTTTCAAATATATATTTTAGCAATCTGTGGATTAAATATAAATCTTCATGGAGATATGTTTTAAGTTTTGAATTATAGCATATTAATAGGTTAAGATTTTCAGTCAATGTTTAGTTCAATTTGTTTACTTTTGACAACATATGTTGTTATAAGGGAAATCTAAAGTGTTATTTTTTTTATAATTTTACTAGAAATAATTTTTCTCACATGAAGGAAGGATAAGACAAATGTAATATCCCTATGTACTACGATCAATGTGCAAGCTTATGGCCATAAGGAGAAAATTCGTAGGGGACACCCTGAGTAGATATGAGCTCATATAATGTGATGTGCACATAAGAAATCAAGAGAATGAGTAATTTGGGATTAAAGTCCAAAAGTGATGGTACAAAAAAAAGGATCATATAAGATTATATGATCATTTAATGTTGGTGTTGATTTTTTTTTAACTTCTTTAATACAATTTAAAAAAAAACCTATAAATTTTAATATTATAGCCTGTTGGAAAAATTGAGAAAAAAGGAATCAAATAAACCATTTTTTGTACACGTGACAACTTAAATATCATTAGTTAAAAAATTTTCACTATTTTTCTTATCTCTATTGAGTTTTATCTCACTTATTTTTGATGTGGTATTTCAGACAATGCCAACTTTGAGATTCATACTCGACCTTCGTGTTGAGCAAACATACTGGCCAGAATTGGGAGGTTATGTTTTCTCTTTCATACTTGGAGAAGTCAGCCTAAATATACTAATATTTGATTAGTAGTAATAGTGAAGTCTTGTAAATATGTAGCACTTCATGGGTACTTCAAGTTTTTTTTTAGCACCATATTTAGGCCTAGATGAGCCTAATTTTTTTGTGATTGTAGGTGCTAACTAGGTTTAGAAGTGCTACTTAAAATTATGTAATGTATGCACTAACTATTGACTTTTGAGGGATCTATGACGAGCGCCGAACTCAGTCAAAATTATAACCAAAGTTATTACCTAAGCTTGTAGCACAGTGACAACACCGGATCGTCTCCTCAAGGATCGTAGATGCAATTTGATCAAATCAAGTGAAAGTTAGCAAAGGGAGGTTTGATAGTTTAAGATCGTACTTAACAAAATTAACGGAAGAAATGATAATTAAAGAGTAGTCAATTTAGAAACCTATCCAAGATTGGGTGGATTCAATCATAGACCTTTCATAGAACACTTGAAGCGCAATTGAATTGTTAATTTGGATCTAACCGAGATCTCTGCATCAAATCCAGAATTCATACTAGACGATCGCCTAGAATTCAATTAACAAGTGATAAACACAAATCCGCAATCGCACCATTCATGAAAATCTATGTTAATTTCAAGTACCGAATTCAATTAACTTAGGCACAAATCAGTAACCTAACCTCTTCAATTTTGTGATTAATTTAGATCAATCAGTTCTAAGTTTCATCACAAATCTCAATCTTCATTTATGTGATTAGTTTAGATCAATCAGTTCTAAGTTTCATCACAAATCTCAATCTTAAACCAAGATCAATCAGATCAACATAAATAGAATCACCATTCATGCATTCAAGATCAAGAAGAAGAAAAAGAAGAAGAAAGAGGAATTCAATTACAAATCAAATACAATACATAACCAAGGTCTCAAGAATCCAAACCACAATCTGTTCAAGAGTTCTAAATTGACCCAAAGTAGCTTAGCCCTCCATTACCATGAAGGGGAGCATCAAAATATACAAAACTATGAGAAACTATGAAGAAGCAAGAAGAAACTTAGAGAGAAATGAAGGAGAATTACATCTTGTTCATGATAAATGGTGCCTTTTATAGAAGTCTAAGGTAACAAAATGACAAAGGGAAGTGGGTGGATGAGTGGATGAGTGAGTGGAGTGTTTGAGTGGATGGATTAGTGGGTTGGTTTAGTGGATGAGTGAGTGGAATGGTTGAGTGGTTGAATTAGTGAAAAATGCCAAAGGACTTTTGGTGAGTGGGAAATTATGGACATGAATGGGTGAGTGGATGGATTAGTGGATGAGTGGGTGGAGTGGTTAAGTGGTTGGATTAGTGTATGAGTGGATGAGTGGGTGAGTTAGTGGATGAGTGGATGAGTGGATGAGTGGATTAGTGGATGGATGAGTGGATGGTTGAGGACGAAAATTTCGTGTCTGACTTGGAAGCCAAAAACGACCCACTATACTTCAGAACCACGAAAAGTGTTCTTCATGAAAGTTGTAGATCCTTGTCTTGGCTATAAAATGGATAGCTGGTTCGTCCAATTTGGCTTCCTTAAGCCCAAGATATGTCCCAAATACCGTAGGTTGCTCAAACTCAACTTCAGCACCTCTGTTCCGACTTGCAAGCTCAAAATGACCTACTAGACTTCTTTTTCTCAAAATGTGTTCTTTATGAAAGTTTTTTATTTGGATCTTGACTATATACTATCCAAATTTCAGCCCATCTCCATTATTACATCTTGAGATATGATTTTATGAGTGCACACTATTCGGATTCTACTGACAGAACCCGTATTCTGACTTCCATGTAAACTTAGGTCCCTTAGACATCTGAATCAGACTTCGAGCTCTTCATCAAAGTTGTAGAGCTTCCTCTTAGCTTTCCTACAAGGTAAAATTCATGTTCATCAGACATTAGGAACTCAAGTTATGGCCAAAATACAGAAACAGTGTCAAATCTCAATAATGCTGGAAATATTCAACTAGGACCAATTTGAGCTCAAACTCACAAAATTATACCAAACTCAATCAATTAAGAATATGGAGAGTGTAAATGACTAAACATAAGGGTTTCTTAATGAATAAAATATGTGATTATCAAATTCCCCACACTTAGCTTTTTGCACTCCACAGCAAAACTTAAGACCAAAATTTTACAATCAAGAAGAACAACCAAAGGTTCAAGGATCAAAACATTCATGAGTTAACAATTCTCCACATCTCAAACCAACAAGCAAGGTATCTTCAACATGAATCGAGAATGATAGATCTTCACAAGATTCCCTCTCAATCTCTCAAGTGTTTAAAGGGTAGGTATTTCACTCAATTCAACCCATGAAAATTGCACTACCATAAGCTTGCTTATCTTCTACTTCTCCACTACTCAAAACACATGCACACACAAATCATGAGGACTTTATTCAAGGTTGTAGTGAGGTCAAGGTAACAGGAGAGGATAAAATGGATATGAGAAGATAAATACTAAAGAGAATAAAAGCAAATGAGAGCTGAGTTCAAATAACAAGCATAAAAGTTCATCCCAACTCTAGTGTGTATCCCTTTACATATTCATTTCCCAATCCTTTTTTTTTTTTTAAACACTTGGTTTTTTTTTTCTCTTTTTTTTTTCTTTTTTTTTTCTTTTTCTTTTATATATATGAACATAACTATATACATACATTTTTTTTTCTTTTTGGGCACTCTTTTTCTTTTTCAACAACCATTTTGTACACACACCCCACACTTGTTCAAAAACTCATCCATTAACCAAGCTAATGTTCTTTTATTCCCTAAGGTAAAGTAAGAACACGATTTCTCATTTAAGGCACATAATGAGCTAGAAATAAGGAATGGTCAAATAAGCTCAAAGGGGTTAAGCAAAGGAAAATATACAAGGTTGGCAAGAATCAGAGAATTTTCAAGAAGTCAAGAGTGCTTGATATCATATTGAAAACAAGGTTGGCTATTTGGTTAAACTAGCTAATTAAGAAAGAGGGCCTCAATCATGTTTATGCATGCAAGTGAAATGTAGCCTCAAAAAGAATCAAAGCAAGTTCTAGGTGGTCATTAACATGAGTGAAAATCACACAAGAAAGAAGAGAATGGCACAAATGTTGAATCCATCCATTAGGCTCAAAATCTCACAAGGTATGCATCCATCAAACTCAATTCATCAATTCAATCATCCATCTCCAAGCATATCAGTTCAAGAAGGGAGAAAAGTTATTCAATCATGCAATGAACCCTTTCTTTTTTTTTTTTAACAAAAAAAGAAACTTGCTAAAATCTCTCCCCCACACTTAATATAGACATTGTCCTCAATGTGAAAGTGATAAATAAAACGGAAAGAAAAGAGCAACACAACCTGATGAGAAGTGAATCAACGCCAAGCAGAAAAGAAGCACACTGTCAGTTACGCATCAGACCCTGAAAAGAAATCAAACAAGAAAACGTTAGTACTTCCACAATTTAATACTAATTAATTACTACCTAAAAAACTCCTTACTCTGCCACCAATTAAGATGCGTCTCAAGAGTAAAATTACTCCTTACTCTGCCATCACTAATTGGTTTAATAAGTCCATGACAATCATATCATACTTTCCAAACAAAACAACAATTTTTTTTTTTAATAAAATCAAACCCATTAAAGAGAAAGTGTCAGATCGGGCTTTTGTTTCTTGTTACTTCCTTCGCTGCTTCCTGTTGACCAATCTATCTGAGCTAATACCTTATCAGGTACATACTCAAAAGCTTCTAATTTATCAATGAGCTCATCAATAGTGGAGGCAGAGATAAGAAGTTGTCTTGCCAAAGGAGTGATAAATTTACGTTTCCACGCCTTTGTCAAGAAAAAATAACAAAAGATCAAAGAAATTATTAACATTCAACAAACCAATGGGTTTATGGTGGATGTTCAGTTCAACCAAGAGACAATTTGAAAAATCTCTTCCAAAGTACCAAAACCACCTGGTAAGACAATGAATGCATCAGAGTTTTCAAGCATTATCTTCATGCGTTCATGCATTGATGATACTTTAAGTTCCTCTCCAATTGTCTTTCCATTAATGTTTTGTTGAGCTAAAGGTTCAGGAATGACACCTAAAACCTGATGTCTCTTACATATGCAGCAAGTGATATAGCCCCCATTAACCCACGGCAACCTCCCCCATATACAAGATGAATATTCCTCGCAAAGAAGTGATCGACCAAGAGTGCTAGCTGCATTTACAAACTCTAATCCCTTCCCATAACTCGACCCACAAAAAACACAGACATTTTTGAGGTTACGAATAGAAGCCCCCATTCTATACTCTTCCTCCCTTTGAGTGTCTCTGAGTTGAAGGAAAATGGAGTGTTTAAATAAGAAAAAGAATGGAAAGGGGAATAATTGCACCTATAAGGATAGGTTGGATGTTGTTAGAAAAGGTTGAAATTAAGAAACACAGAATCTTTTTTTTTTTCTTTTTCTTTTTTTTTTATTTTTTTTTTACTTCAAGAAAACCATCAAGGTAAAGAAGTCTAGAAACCCCTGAAGGACCCTGCTCAAAGGATCGTCTGTACAAAAATCAAAATACAACAAAATGATACAAAGATAAAAGAAATAGAAAATGATGACATACTCAGTATGTATAGCGTTTCCATGGCGTATCTTTATACTTTGCGTGTCATGAGTGCATGAGACATCACGTCCTTTTTTTTTTTTTTTTGAAATTGTTAGAAAAACTTGATGAAAGATGAGTGTATACTTACTTAAGATTGGGATGGAGGTAGTCTGCTCTTTCGGCTTTGTGCCAAAGCATTGTTGACCAAGATTCGATCCATTCAAGACCAAATAACATAGGGCTCCCAAAAGGGACAAGTGGCCATAATACGACTCACTTGCCTCACATGTGGAATACAATCTACCTTCTTTGTTTTTCAATTAAGAAGGCTGGATCAGGGATGCATGCATTTCCCCATTCACGGTGTGTGTTACCAAAGCCAACCCTAAGAAGTATATATTTTTTTGTTTTTTTGTTTTTTTTTTTTTTTTTTTTTTTTTTTTTTTTTTTTTGTTTTTTTTTTGTTTTTTTGTTTTTGTTTTGTTTTGTTTTTTTTTTTTTTTAGAGATGACATGAAGAAGAAGAAGAAGAAGAAGAAGAAGAAGAAGAAGAAGAAGATGTACAGATTGTTTGTGGATATGGCTCACATCGCCTCTGGTTAAACGTCCAAGAATGGCTTTAAACATCTTCTATGAGTCGAGGATAAGCTTCCCATCCAATTTTCTTATAAATTGGCAAACGGGGTCTTTTAGAGTCGATTCCCAAGATCGTAGCGTTGTTCTTCATCCTTGAAGAGATTCCACAATTTAAGAATTTCACGATGCACCAATCCACAAGAATGCGTCTCAAGAGTCAATAAGATATCATCTAATGACTCCTTACTCATCCATTCTTAATGAAGAAAATTTTATCTTCTCTATTTGCGAAACCATCCCCTTAGTACGACATCGCTTGTTACAGCTTCCATCGTCCACATTTGTGACAGACTTGTAACCTTTTTGCTCTTCTCCTTTTAGAATATGAACTTCTTCCAAGACCGGGCATATATGAGTCAAATGAAATTGAGGACTCACCGCTAATCGGACCTTCGCTTCAATTATCCATCGTACATCTTCTCGGCATACCTTTGTGCATTAACAATCTCAATCTTTCACATCGAACTTTGTAGATTTTTCTCGAGCATTTTGAGGAAGAGAAGGAAAATGTTTTCTCGAGGTTTGAAAGAATGACATCCATTTTGAAGGAGAAGAAGGATTCGCTTATTTTGGGAAATCGAAAAATAAACCGACTTAAGAGTCACGAGTCACCGTATCCGCCACTTAACCTGCAACACAAAGAACTCAAGAACTTGGTTTTCCAGGAATGGTTGAGTCTTTGTCCATTAACTTTAAGCGCATTACCATTCCTAGGATCCTCAATATCTTCGGCCCCGGAGGATACACGTGTTTGACAAAGAAAAGAACCGCGCCACCTAGATCTCAATTTTTCAAGGAGTAGGTACAGATGATAATCTTAAAGCAGAACCTTTTTGACCAATTTCCGTAACTTTTGCAAAAGGTGTAACAGACCTTGAATAAAGTGGGTCAATAAAATCCATACTGCAAGATTTTCGCTGTTGTTGTCGTCGAAGAAAAAGTGACCTCCACTTGCTTCCGAGTGACAAAATTTAATTGCACTACCTACCTCATTGTCGGACACACAGCTATTTTTTTTTCTTTTCTTTTTTTTTTTTTTTTTTTTTTTTTTTTTTTTTTTTTTTCTTTTTTTTTTTTTTTTTTTTTTTTTTTTTCATTCATAATGCGGATGGAGAAGGTTCATCACCTCCACTTCTGCATTCTCTGGAAGTTCATGATACTGTTTGAGGCGGTGTCCATTTACGATGAAAGCTTTGGCAGTGACCTCACTTTTAATCTGAACAGCACCAGAAGGAAAAACCTTAGTAACAATAAATGGTCCATCCCATCTAGACCTTAATTTGCCAGGCATTAGTCGGAGGCGAGAGTTATAGAGGAGAACTTTTTGACCAATCTCAAATGTTTTCCTCAGAATCAACTTATCATGGAAGGCTTTGGTCTTCTCCTTATAGAGTTTGGAACTTTCATAAGCCTCCAAGCGGATCTCCTCCAATTGCTGCAGCTGCAGCTTCCTCTCCATACCTGCTTGATCTAGGTCCAAGTTGCACCTTTTCACTGCCCAGAATGCATGATGCTCAATTTCCACCGCAGGTGGCAGGCTTTTCCAAAAACAATCCGATACGGAGACATCCCGATTGGTGTCTTATAAGCGATCCGGTAAGCCCATAAAGCATCCTCAAGCCTCTTGCTCCAAATTCTTCTACATTAGGTTGAACTGCCTTCTTCGGAGTATCTGTTTGATCTCCTGTTGGAAATCTCGGCTTGCCCATTAGTTTGGGGATAGTAAGGTGTAGAAACTCAGCAATGCAAGACCCCATACTTTTTCATCAAAGCTTCCATGCTTCGATTACAAAAATGTGAACCCGATCACCGATGATGGCCTTGAACTCCAAACCTGCAGAAAATCAGAATCTAACAAAATCCACAACAACTTTGGAATCATCATCCGAGTAGCTTTCGCCTCCACCCACTTGGATACATAATCAACGGTAGCAAAATGTAAACAAAACCAAAAGAAACAGGAAAGGGTCCCATAAAATCAATACCCCATACATCAAAAATCTCACAGAACAATAAGGATTTATGGGGCATCTCATTCCTTCGAGAAGTATTTCCTGTTTTTGGCATTGATCACAAGATTTACAAAACACATATGCATCATGAAATAGAGTGGGCCAATATAATCCAGATTCCAAAACTTTCCTAGCAAATCCTTTGGGGACCAAAATGACCGCCACATGCAAGTGTATGACAAAAGCTAAGAATAGAATGGAATTCATTATCAGGCACACATCTCCTAATGACTTAGTCACTACAAAATTTCCACAGATAAGGGTCATCCCACACATAATATTTTGACTCACTTTTCAATTTATCAATCTGAGCCCTAATAAAATGTGCGGGAAAACACCAAAGAACTAAGAAATTTATCAAATCAAAGAAACCAAGGAGTGTTACCTTGCAGCTTGAAAAGCTGCTCATCAGGGAAGACATCATGGATAGGTAAAGTATCTGCCTCCTTTTCAATACGACTTAGGTGATCAGCCACTAAATTCTCCGCTCCACTTTTATCACGGATTTCAATATCGAACTCTTGGAGGAGCAAAATCCACCTAATCAATCTAGGCTTTGCATCAAGCTTCTTCAGAGAAACTTGAGTCGTATGATCTGAAAACACAACCACTCTAGAACCAAGCAAATATGATCGAAATTTGTCTAAAGCAAAAACAATTGCTAAAAGTTCCTTTTCAGTGGTGGTGTAGTTGACTTGTGCAGGATCCAAAGTTCTTGAAGCATAAGAGATGACATGAGATATTTTACCGACCCTTTGTGCAAGAACAGCTCCCAAAGCATAATTAGAGGCATCACACATGAGCTCAAATGGAAGTGTCCAATCTGGTGGCTGGATGATAAGTGTATTGGTCAATGCTTGCTTCAAGTGATTGAAGGCATCCTTGCATTTCTGGTCAAAATGGAACTCCACTTCTTTTTGTAGAAAGTTGGATAGTGGAAGAGCAATTTTGCTGAAATCTTTTATGAACCGCCTATAGAAACCTGCATGACTAAGGAAAGAGCGAACCTCCCGCACGCATGTGGGGTAAGATAAGCATGAAATAACATTTATTTTTGCAGGATCTACCTCGATACCCTTGCTAGATATTACATGTCCTAAAACTATACCTTGTTTTATCATGAAATGACATTTCTCAAAATTCAGAACAAGGTTAGTTTCAATGCATCTATGTAAAACCTGAGCCAGACTATCCAAGCATGCATCAAAGGAAGAACCATAGACAGTAAAATCATCCATAAACACATCCATGCAATTCTCTAAAAGTCGAAAAGATACTTACCATACACCTTTGAAAGGTGCCCGGAGCATTGCACAGACCAAACGGCATCCTCTTGTATGCAAATGTGCCAAATGGACAAGTGAAAGTAGTCTTCTCTTGGTCTTCTGGGGCTATATGAATCTGAAAATAACCTGAATATCCATCCAGAAAACAATAATGTGACTTGCCAGCTAGCCTCTCCAACATCTGATCAATGAAAGGTAGCGGAAAATGATCTTTCTCGGTAGCCCGGTTAAGCCGCCTATAATCAATGCAAACCCACCAACTGTTCTGAACTCTTGTGGGTAGAAGTTCGTTATTCTCATTCTCAACTACTGTGACCCTAGATTTCTTGGGAACAACCTGTACGGGGCTCACCCATTTACTGTCTGATATGGGATAAATAATGCCACTTGAAGTAGCTTGGTCACTTCCTTCTTCACCACATCTAGAATCAAGGGTTCAGTCTCCTTTGGGGTTGCCTTATTGGTTTCGTATCCTCTTCCAATAAAATTCTATGCATGCATGTGGAGGGACTAATACCAGGAAGATCTGCAAGTGTCCATCCGATGGCTTGCTTATTCTGCCTCAAAACCTGCAGCAATTTTTCTTCTTGTTCAGGTTGCAGATTCTTAGCAACAATCATTGGCAGCTTCTCACCATCTCCTAAATATGCATATTTAAGATGGTCCGCAAAGTCTTCAACTCTAAGGATGGAGGTCAGTACAATGGAAGGCGAAGAAGCTATTTGAAACAACTAACTCAAAGAACACTAAATTCGTCATACTTCGACTCTCATTTTCACATGTTGTACCATTCAAGTCAACACTACATCACCACTTATAATTGCATTAATCTCAAAGACATGCAAAGCACATGGCTCAACATCACAAGCAACACATGTATCACAAGAAACAGAATCCAGAAAGTCAGCAATATCAGGGAATTCAGCATATAAATCAGCATAAACATCATCAACCAGCATCTCAATCACATCAATATGAAAAACAGAATGCTCCTCCAGGGGATGTCTCATGGCATCAAAAATGTTAAACTATACCAAATCATCGCCAAACTCCATAGAAAGGGTGCCAGCATGCACATCTATCTTGGTCTTGGTGGTCTTGAGGAACGGTCTGCCTAGAATTAATGGAGCATGATTTGCTGAAGACTCATCTTCCATGTCCAAGACATAGAAGTCCGCTGGAAAAATTAGCTCATTCACCCGAACTAATACATCTTCTAGCACTCCTGCAGGATGAGCAGTGGTCCTATTTGCCAATTGAATCACTATACCAGTAGGTTGCAAAGTGCCAATGTTCAAGGATTTATACATTGACATAGGCATGACATTAATCGAAGCACCCAAATCTAGCATTGCATGTTCAAATTTGGAGTTACCTATCGTGCAAGGAATTGTGAAAGTTCCAGGATCTTTGCATTTTTGTGGCATGCTTGGTAGAATCATTGCAGAAACATTTCTGCCCATGCTTATTTTCTCAGTACCCTTAAGTCTTCTCTTGTGAGTACACAACTCTTTGAGGAATTTGGCATACTTGGGAATCGCTTGATTGCATCAAGGAGGGAATATTGATTTCCACCTTCCCGAATGTGTCCATGACTTCTCTTTCTATTTACTGTTTGCGTAGTATGCTTGACCGTGTGACTCTGTTTGGAAAAGGTAGTGGAATGGCCATATTTGAATTCTCTCGCACATTTCTTCGTGTCATAGATTTTTGACCGAGCTATCCACTTTTTTCTCGTTTCTCGGTCACCTTCCGTTCTTTGCACTTGTAGTTCGGGTTGTGGTGGAGTAGGACCGTCAACTTCTCTCGCCACTTCTCAAGCTAATGGCACTTACATTGCCTTTTGGGTTGTTGACTGTTTGTGAAGGCAATTGGTTCGACCCTTGACTTTTCACTCACTCAGTGTGGTTGCCATCTGCCCATTTGAGTTTGTAAATTCCGGATGGTGGCATTGACATTCTCCGCTGAAACCGTTTCATCAAGTCTTCGAAAGGTGGCTCACCGTGGAGTGGCTGCTTTGGAACAATGTAGTTTGGAGAAATCTTTGTATGGGTGGCGGCACGGGTTGTGCTTGCCTAAATGCAGTGGTTGGTACTTGTTGCTAGGGCCCGTAGCTTGGTATCTAAACCGTGGTTCTTCTTTGGGTAGGGTTGTTGTTGTTGACCGAATTTTCATATCTCATGTTGGGATGGTCCCTCCAGCCAGGGTTATAGGTATTAGAAAATGGATCATATCTGGGCTGCTGCTGTGATTGCTGATATTGGGGTCTACCAGGAAAAATACCAGCTGCTGCAACAGATTGTTCTGGAATAATAGAACCACCATCCTGAAGTGTAGGGCATGCATCAGTAGGATGAGATGAACAAGAGCAAATGCCACACACAATTGCAACAATCTACATTGGTGCTTGTTGTGCCATTGCTAACTGCCTCACCAAAGAAGTTAATTCATCAAGTCTGTGTTCCATTCTCTGTTGGTCTACATGAGACGATTGAATTTCATTGACTCCTCTGGTTGAGGTAATAATTCGTGTGCCAAATTGTTGGGTGTTGGCTGCCATGTTTGCTATCAAATCTCTCGCTGCTGCAGGGGTCTTGTCTACTAAGGCTCCTCCAGAGGCAGCATCCACCATGCTTCGTCATTTAGCAAGAAGCCTTCATAGAAATATTGAATTAAGAGTTGATCGGTGATTTGGTGGTGGGGACAGCTCGAGCACAGCTTCTTGAATCTTTCCCAATATTCATGCAAAGTCTCCCCTGTCATTTGTCTTATGCCACATATATCTTTTCTAATGGCAGCAGCTCTAGAGGCAGGGAAAAATTTCTCTAAGAACAACCGCTTCATGTCACCAACTTGTTATTGAACCTGGTGAAAGATAAAATAACCAATCCTTGGTCAGTATCAAGAAGTGTGAGAAAGGAAATGCCCTCAGCTTGATGTGCTCTTCTGAGATCCCCTGTGGTTTCATGGTTGAACAAACCACATGGAACTCCTTTAGATGCTTATGGGGATCCTCACCTGCAAAACCGTGAAACTTGGGCAACAAATGTATCAATCCAGATTTTAACTCAAAATCAGCATCAAGATCTGGGTATTGAATACACAAAGACTGGTTAGTTATATCAGGAGCAGCAAGTTCCTTAAGAGTTCTATTTTGCATGTTATCAGCCATAGTTTCGAGATTATTCAAGATCTCAAGTTCACTCTCAATATTAAGATCAAATTCGAAGCAATTCTTGCACTTAGCCTACGAGCTCTAATCAACCTATGCAAGGTTCTATCAATCTCAGGATCAAAGTCAACCAAGTTATCAGGCTCAGACCTAGTCATGCATCACACAAAAACAAATAAATAAGCAAAATACACTAGACAATGGTTAAAAATGTTAGAAAAATTAATAAAAAGCAAAAGTTAGTAAAAACACTTCAAATGAAAAGATTACACTTACTAATCCCCGGCAACGGCGCCAAAATTTTGACGAGCGCCGAACTCAGTCAAAATTATAACCGAAGTTATTACCTAAGCTTGTAGCACAGTGACAACACCGGATCGTCTCCTCAAGGATCGTAGATGCAATTTGATCAAATCAAGTGAAAGTTAGCAAAGGGGGGTTTGACAGTTTAAGATCGTACTTAACAAAATTAACGGAAGAAATGATAATTAAAGAGTAGTCAATTTAGAAACCTATCCAAGATTGGGTGGATTCAATCATAGACCTTTCATAGAACACTTGAAGCGCAATTGAATTATTAATTTGGATCTAACCGAGATCTCTGCATCAAATCCAGAATTCATACTAGACGATCGCCTAGAATTCAATTAACAAGTGATAAACACAAATCCGCAATCGCACCATTCATGAAAATCTATGTTAATTTCAAGTACCGAATTCAATTAACTTAGGCACAAATCAGTAACCTAACCTCTTCAATTCTGTGATTAATTTAGATCAATCAGTTCTATGTTTCATCACAAATCTCAATCTTCATTTATGTGATTAGTTTAGATCAATCAGTTCTAAGTTTCATCACAAATCTCAATCTTAAACCAAGATCAATCAGATCAACATAAATAGAATCACCATTCATGCATTCAAGATCAAGAAGAAGAAAAAGAAGAAGAAAGAGGAATTCAATTACAAATCAAATACAATACATAACCAAGGTCTCAAGAATCCAAACCACAATCTCTTCAAGAGTTCTAAATTGACCCAAAGTAGCTTAGCCCTCCATTACCATGAAGGGGAGCATCAAAATATACAAAACTATGAGAAACTATGAAGAAGCAAGAAGAAACTTAGAGAGAAATGAAGGAGAATTACATCTTGTTCATGATAAATGGTGCCTTTTATAGAAGTCTAAGGTAACAAAATGACAAAGGGAAGTGGGTGGATGAGTGGATGAGTGAGTGGAGTGTTTGAGTGGATGGATTAGTGGCTTGGTTTAGTGGATTGGTTTAGTGGATGAGTGAGTGGAATGGTTGAGTGGTTGAATTAGTGAAAAATGCCAAAGGACTTTTGGTGAGTGGAAAATTATGGACATGAATGGGTGAGTGGATGGATGAGTGGATGGATTAGTGGATGAGTGGGTGGAGTGGTTAAGTGGTTGGATTAGTGTATGAGTGGATGAGTGGGTGAGTTAGTGGATGAGTGGATGAGTGGATTAGTGGATGGATGAGTGGATTAGTGGATGGATGAGTGGATGGTTGAGGACGAAAATTTGGTGTCTGACTTGGAAGCCAAAAACGACCCACTATACTTCAGAACCACGAAAAGTGTTCTTCATGAAAGTGTAGATCCTTGTCTTGGCTATAAAATGGATAGCTGGTTCGTCCAATTTGGCTTCCTTAAGCCCAAGATATGTCCCAAATACCGTAGGTTGCTCAAACCCAACTTCAGCACCTCTGTTCCGACTTGCAAGCTCAAAATGACCTACTAGACTTCTTTTTCTCAAAATGTGTTCTTCATGAAAGTTTTTTATTTGGATCTTGACTATATACTATCCAAATTTCAGCCCATCTCCATTATTACATCTTGAGATATGATTTTATGAGTGCACACTGTTCGGATTCTACTGACAAAACCCGTATTCTGACTTCCATGTAAACTTAGATCCCTTAGACATCTGAATCAGACTTCGAGCTCTTCATCAAAGTTGTAGAGCTTCCTCTTAGCTTTCCTACAAGGTAAAATTCATGTTCATCAGATATTAGGAACTCAAGTTATGGCCAAAATACAGAAACAGTGTCAAATCTCAATAATGCTGGAAATATTCAACTAGGACCAATTTGAGCTCAAACTCACAAAATTATACCAAACTCAATCAATTAAGAATATGGAGAGTGTAAATGACTAAACATAAGGGTTTCTTAATGAATAAAATATGTGATTATCAAATTCCCCCACACTTAGCTTTTTGCACTCCTGGGCAAAACTTAAGACCAAAATTTTACAATCAAGAAGAACAACCAAAGGTTCAAGGGATCAAAACATTCATGAGTTAACAATTCTCCACATCTCAAACCAACAAGCAAGGTATCTTCAACATGAATCGAGAATGATAGATCTTCACAAGATTCCCTCTCAATCTCTCAAGTGTTTAAAGGGTAGGTATTTCACTCAATTCAACCCATGAAAATTGCACTACCATAAGCTTGCTTATCTTCTACTTCTCCACTACTCAAAACACATGCACACACAAATCATGAGGACTTTATTCAAGGTTGTAGTGAGGTCAAGGTAACGAGGAGAGGATAAAATGGATATGAGAAGATAAATACTAAAGAGAATAAAAGCAAATGAGAGCTGAGTTCAAATAACAAGCATAAAAGTTCATCCCAACTCTAGTGTGTATCCCTTTACATATTCATTTCCCAATCCTTTTTTTTTTTTTTTTTTAAACACTTGGTTTTTTTTTTTCTCTTTTTTTTTTTTTTTTTTTTTCTTTTTCTTTTATATATATGAACATAACTATATACATACATTTTTTTTTTCTTTTTGGGCACTCTTTTCTTTTTCAACAACCATTTTGTACACACACCCCCACACTTGTTCAAAAACTCATCCATTAACCAAGCTAATGTTCTTTTATTCCCTAAGGTAAAGTAAGAACACGATTTCTCATTTAAGGCACATAATGAGCTAGAAATAAGGAATGGTCAAATAAGCTCAAAGGGGTTAAGCAAAGGAAAATATACAAGGTTGGCAAGAATCAGAGAATTTTCAAGAAGTCAAGAGTGCTTGATATCATATTGAAAACAAGGTTGGCTATTTGGTTAAACTAGCTAATTAAGAAAGAGGGCCTCAATCATGTTTATGCATGCAAGTGAAATGTAGCCTCAAAAAGAATCAAAGCAAGTTCTAGAGTGGTCATTAACATGAGTGAAAATCACACAAGAAAGAAGAGAATGGCACAAATGTTGAATCCATCCATTAGGCTCAAAATCTCACAAGGTATGCATCCATCAAACTCAATTCATCAATTCAATCATCCATCTCCAAGCATATCAGTTCAAGAAGGGAGAAAAGTTATTCAATCATGCAATGAACCCTTTCTTTTTTTTTTTAACAAAAAAGAAACTTGCTAAAATCTCTCCCCCACACTTAATATAGACATTGTCCTCAATGTGAAAGTGATAAATAAAACGGAAAGAAAAGAGCAACACAACCTGATGAGAAGTGAATCAACGCCAAGCGAGAAAAAAGCACACTTGTCAGTTACGCATCAGACCCTGAAAAGAAATCAAACAAGAAAACGTTAGTACTTCCACAATTTAATACTAATTAATTACTACCTAAAAACTCCTTACTCGCCACCAATTAAGATGCGTCTCAAGAGTAAAATTACTCCTTACTCTGCCATCACTAATTGGTTTAATAAGTCCATGACAATCATATCATACTTTCCAAACAAAACAACAATTTTTTTTTTAATAAAATCAAACCCATTAAAGAGAAAGTGTCAGATCGGGCTTTTGTTTCTTGTTACTTCCTTCGCTGCTTCCTGTTGACCAATCTATCTGAGCTAATACCTTATCAGGTACATACTCAAAAGCTTCTAATTTATCAATGAGCTCATCAATAGTGGAGGCAGAGATAAGAAGTTGTCTTGCCGAAGGAGTGATAAATTTCTGTTCCACAGCTTTGTCAAGAAAAAATAACAAAAGATCAAAGAAATTATTAACATTCAACAAACCAATGGGTTTATGGTGGATGTTCAGTTCAGCCCAAGAGACAATTTGAAAAATCTCTTCCAAAGTACCAAAACCACCTGGTAAGACAATGAATGCATCAGAGTTTTCAAGCATTATCTTCATGCGTTCATGCATTGATGATACTTTAAGTTCCTCTCCAATTGTCTTTCCATTGATGTTCTATTGAGCTAAAGGTTCAAGAATGACACCTAAAACTCCGACTGTCTCTTACATATGCGCAAGTGATATAGCCCCCATTAACCCACGGCAACCTCCCCCATATACAAGATGAATATTCCTCGCAGACAAGTGATCGACCAAGAGTGCTAGCTGCATTTACAAACTCTAATCGCTTCCCATAACTCGACCCACAAAAACACGGACATTTTTGAGGTTACGAATAGAAGCCCCCATTCTATACTCTTCCTCCCTTTGAGTGTCTCTCGAGTTGAAGGAAAATGGAGTGTTTAAATAAGAAAAAGAATAGAAAGGGGAATAATTGCACCTATAAGGGTAGGTTGGATGTTGTTAGAAAAGGTTGAAATTAAGAAACACAGAATCTTTTTTTTTTTTCTTTTTCTTTTTCTTTTTTTTTTTTTTTTTTTTACTTCAAGAAAACCATCAAGGTAAAGAAGTCTAGAAACCCCTGAAGGACCCTGCTCAAAGGATCGTCTGTACAAAAATCAAAATACAACAAAATGATACAAAGATAAAAGAAATAGAAAATGATGACATACCAGTATGTACAGGTTTCCATGGCGTATCTTTATCTTTACAAGCGTCATGAGTGCAAAGAGACATCACGTCCTTTTTTTTTTTTTTTGAAATTGTTAGAAAAACTTGATGAAAGATGAGTGTATACTTACTTAAGATTGGGATGGAGGTAGTCTGCTCTTTCGGCTTTGTGCCAAAGCATTGTTGACCAAGATTTCGATCCATTCAAGACCAACGTAACATAGGGCTCCCAAAAGGGACAAGTGGCCATAATACATTGGTGCCTCACATGTGGAATACAATCTACCTTCTTTGTTTTTCAATTAAGAAGGCTGGATCAGATGCATGCATTTCCCCATTCACGGTGTGTGTTACCAAAGCCAACCCTAAGAAGTATACATTTTTTTGTTTTTTTTTTTTTTTTTTTTTTTTTTTTTTTTTTTTTTTTTTTTTTTTTTTTTTTTGTTTTTGTTTTGTTTTGTTTTTTTTTTTTTAGAGATGACATGAAGAAGAAGAAGAAGAAGAAGAAGAAGAAGAAGAAGAAGAAGAAGAAGAAGAAGAAGAAGAAGAAGAAGAAGATATGTACAGATTGTTTGTGGATATGGCTCACATCTGCCTCTGGTTAAACGTCCAGTAACGGCTTAAACATCTTCTATGAGTCGAGGATAAGCTTCCCATCCAATTTTCTTATAAATTGGCAAACAGGGTCTTTTAGAGTCAGATTCCCAAGACTGTAGCGTTGTTCTTCATCCTTGAAGAGATTCCACAATTTAAGAATTTCACGATGCACCAATCCACAAGAATGCGTCTCAAGAGTCAATAAGATATCATCTAATGACTCCTTACTCAGTCCATTCTTAATGAAGAAAATTTTATCTTCTCTATTTGCGAAACCATCCCCTTAGTACGACATCGCTTGTTACGGTTCCATCGTCCACATTTGTGACGGACTTGTAACCTTTTTGCTCTTCTCCTTTTAGAATATGAACTTCTTCCAAGACCAGGGCATATATGAGTCAAATGAAATTGAGGACTCACTGCTAATCGGACCTTCGCTTCAATTATCCATCGTACATCTTCGGCATACCTTTGTGCATTAACAATCTCAATCTTTCACATCGAACTTTGTAGATTTTTCTCGAGCATTTTGAGGAAGAGAAGGAAAATGTTTTCTCGGGTTTGAAAGAATGACATCCATTTTGAAGGAGAAGAAGGATTCAGTTATTTTGGGAAACTGAAAAATAAACCGACTTAAGAGTCACGAGTACCGTATCCGCCACTTAACCTAACACAAAGAACTCAAGAACTTGGTTTTCCAGGAATGGTTGAGTCTTTGTCCATTAACTTTAAGCGCATTACCATTCCTAGGATCCTCAATATCTTCGGCCCCAGAGGATACACGTGTTTGACAGCAAAAGAACCGCGCCACCTAGATCTCAATTTTTCAAGGAGTAGGTACAGATGATAATCTCAAAGCAGAACCTTTTTGACCAATTTCCGTAACTTTTGCAAAAGGTGTAACAGACCTTGAATAAAGTGGGTCAATAAAATCCATACTGCAAGATTTTCGCTGTTGTTGTCGTTGAAGAAAAAGTGACCTCCACTTGCTTCCGAGTGACAAAATTTAATTGCACTACCTACCTCATTGTCGGACACACAACTGTTTTTTTTTCTTTTCTTTTTTTTTTTTTTTTTTTTTCTTTTTTTTTTTTTTTTTTTTTTTTTTTTTTTCATTCATAATGCGGATGGAGAAGGTTCATCACCTCCACTTCTGCATTCTCTGGAAGTTCATGATACTGTTTGAGGCGGTGTCCATTTACGATGAAAGCTTTGGCAGTGACCTCACTTTTAATCTGAACAGCACCAGAAGGAAAAACCTTAGTAACAATAAATGGTCCATCTCATCTAGACCTTAATTTGCCAGGCATTACTTGGAGGCGAGAGTTATAGAGGAGAACTTTTTGACTAATCTCAAATGTTTTCCTCAGAATCAACTTATCATGGAAGGCTTTGGTCTTCTCCTTATAGAGTTTGGAACTTTCATAAGCCTCCAAGCGGATCTCCTCCAATTCTTTGCATACTGCAGCTTCCTCTTCATACCCTGCTGATCTAGGTCCAAGTTGCACCTTTTCACTTGCCCGAGAATGCATGATGCTCAATTTCCACCGGGTGGCGAGGCTTTTCAAAAACAATCCGATACGGAGACATCCCGATTGGTGTCTTATAAGCAGTCCGGTAAGCCCATAAAGCATCCTCAAGCCTCTTGCTCCAGTCCTTTCTGTTAGGTTGAACTGTCTTCTGGAGTATCTGTTTGATCTCCCTGTTGGAAATCTCGGCTTGCCCATTAGTTTGGGGATAGTAAGGTGTAGAAACTCTGTGCAAGACCCCATACTTTTTCATCAAAGCTTCCATGCTTCGATTACAAAAATGTGAACCCTGATCACTGATGATGGCCTTGAACTCCAAACTGCGAGAAAATCGTAATCTAACAAAATCCACAACAACTTTGGAATCATCGGTCAGAGTAGCTTTCACCTCCACCCACTTGGATACATAATCAACGACTAGCAAAATGTAAACAAAACCAAAAGAAACAGGAAAGGGTCCCATAAAATCAATACCCCATACATCAAAAATCTCACGAACAATAAGGATTTACGGGGCATCTCATTCCTTCGAGAAGTATTTCTGTTTTTTGGCATTGATCACAAGATTTACAAAACACATATGCATCATGAAATAGAGTGGGCCAATATAATCCAGATTCCAAAACTTTCCTAGCAGTCCTTTGGGGACCAAAATGACCGCCACATGCAAGTGTATGACAAAAGCTAAGAATAGAATGGAATTCATTATCGAGGCACACATCTCCTAATGACTTAGTCACTACAAAATTTCCACGATAAGGGTCATCCCACACATAATATTTTGACTCACTTTTCAATTTATCAATCGAGCCCTAATAAAATGTGCGGGAAAACACCAACTAAGAAATTTATCAAATCAACAAACCAATGAGTGTTACCTTGCGGCTTGAAAAGTTTGCTCATCGAGAAGACATCATGGATAGGTAAAGTATCTCCTCCTTTTCAATACGACTTAGGTGATCACCACTAAATTCTCCGCTCCACTTTTATCACGGATTTCAATATCGAACTCTTGGAGGAGCAAAATCCACCTAATCAATCTAGGCTTTGCATCAAGCTTCTTCGGGAGAAACTTGAGTTTGTATGATCTGAAAACACAACCACTCTAGAACCAAGCAAATATGATCGAAATTTGTCTAAAGCAAAAACAATTGCTAAAAGTTCCTTTTCGGTGGTGGTGTAGTTGACTTGTGCGGGATCCAAAGTTCTTGAAGCATAAGAGATGACATGAGATATTTTACCGACCCTTTGTGCAAGAACAGCTCCCAAAGCATAATTAGAGGCATCACACATGAGCTCAAATGGAAGTGTCCAATCGGTGGTGGATGATAGGTGTCTTGGTCAATGCTTGCTTCAAGTGATTGAAGGCATCCTTGCATTTCTGGTCAAAATGGAACTCCACTTCTTTTTGTAGAAAGTTGGATAGTGGAAGAGCAATTTTCTTTGAAATCTTTATGAACCGCCTATAGAAACCTCGCATGACTAAGGAAAGAAGCGAACCTCCCGCACGCATGTGGGGTAAGATAAGCATGAAATAACATTTATTTTTGCAGGATCCACCTCGATACCCTTGCTAGATATTACATGTCCTAAAACTATACCTTGTTTTACCATGAAATGACATTTCTCAAAATTCAGAACAAGGTTAGTTTCAATGCATCTATGTAAAACCCGAGCAGGACTATCCAAGCATGCATCAAAGGAAGAACCATAGACAGGTAAAATCATCCATAAACACATCCATGCAATTCTCTAAAAAGTCGAAAAAGATACTTACCATACACCTTTGAAAGGTGCCGGAGCATTGCACTGAGACCAAACGGCATTCTCACGTATGCAAATGTGCCAAATGGACAAGTGAAAGTAGTCTTCTCTTGGTCTTACGGGGCTATATGAATCTGAAAAATAACACGAATATCCATCCGAGAAAACAATAATGTGACTTGCCGACTAGCCTCTCCAACATCGATCAATGAAAGGTAGCGGAAAATGATCTTTTACGGTAGCCTGGTTAAGCGCCTATAATCAATGCAAACCCGCCAGCAACCTGTTAGAACTCTTGTGGGTAGAAGTTCGTTATTCTCATTCTCAACTACTATGACCCAGTTTCTTGGGAACAACCTGCACGGGCTCACCCATTCTTGTCGATATGGGATAAATAATGCCAGCTTGAAGTAGCTTGGTCACTTCCTTCTTCACCACATCTAGAATCAAGGGGTTCAGTCTCCTTTGGGGTTGCCTTACTGGTTTCGTATCCTCTTCCAATAAAATTTTATGCATGCATATGGAGGGACTAATACCAGGAAGATCTGCAAGTGTCCATCCGATGGCTTGCTTATTCTGCCTCAAAACCTGCAGCAATTTTTCTTCTTGTTCAGGTTGCAGATTCTTAGCAACAATCACTAGCAGCTTCTCACCATCTCCTAAATATGCATATTTAAGATGGTCTGGAAAAGTCTTCAACTCTAAGGATGGAGGCTGTACAATGGAAGGCAGCAAGCTATTTGAAACAACTAACTCAGCAACACTAAATTCGTCATACTTCTGACTCTCATTTTCACATGTTGTACCATTCAAGTCGGCAGCTACATCACCACTTATAACTGCATTAATCTCAGCACATGCAAAGCACATGGCTCAACATCACAAGCAACACATGTATCACAAGAAACGAGAATCCGAGAAAGTCGGCAATATCGGGGAATTCGAAGATATAAATCGGCATAAACATCATCAACCACATCTCAATCACATCAATATGAAAAAGCAGAATGCTCCTCCTCCGGGGGATGTCTCATGGCATCAAAAATGTTAAAGCGTGTGCCAAATCATCGCCAAACTCCATAGAAAGGGTGCCGGCATGCACATCTATCTTGGTCTTGGCGGTCTTGAGAACGGTCTGCCTAGAATTAATGGAGCATGATTTCTTGAAGACTCATCTTCCATGTCCAAGACATAGAAGTCCGCTGGAAAAATTAGCTCATTCACCCGAACTAATACATCTTCTAGCACTCCTGCAGGATGAGCAGTGGTCCTATTTGCCAATTGAATCACTATACCAGTAGGTTGCAAAGTGCCAATGTTCAAGGATTTATACATTGACATAGGCATGACATTAATCGAAGCACCCAAATCTAGCATTGCATGTTCAAATTTGGAGTTACCTATCGTGCAAGGAATTGTGAAAGTTCCAGGATCTTTGCATTTTTGTGGCATGCTTGGTAGAATCATTGCAGAAACATTTCTGCCCATGCTTATTTTCTCAGTACCCTTAAGTCTTCTCTTGTGAGTACACAACTCTTTGAGGAATTTGGCATACTTGGGAATCGCTTGATTGCATCAAGGAGGGGAATATTGATTTCCACCTTCTGAATGTGTCCATGACTTCTCTTTCTATTTCTGTTTGCGCAGTATGCTTGGACTGTGTGACTCTGTTTGGAAAAGGTAGTGGAATGGCCATATTTGAATTCTCTGCACATTTCTTCTGTGTCATAGATTTTTGGACTGAGCTATCCACTTTTTTCTGTTTCTGGTCACCTTCTGGTTGCTGCACTTGTAGTTCAGGTTGTGGTGGAGTAGGACTGTCAACTTCTCTGCCACTTCTCAAGCTAATGGCACTTACATTGCCTTTTGGGTTGTTGACTGTTTGTGAAGGCAATTGGTTCGACCCTTGACTTTTCAGCTCACTCAGTGTGGTTGCCATCTGCCCAATTTGAGTTTGTAAATTCTGGATGGTGGCATTGACATTCTGCTGAAAGTGTTTCATCAAGTCTTCGAAAGGTGGCTCACCGGAGTGGGCTGGTCTTGAAGCAATTAGTGGAGGGTTTCTTTGTATGGGTGGCGGCGCAGGAGTTGTGCTTGCCTACGCGGTGGTTGGTACTTGTTGCTAGGGCACGTAGCTTGGTATCTAAACGTGGTTCTTCTTGTTGGTAGGGTTGTTGTTGTTGACCAAAATTTTCATATCTCAGGTTGGGATGGTCCCTCCAGCCAATGTTATAGGTATTAGAAAATGGATCATATCTGGGCTGCTGCTGTGATTGCTGATATTGGGGTCTACCAGGAAAAATACCAGCTGCTGCAACAGATTGTTTGTTACGGAATAATAGAACCACCATCCTGAAGTGTAGGGCATGCATCAGTAGGATGAGATGAACAAGAGCAAATGCCACACACAGTTGCAGCAATCTGCATTGGTGCTTGTTGTGCCACTGCTAACTGCCTCACCAAAGAAGTTAATTCATCAAGTCTGTGTTCCATTCTCTGTTGGTCTACATGAGACGATTGAATTTCATTGACTCCTCTGGTTGAGGTAATAATTCGTGTGCCAAATTGTTGGGTGTTGGCTGCCATGTTTGCTATCAAATCTCTCGCTGCTGCAGGGGTCTTGTCTACTAAGGCTCCTCCAGAGGCAGCATCCACCATGCTTCTGTCATTTGGCAGCAAGCCTTCATAGAAATATTGAATTAAGAGCTGATCGGTGATTTGGTGGTGGGGACAGCTCGAGCACAGCTTCTTGAATCTTTCCCAATATTCATGCAAAGTCTCCCCTGTCATTTGTCTTATGCCACATATATCTTTTCTAATGGCAGGGAAAAATTTCTCTAAGAACAACCGCTTCATGTCAGTCCAACTTGTTACTGAACCTGGTGAAAGATAAAATAACCAATCCTTGGCTGTATCAGCAAGTGAGAAAGGAAATGCCCTCAGCTTGATGTGCTCTTCTGAGATCCCCTGTGGTTTCATGGTTGAACAAACCACATGGAACTCCTTTAGATGCTTATGGGGATCCTCACCTGCAAAACCGTGAAACTTGGGCAACAAATGTATCAATCCAGATTTTAACTCAAAATCAGCATCAAGATCTGGGTATTGAATACACAAAGACCCAGTTAGTTATATCGGGAGCGACAAGTTCCTTAAGAGTTCTATTTTGCATGTTATCGGCCATAGTTTCGAAATTATTCAAGATCTCAAGTTCACTCTCAATATTAAGATCAAATTGAAGCAATTCTTGCACTTAGCCTACGAGCTCTAATCAACCTATGCAAGGTTCTATCAATCTCGGGATCAAAGTCAACCAAGTTATCGAGCTCGAGACCTAGTCATGCATCACACAAAAACAAATAAATAAGCAAAATACACTAGACAATGGTTAAAAATGTTAGAAAAATTAATAAAAAGCAAAAGTTAGTAAAAACACTTCAAATGAAAAGATTACACTTACTAATCCCCACAACGGCGCCAAAATTTTGACGACGCTTAACTCGGTCAAAATTATAACCGAAGTTATTACCTAAGCTTGTAGCACATGACAACACCGGATCGTCTCCTCAAGGATCGTAGATGCAATTTGATCAAATCAAGTGAAAGTTAGCAAAGGGGGGTTTGACGGGTTTAAGATCGTACTTAACAAAATTAACGGAAGAAATGATAATTAAAGAGTAGTCAATTTAGAAACCTATCCAAGATTGGGTGGATTCAATCATAGACCTTTCATAGAACACTTGAAGCGCAATTGAATTATTAATTTGGATCTAACCGAGATCTCTGCATCAAATCCAGAATTCATACTAGACGATCGCCTAGAATTCAATTAACAAGTGATAAACACAAATCCGCAATCGCACCATTCATGAAAATCTATGTTAATTTCAAGTACCGAATCCAATTAACTTAGGCACAAATCAGTAACCTAACCTCTTCAATTACGTGATTAATTTAGATCAATCAGTTCTAAGTTTCATCACAAATCTCAATCTTCATTTATGTGATTAGTTTAGATCAATCAGTTCTAAGTTTCATCACAAATCTCAATCTTAAACCAAGATCAATCAGATCAACATAAATAGAATCACCATTCATGCATTCAAGATCAAGAAGAAGAAAAAGAAAAAGAAGAAGAAAGAGGAATTCAATTACAAATCAAATACAATACATAACCAAGGTCTCAAGAATCCAAACCACAATCTCTTCAAGAGTTCTAAATTGACCCAAAGTAGCTTAGCCCTCCATTACCATGAAGGGGAGCATCAAAATATACAAAACTATGAGAAACTATGAAGAAGCAAGAAGAAACTTAGAGAGAAATGAAGGAGAATTACATCTTGTTCATGATAAATGGTGCCTTTTATAGAAGTCTAAGGTAACAAAATGACAAAGGGAAGTGGGTGGATGAGTGGATGAGTGAGTGGAGTGTTTGAGTGGATGGATTAGTGGCTTGGTTTAGTGGATTGGTTTAGTGGATGAGTGAGTGGAATGGTTGAGTGGTTGAATTAGTGAAAAATGCCAAAGGACTTTTGGTGAGTGGAAAATTATGGACATGAATGGGTGAGTGGATGGATGAGTGGATGGATTAGTGGATGAGTGGGTGGAGTGGTTAAGTGGTTGGATTAGTGTATGAGTGGATGAGTGGGTGAGTTAGTGGATGAGTGGATGAGTGGATTAGTGGATGGATGAGTGGATTAGTGGATGGATGAGTGGATGGTTGAGGACGAAAATTTCGTATCTGACTTGGAAGCCAAAAACGACCCACTATACTTCAAAACCACGAAAAGTGTTCTTCATGAAAGTTGTAGATCCTTGCCTTGGCTATAAAATGGATAGCTGGTTCGTCCAATTTGGCTTCCTTAAGCCCAAGATATGTCCCAAATACCGTAGGTTGCTCAAACCCAACTTCAGCACCTCTGTTCCGACTTGCAAGCTCAAAATGACCTACTAGACTTCTTTTTCTCAAAATGTGTTCTTCATGAAAGTTGTTTATTTGGATCTTGACTATCCACTGTCCAAATTTCAGCCCATCTCCATTATTACATCTTGAGATATGATTTTATGAGTGCACACTGTTCGGATTCTACTGACAGAACCCGTATTCTGACTTCCATGTAAACTTAGGTCCCTTAGACATCTGAATCAGACTTCGAGCTCTTCATCAAAGTTGTAGAGCTTCCTCTTAGCTTTCCTACAAGGTAAAATTCATGTTCATCAGATATTAGGAACTCAAGTTATGGCCAAAATACAGAAACAGTGTCAAATCTCAATAATGCTGGAAATATTCAACTAGGACCAATTTGAGCTCAAACTCACAAAATCATACCAAACTCAATCAATTAAGAATATGGAGAGTGTAAATGACTAAACATAAGGGTTTCTTAATGAATAAAATATGTGATTATCAATCTACCCCCTTTTTAATGTAAAATGTTATTAATAACAATATTATATATGATAAAATATCTCTAGTTGTTTTATAAATATACTAGAGTAATAATTAAATCTATAAAATTAATATAAGACATTACAAATTTGGTATCAGAGCAGTTACCTAGGTAATGTGGTTTGGGGACCATTACTGCATTCTAACAAAATAAGAAAGTTATTGTAGGAAATTATGTTTCACGGGTGAAATAATCCTAACCCCGAAGATAGAGTAGATAGAATGATGGATACGCTCGCAGAAATTGCTACTGCAATGAGAGAGCAGACAACTGCGACTAATCAATTTTTTCAGCATATGCAAGAACAAAGAGGTCTGGAACCAGGTGCTCATGCGGTGAATCCAAATTTTCAAGGACTGTCTGAATTTCAAAAAGCAAATATGCCAACCTTTGAAGGGGAATATGACCCAGTTATCACATAAAACTGGCTCATGGAGCTAGAGAAGATTTTTACTGTTCTGGGGTGTAATAATGCCCAAAAAGTGACTTTTGCTACGTATATGCTATCTGGAGAGGCTGAACACTGGTAGCGTGGGATTAGAAGACTCTTAGAGACCTTAGATGTACATATTACTTGAGAAGTTTTCCAAACCACCTTTTTGGATAAATATTTTCTTGCTAGTGTTAGAAATGAGAAAGAGTTGGAGTTTTTACAATTGCGATAAGGGACTATGATGGTCAGACAATACGTAGCAAAATTTGAAGAACTGACAAAATTCTCCTCTTATCTTCAGCTTTATCACAATGAAGAATGGAAGGCTATAAAATTTGAATATGGGTTAAGGCCAAATATTAAAAAGGAAATAAGTAAATTGGAAATTAAACAATACTCTACCCTGGTTAATAAGTGTAGAATCGTAGAAAGAGATCTTCTGGAGTATGAAGCTGAGAAGGAAAAACAATTCCAGCTTAAGCGTAGACAAGAAGATAATGGGAAAAGTGCCAGAAATAATAAGTTCAGATTAAATATAAATAAGGGAAAACAAATCCAACCTAAAGTAAATTGCCCAAAGTGTGGAAAAGCATATGGAAACAAACCTTGCATATTTGGACAACGTGTATGTTACACTTATGGAAAGCCTGGAAATATATCAAAAGATTGCAGATTTGGCAAAAATGAAAATCCCCCGACGAAGCCACAAGTTTTAGGAAGAGCTTTTGCCTTTAGCAATTGTGAAGTAGATCAAACCTTATATCTGATACAAGGTCAGTCCCTCATAAACAATACTCTTTTAACTGTATTATATGATTCAGGAGCTGCACACTCCTTTGTATCTAATGACTGTGTGAAAAATCTAGAATTACCTGTGACTGGGTTGTCTTATAACTTATTGGTAACCATTACTACTGAAAATCGAGTCCAAACCTCTCATGTATGCCTAAATTGTCCTATCCTTGTTGAAAATAAACCTTTTTGTTACATATTTAATTTGTTAGCCTTTGCAAAAGCTTGATATTATCTTGGGAATGGATTAGTTGTCCTCTAACCATGAGATACTAAATTGCCTTGATAAATCTGTTTCTTTTCCCTCAAATTCTAACAAAGAAAAATCACAGTGTACCCTTTTATCTGCCATTCAAGTTAGTGAGGGTATAATGAAAGGAGTACAAGGATACATTCTCCTTTTTTTTCTTCTGAAACAAAGAGTGAGCTGGATTTGGACACCATCCCTATAGTCAAAGATTATCTTGAAGTTTTCCCTTCAAATATAGCTAACTTGCCTCTAGAAAGAGAAATTGAATTTTCCATTGACTTGATGCTAGGTGGAGGATCCATTTCAATCGCACCTTGTAGAATGTCCCCTGTGGAACTAAACGGACTCAAAAAGTAAATTGAGGAGTTATTAGAAAAACAATTTATAAGGCCTAGTGTATCACCTTGGAGAGCTCCGGTGATTTTAGTGAAAAAAAAAGATGGTAGTCTTAGATTGTGTATAGATTATAGACAATTAAATAAGGTGACCATTAAGAATAAATATCTGCTCCTTATGATAGATGATTTGTTAGATCAAGTGCGTGGAGCCTCAATTTTTTCAAAAATAGATCTAAGGTCAGGATACCACCAGATTAGGGTAAAAATAGAAGATATTCCTAAAACAGCATCCAGGACTAGATACGTGCACTATGAATATTTGGTAATATCATTTGGTTTAACTAATGCACTAGTTGTATTTATTGATTATATGAATAGGGTGTTTAGGTCATACTTGGATAAATTTGTGGTAGTTTCCATTTATGATATTCTGATTTATTCAAAAACAAAAGAGGAACATGCAATTCACTTGAGAATAATGTTAGCAATTTTAAAAGAAAAATAATGATTTGCAAAATTGGAAAAATGTAAATTTTAGATGAGAGAAATTAAATTTCTAGAACATGTAGTAAACTAAGAAGGAGTTGTTGTAAATCCTAATAAAGTGGAAGCAGTTATGCATTAGGAGCAACCAAAGACAATGACTGAAATAAAAAGTTTCTTGGGCTTAGTAGGGTACTATCATAGGTTCATAGAAGGATTTTCTCATATAGCTATGCCATTAACTTGGTTGACTAGAAAATGAACTCCTTTTGTGTGGACAAAAGACTGTGAGAAAAGTTTTCAGGAATTAAAGAAAAGATTTACCACTGTCCCCTTATTAGTAATCTTTGATCCTTTAGGACATTTTGTAGTTTATAGTGACGCCTCTAAAAAGGGATTGGGATGTGTGTTAATGCAAAATGGGAAGGTAGTAGCCTATGCCTCCAGACAACTTAGACCTCATGAAGAAAATTATCCAACACATGATCTAGAATTAGCAGCGGTAGTTTTTGCTTTGAAAATTTAGAGACATTATTTGTATAGGGTAAAATTTGAGGTATATACTGATCATAAGAGTTTAAAATATCTTTTTGATCAAAAGGAATTGAACATGAGGCAAAAAAGGTCGATTGAATTTCTTAAAGATTATGATGTGGAAATTAAATATCACTCAGGAAAAGTAAATGTTGTAGTTAATGCTTTAGGTATAAAATCCCTCCATTTGTCATATATGATGGTTCAAGAAATTGATTTGATAGAAAAGTTAAGGGATTTAAATCTTTCAATAAGCTTTGAACCAAATAAAATTTGTTTAAATGCTTTATAGGTTTCTTATGATATGAAAGAAAAAATTAGAGAGGCACAAAAAGAAGATCAATTTTTGCAAGCCCTTAAGGAAGAGCTACTTAAGAGAAAACATCCAGATTTTTATTTAAGGGATGATGAAATGGTTATGTACCAAAATAGGTTGTGTGTACCTAATAAATTAGATTTAAGGAAAGAAATTCTAGAAAAAGTTTATAAGAGTAAATATACAATTCTTCTAAGAATTAATAAAATGTATGAAGACCTTAAAACCCAATTTTGGTGGCCTAGAATGAAATTTGAAATAACTAAATATGTGTCACAATGTCTAACATGCCAGAAAATTAAAATATAACATCAAAGATGTAACATCTGTGAAAACATGATAGACTTGTATATGGTTATGGATGTAGCTTAATACTTGATTATCATGTCTGTTAAGTTTTGTGACGTTCTAAGCACGTTTAGGTACCTTGATGCAACGCTATGTGTGGAAAATAGTTGTTTTTAGCTCCGGAAGTGGCTTAAAACTGCTTAGTTAATGGAAAAAAAAGTGAAGATTTTATTTCTAAGTCACAAATGTGTGAACTGTGCTACAGTTAAATTTTGAGGTTAATCGGAGTTGGTTTGGCATTTTTAATCATACTAGTTGTGTATTTTAATGTTGGATTGACCCCTAACAGATATAAAAAAATGTGGAAATGGTGAAACAAGATTTTTTATGAATCTTAGGATTTATTTTAAACTTGTTGGAAGTGAGAAAACTGGATTTGGTGAAATCTAGGTGTTTTTAGTAGATCAGATGTCTTCAGCTAAATATCTTTAAAGGCAAAGAACATCATATTTTTTACCTTTTTTCTTGTTAGGCATTTGTATGCCTTTATATGAGATAATACCCTCATTTCTTTTCTCTTCTCACAGTTACAAGCAGAAAAGAGCAAAAAGAAAGGAAAACAAGGAGCAAAGGGAGAAGAATCAAGTAACCAAGGAAGGGAGGAAGGAAAGGAAAGCTTGAAGTTGTTTAGTGATTTCAATTTCTGACTTTTGAGGTAGAGGGAAAGTTTGTTTTACTTCTTAACTTCATCTTCTTCATTTGGTTTATGGGGACTTGATGGGGGATATGGGGTTTTGAAGTGTGAAAATTATGTTTATATTAGTAAATGCATGAATCTTGATAGAAAGCTAGAGATTAGCATGTTTTTGGTTTGATGGAAGCAAGAAGTTGGGTTTCTAGCCCTTATACACCTTAAATTCCATTTGAGATGAGATTTGGGGTTTTAGGTTTTGAGATTGATGATTATCCATGATCCATGGTTTTGAGTGAAATCAAAGTCGGATAAGAGTTGTTATGTGTAGTCGAACCTTGAGGAAGGTTGTAAATCACTTGGATGTAAAGTTTAAGTGATTGGAAGAGAGGTAAGTTCCAATGGAACAGTACCTGGATCTACAGAATTCTGCAGATTTTCTTTCTGAGCAGCCAGTGCTTGAGTGTTGGGATTTGGACGCCTGAGCCCCCACTGTCCAAAAGGGTATTGCGTGATGCAATGTACCCAGTGCTTAGGCATTGGGATTCAAGCACCTAAGCGCGTGGTTAGCGCTTGAACGCCATGAAGTGAGTGCCTGAGCGCTAAAGCAGGGGAAAATTTGGGCTAGTTCTGCCCAATCAGTGCTTGAGTGTTGGATGTGTTAGGGCTTGAGCGCTCAGTTCAAGTTTCACTAGGAACCTTATTTTGTGGAATTAGAGTTTCTAATTGGTGTAGTTACTTCTTCTATACTTCTTAATGGGTTTTGAGACTCTATTAGGGGTATATTATGGGTATTGTTTGTTATATTAACTATAAGAAATAAATGAGCATGGATATATATATATATATATATATATATATATATATATATATATATATATATATATATATATATATATATATATATATATATGTTTATATATATGTTTTGTGTGTTATGATCCTAGGGATGGATTTCCTTATTGGTTGTTTAAGTTCGAGTAGTTGATGAATTTCACTACTTGGAATGTTACTTTTCTGGATGGACTTCTAGTGCTTGTCCAAGGCTATGGATGAGACTTCCATTACTTTGTTCAGGGTACATGCATTCATAACATTGCCATAGATTTGGTATCATACATTATTCATTTCATCTTTGGTTATTGCATAGGCATATTCACTAGACATAATTTGGCATAGCATGGTAATTGTATGGGTGATTGTCATCATTCATTAAAACTTCATGACACGTAATTGTATGGGCGGTTGCGTACTTCTGAGAGGGAAGTGTTAAGTGCTTCTGTGATTGGAGCGTGGTTTATGTAAATATGTAATATTTATTAATGTATAAGTTAATGGTTTTGGAATACTTCTATTGAGATGTGATTTCTTACCCCGATGGTGTTGCCTTGTAAATCCATGTACGAGTTCTTCTAAAAGAGGGAAGAAGTGATTTGAAGATTAGTATGGTGTAGTTTACATATTTTTTGAGATAAAGCTTGTATTTATTATACTCAAACTGGTGTGTAAAAGCTTATTTATTACAATATGCCTCATGAGGCAATGATGTATATATATAACTTTTAGTTTATTGTGGCTCTCTATAAAAGTTTGCATGATTTTTATGGATTAGAATTATGGTTTAAGGTTAAAAGTGACATAACCAGTATTGGATATCCTTGTATGTGTAAGATGTATCGGGATACCAATTTTGGGATGTTACAAAAGACCCTTTAGATTGTTGCAACCTTTAGAAATCCCAGAATGGAAATAGGATAGTATTTCCATGGACTTTGTTGTGGGTTTATCAAAAACCAATTTAAGACACGATGCCATATGGGTAATTGTAAATAGATTAACTAAGTCTGCTCATTTTCTACCTATTAGGATTAATTGCCCACTGAATAAGTTGGCTCAATTATATATTAAATAAATTGTAAGACTACATAGTGTACCAACTACCATAATTTCTGATAGAGACCCAATGTTTACCTCTAGATTTTGGGAATCGTTACAGACAACTTTTGGGACAAAGCTATCTTTTAGTACTGCTTATCATCTCGAAATAGATGCTCAAACTAAAAGAACTATTCAAACTTTAGAAGACATGCTTAGGGCCTATGTTTTGTATTTCAAGGGAAGTTGGGATACCTACCTACCATTGATAGAATTTGCCTATAATAACAGTCATCATTCTAGTATTGGAATAGCACCATATGAAGCATTGTATGGAAGAAAATGCCGATCTCCTTTATGTTTGTTTGAGACTAAAGAAAGAAATTTACTAAGACCCGATCTAGTACAACAGACTTCAGAACAAATAAAACTAATCAGGGATAGAATGTTAGCAGTTCAAAGTAGACAAAAAAGTTATACAGACAAAAGAGGAAAACTATTAGAATTCCAAGAAGGCGAACACGTATTCCTTCGAATTACCTCAACAACTGGAATTGGAAGGTCTTTGAAAATGAAGAAATTGAATCATAGATACATTGGACCTTTTCAAACTCTCAAAAGAGTCGGTACAGTTGTTTATCAAATCGCTTTACCACCTAACCTGTCAAATCTTCACAATGTGTCACAACTCCGAAAGTATTGTTTTGATTCTTTACACATCATAGAGGCAGAATCTATACAGTTAAAAGATAATTTGACATATGAGGTATAACCTGTACAAATATTGGATAGAATCTATAGACAACTGAGGAATAGAAATATTCCTATAGTCAAAGTTTTGTGGCAAGGACAAGATATAGAACATGCTACATGGGAAGCAGAAAATGATTTTAAACAAAATTATCCAGAGCTCTTTTAGTAGGTATTAAACAGAAATTTTGAGGAAAAAATTTTCATATGAAGGGAAGAATGTAACATCCCTAAATATTATATATATACGTGAAATATTTAAAAATAAGATATTAAGCAAGAAAATAAATATCTTATATAGATTAATTATCAAAGTAATATGTTACTTTATCTTAAATATCTACTTTAAAAAATAAAATAAATGACATTGAGAGATGACGCTGAGAGCTTTAGGCTTTAGCAATTAATGCAAAGAAAAGAAAAAAATCTAACAAAAGCTAATCATTACAAGGATAAGGATAAAATAAAATAAAGTGAAACACATAGAGAGCTCCATAATCATCTTCAAATAAAAATATAATCTAATAAGAGTACAAATACTTTAACAAGAAATTCTTTAAATATAACAAATAATGATAAATGAAGATCTTTTTAAAGTGATTGACCCATGTAAACATAAGGGAGAGTCTATAAATACTCTATATTTCTTAACTCTCCAGCAGAAAAACAAGAACTCACCCAACATGAAATAGAAACATGAGGCTGAGAGTAACAAGGAGTTTTCTTTTAAACTTTCTGCAAAAACTTCATTAACTCCTTCAACACAGATAGAGGGATGAAAAACCTTTCCTTTTTCTTTTTCTTCCTTCATTGTTATAAACTTGAAATTTTGATTATTTTACTCTTAAAGATCATGAGCCTTTGTTACGATTCTTGCAATTTTTCTTATCCTTACAAACCTTTATTTTATCCTTCTCTCTTTTCTTCTATTTTCTGGTTTGACACTCGAATGTGGGTTTGATTGGGGACTGAAACTTGATGTATTTGGACTTTTGGGATTGATTTAATTTTGATGCTATATTTTATTTGAACTATTGGAACTATTTTAATTTATTGGGTTGCTGATTAATTGAGTTTAAAACTATTTTCGTTGGACTGTTGGTCTTTCTCTTCTTATTTTAATATTTAATATTTTGAATGTTCTTGACCAAATTGAAAATGTGATGGGGTCAAAGGGCTAACCTTTGGCCAAGTTTTTTGGTATTTAAGACCAAATTCTTTTTAAAAATGCTCTGTTTTGGTTATAATATGCTTTGCACCGAGGCTGAAATTTGATTCTAGGGAGATTTAACATATTGTTTAATCCCATAAGAGTTAAAGAAATTATCCTTCTAAATGCACCTTTAATTTCGAAAATGATGAGTTAAAAGTAAGTAATCTATATTATCATTTTCTCTTGAAGTTTGGAACCAAGATATATGTTTGGAATATCTCTTGGTTGAGTTGAATTTAAGATATATGTTTCAAGTTGTTTGATTTTATTTTCTTTTTCAAATTTGTATTTTAGCAATTTGTGGATTAAATGCAAATCTTCATGGAGATATGTTTTAAGTTTTGAATTATAGCATATTAATAGGTTAATATTTTCAGTCAATGCTTGATTCAGTTTGTTTACTTTTGACAACATATGATGTTATGAGGGAAATCTAAAGTGTTATTTTTTTATAATTTTACTGGAAACAATTTTTCTCATATGAAGGAAGGATAAGACATATGTAATGTCTCTATGTACTATGATCTATGTGCAAGCTTATGGTCATGAGGAGAAAATTCTTAGAAGATGTCTTGAGTAGATATAAGCTCATATAATGTGATATGCACATAAAAAATTAAGAGAATGAGTAATTTGGGATTAAAGTCCTAAAATAATGGTACAAAAAAAGGGATGAGATAAGATTATATGATTATTTAATATTGGTGTTATTTTTTATTTAACTTCTTTAACACAAATTTTTTTTTTGAAAACCTATAAATTTTAATATTATAGCCTATTGGAAAAATTGAGAAAAAGGGAATCAAATAAATCGTTTTCCATACACGTGATGGCTAAAATATCATTAGTTAAAAAAATTTCACTATTTTTCTTACCTTTATTGAGTTTTATCTCACTTATTTTTAGCGTGGTATTTCAGACAATGCCAACTTTAAGATTCATAATCGACCTTTGTGTTGAGCAAGTATACATGCCAGAGTTGGGAGATTATGTTTTTTCTTTCACACTGGGAGAAGTCTGCCTAATTATACTAATATTTGATTAGTAGTAATAGTGAAGTCTTGTAAATATGTAGCACTTCATGTGTACTTTAAGTTTTTTTTTAGCACCATATTTAAGCCTAGATGAGCCTAATTTTTTGTGACTATAGGTGCTAACTAGTTTTAGAAGTCAATTCTGATATTCTTATCACAAACAGTGCATATATTTCTTTTCACACCTCATCTAATATCATTTATCATATTTACTTTTTTTTATCACTTTCTCTCTTGTCACATATCCTTAAAGGGTATGGATCTTATACCTCTAAAAAAGGTATACAATCATCTTTTTTCTTTTAGAAGTGTTATTTAAAATTATGTAATATATGTACTAACTATTAACTTTTGAGATATTTTTTCCTTTTTTAATGTAAAATGTTATTAATAACAATGTTATATATGATAAGATATCTTTAGCTGTTTTATAAATATACTAGAGTAATAATTAAACCTATAAAATTAATATAGGACGTTACATGGTGAGCTGAGAATGGACAGCTTTTTAACGTATTTGTACAAAGAATATAGTTGGAGAAGGGTAATGACAATTTACAGAGGTTACAGAGGAACCGTGAAAATTAGCTAAGACTGCTGCAACTGTGATGTGTATCTATGAGATGTAATTTAATAACATGGATCAGTAGAAAGAGAAGGAGCCAATGATACATATCCACAGAGCACAAATAAATTCATGCAATTCAACAATTTTGGGAGTTAGGACTTCTGTAATTGGATTGGAACTCCACCTGCACGCATTCTACATTTCCCACTTCCAATGGTATTGGTTGGTAGAAGGTTAATTTTTCATTTTACCAATGCTAGCTCCCTAGCACTTTTCTGGATTAATGACAAATTATATAAATAATATCGCCCTTAGGAGGACTATAAAGGAATCCAAAACTAAGTTCTTGATACATGTTAAATAAAAATAATCTAAGTATATTTCTAAGTTTTAAATCGATCAAAAATTAAAAAAAAATAAAATATCTATAAAAATAAAGAATGAATGTTAAATTATAATATAATTTTAATATAATATTTTTATTCTAATTTATTAATTTAGATTTTAATTATTAATTTTTATTAAAATTTAATTAAAAATATATTAATAAATTAATAATTAAAAATATTATAATAATATATATTATATTATATATAATTAAATAAATTAAATTGATCTTGTTAAATTTAAAAGACTTATTAATAATTTTGAAATTTAACTTTTTTAATTAAACAATTTTTTTAAAATTTTGATTCAATTTATTTAATAAATAAATCAGACTAAATCAAATTTCAAACAGACTAACTTATATACTTCTAAGGAATGATCTAATCTATTTTCACCCCTGTTAACACTCAAGACGCTCAATCATCAAGTATTGAGTCTGACGACCGTTAGGACCTATTATGTCGGTGTCCTAAACCCTATACATTTATTAGACACAAACACGGCACAGCGGGATCCGTCCTAGTCTTGTTTTTTTCTCTTTTTTTTTTTTTTTTTTTGCAAGTAAGGCATGAAGACAGCGGGCGGGGACACCGCTAGACATAGCGGAGAAAGGTTCAGACACAAAATGGATACGGCCAAACGCAGCTTTACAAATTCCCTCCCCTTCACAAATGAAACTTTGGAAACCCAAAACAAAATACCCATTCCCTTCGAGGTTGAAGGTGAGGGATGAGAGATGAATCTGAGAAATTGATTTCAGAAAAAACATTAGATTGTTGTTCTTCGATTTACTCCATTGTTGCCATTTTCCAATTTTCATTCTGCAATTGACTACCTTTTGGTGATTGGTTAATTGTCGCGGTTCTGCGGTTGCCGTTCACGCAAATATTGGTTCGTTGTTGCTGTTCGGCTCCATTGTTGTCGTTTAGGCATTTACATTTGCGTCTTGGAATTGGGTGAACTCACTTTTGTGTTAGGACTCGTCTATTTTGTTTTTGGTACTAGGACTCGTTTTTTATTATGCTCTATATACTGTACTGAACATGCTTTGAGTTTGAAGATTCTGAATTCTAAAATTATATTTTATTTGGTGGGTTTGTCTTCTTTCGGAGGTGTATAATGTAACTCTTGAGTCGGTGATTCTATTAAAAATACATTAAAAATTATAATAAATAATTTATAATTTATTAATTTATTTTTTTAAATTATATAATTATATAGATATTATTAATTAAAATTTATAAAATTTTTAACATATATAGTTATGATTTAAAAAAAAAAGTTTTTTATATAATATTTTTTATTTAAAAAATATTATTATATATAAATAGTACTAATTAAAATTTAATAATATTTTTTTACCAATTAAAATATGATAACATTACTAATTAAAATATATATATATATTTTTTTAAAAAACTCTTTACACACCTATACAGATAAAATTGTAATAAGTTTTTTTAAATATTATTATATGTAAATATTATCAATTATAATTTATAAAATTTTCAAGATACATAATTATTTATAAAAAAATATAAAAATTAATATAATTTTAATTAGTATTATTTATATAATTGTATAATTTAAAAAAATGAGCATTATAACCTAAAAAAAAGGAGGTGACTGTAGATACGGTAGCCAACGACAGTGACAGATGGTGTCTAACGACAATGACAATCGATGGTCTGGTGGCGGTGGCAAACGGTGGTCGATAGTGGCTGGCGATGGTAGTGGTGAGGTGGTGGTGTGTAAAAAAACAAACATAAAACCAAAAAAAAAGAAACTTAAAAAAAAAATCTGCTATTATGATAAAATAGAAAATGTATTATACACCTTTACATAATATGGTGAATATTAGCAACGACTTGTATTTGGTACCAATTCTTCTGCCATTTGGCTTTTGTATAATAATTGCTTACTTTTGTATAGTAATATTAAATAGGATAAAATTTTAGTCTATTTTTTTTTGTTTATTATATTTATTTTATTAATTAAGTTATGATATGTATTTTTTAAAAAAAAATAAGAAAAAATATTAATACATATATATTATAATTTAATTAATAAAATAAATATAATAAACATAAAAAATAAACTTAAATTTTGTCTTATTAAATATTAATATGTAATTATTTATATTGATTTTATATTTGAATTACTCAGTCTTACGCCTACGTACCAAAAATATTTGAATTACTAAGTTTAAACTTTAAACATGAATTGTGAATTTTATTTTTCAATATATATATAGAGAGAAGATCAACTTACATCAGGTATAAGTTTTTTTTTTTCTTACATTTATTTTTAGCTGTTAGATTTACTTTCATCTAATAGTTACTTTTAATGAAATAATTTCAACTATTAGATAAAAGTAAAATTAACAGTTAAAAATAAGTGTAAAAAAAAAAGACTTACTCTGATATAAGTTAATTCCTCCTCATATATATACTATATTGCACTATTTTATAATTTTAAACTTTTGTCGTATCACTATGTCAATATCGTATTTTATCATCGTATTTGATAGTTTAGAATCTTATTAAGCCTAAGTCAAAGGATCTGTATCTAACTAACTCATCATCTTAAACTCAAGGGTCTCATTCCCTATTTAAGTACACTAAGGGAAATATCCTTGTATGCTCATTCTCTACTTACACCTCAAACCCTCATTTTATTGTGAAACTAACTTTGAGCATCTTAATATCTTTGTAGATTCTCCAACTGCTATGTCCCAACTAACGTAGAATTCTTCTACATTACTAGGCAGCCTCGATCCACCCACCTCTAAGTAACATGAACATGTGGTAGTTAAATTCTTTTTTTTATGAAGTTATGTTTTTAAGGACAAATAAAACAAAATTAAAGACTAAAGCAACAAGTTGGATCTTTCACTAAATAAGATTATGATTTGATATTGATATATTAGTAGTGGCGAAATTTTTAACTATCATTTAATTATGTGTTATTATAATATTAAAATAATTTTGACTTTTTACACAAAAACATACTCAGAAATTTTAATCCAATATATAGGCAAATATATATAAAAAGATTTATTTTTAAACAAATTTATATTTGTATTGCATATTAGTATTAAAAGTATATATAAATTTATACATAAAATTTGATTGTATTGTATGATTTTTTAAAACCATGATTTTTACTAACTCAACAACATCGGGGACAAATCAACAATTAACGTGCCAATTGTAAAATTACTATGAAATTTTAAAAGAGTTCTCTTACTTTTATGAATTGAAGTACGTTTTTGTTTTCAACCAAAGATGTATACACAGCTTCTTAAACTTCATCTCATAAAATCTCAGACCTTTCTAATAACGAATTCAGTTAAAATTAGCCATCACGTTACTTACATATACATGATAACATCTAATTTATCTATATTATTTTAAAGAACTTAAAAATCTTTTCTATCCTTTTATTTATTTTTTGTTTTCATAAAATAGAAAATATAGAATAATTTAAAAGAAATTTAATTACGAGAGAAAAATTAGAAGGAAAAGAATAATTAGATATTATTATGTGCATTAATTAATAAATACACATCATATAATGAATGGTTTTTATTTAACTTATATATTGAATGATCTTTTTACAAGTTTCAAAAAGTTTAAGAACTTTTTAATCCGAAATTAATAATTTAGGGTGGCTATTTTACAATGCAATAAAATTTTGGAGTGTGTGCGCATTTTTCTCTTAGTCTTAAGTAATTGTTTTCTAGGTATCTAATTTTTGTTTTAAGTAATTTTTTTGATATTTTTTTGTGAGTTTGAACCCTTAACACTATAGATGTAGAGTCTCTTTAAATACTAACTCAAGCTTGCTTATTACTGTTTAATTTTAAGTAATTATTATTATAGCCAATTTTATTTTTTTTGAATAGTGTGACAACACAAAATTGGATAAGAATGTAGAAAATAATTATATAAACAACAAATCAAAGTGAAACATAAAATTATCATCATATACTAGCATACTAACCAGCACATTTTGTCAATTTATATTTGAGTATCTTTACAAACATTAATTTGAATCTAACTCCTTAGGTACGGTTTAATTTAGGTCCTCCCTCATGAGCACGCTCTCCTACCACTAATAACTATATAGTTAAGAAGTGTTAAAAAGAACATATATAATTAGAGAGTATTTTATAATTTATTATTTTTTATATTCATCTTTAAATTTTAAATAAGTAATAAGGTAAATTTATAATTTTATCCTTTTAGTTTTTTATTTTAAAATTTTTAAAATGAGTAATTTATAATAATAGTTTAAAAAAAAATTGATCCCAAAAAATAATTTTAGAAAATTGAATACCCAAATGAAAAATTCCTTTACATAATAATGTAGATTATACAATCACAAGCTAAGGTAACATATATGTAAATATGTTTGGATAACGTTACTCATATCAAAATTAGTTAATCCAGATTCCAAACTCAAGTATTCGTCTTGCTATGCAATGTACAATAACAGTGCAAACTTACAATTCTGAAGCTCCATTTCTAAGGCCATTGAGTCTGCTCTTACGCCACTGAAAAAACCCAACGCTTTCACATCCATATGCTATTGAAGTGCTTATAAAGATCTCGATGAGTTTCCGATGCGTGGCGTATCTCGAAGAGTGCAACAAATTTTGGGAGCGAAACCTCACAAAGACTCGTTCTATTACACGGACCTGTTGCAACTTTGCAAAACTACCGATTGCATAAAAAAAGCGCATGCCCAGATTGTTGTGGGGGGCCATGAACAAAACCCATTTATCGCCGCAAAGCTAGTTGACAAATATACGCAAACCAGTGGCTCAAACCTTGAACATGCACGCAAGGTGTTTGACAATTTGTCTGAAAGAGATGTTTTCTGTTGGAACGTTGTCATCAAGGGTTATGCCAATGTGGGTCCTTTCATTGAAGCCTTGAAGGTTTACGATGAGATGCGTTTGAGTGGCACGCCCCCGAATTGCTACACTTACCCTTTTGTGCTCAAGGCTTGTGGTGCTGAAAAAGCTTTTCAAAAGGGTCAAGTGATTCATGGGCATGCTGTGAAGTGTGGATTGGACTTGGATTTGTTCGTTGGAAATGCCCTCGTTGCGTTTTATGCTAAGTGTGGAGAGGTTGAAGTGTCTAGGAAAGTGTTTGATGAAATTCCTCATAGAGACATTGTTAGTTGGAATTCGATGATTTCGGGATATACCACAAATGAATATGTGGGTGATGCTATCCTGCTCTTCTATGATATGTTGAGGGATGATGATATAGGTGCCCCTGATAGTGCCACCCTTGTAACTGTTCTTCCTGCATTTGCTCAGGTAGCAGATATTCAAGCAGGATACTGGATTCATTCTTATATTGTCAAGACAGGGATGAAACTTGATGCTGCTGTAGGTAGTGGTCTTATATCATTATACTCAAACTGTGGCTATATAAGCATAGCAAGAGCCATCTTTAACCAAATCTCTGATAGAAATATCATAGTGTGGAATGCAATAATTAGATGCTACGGGATGCATGGTTTTGCACAGGAGGCACTCAGTATGTTCTTGCAATTAGTTGAGGCTGGCTTGCGCCCAGATGGTGTTGTATTTTTGTGTTTGTTATCTGCGTGCAGTCATGCAGGTATGCTTGCACAAGGCTGGAACCTGTTTCAGACCATGGAAACTTACGGACTTGAAAAAAGTGAAGCACATTATGCTTGCATTGTGGATCTATTGGGGAGAGCTGGGGATCTGGAAAAAGCAGTGGAGTTTATTGAATCTATGCCTATTCAACCAGGGAAAAATGTTTATGGTGCCTTGTTGGGCGCTTGTAGAATACACAAAAATATGGAGCTTGCAGAATTGGCTGCAGAGAAGTTGTTTGTTTTGGACCCTAACAATGCTGGCCGTTATGTGATTCTAGCACAGATGTATGAAGATGCGGGTCGATGGCAGGATGCAGCCAAAGTGAGGAAGGTACTCAGGGAGAAAGAAATCAAGAAGCCAATTGGGTATAGCTCTGTAGAGCTAGAATCAGGTCATCAAAAATTTGGAGTAAACGATGAGACACACCCGTTTACAACACAGATCTTTGAGATCTTGCTGAGCTTAGATAAGGTAACGGGGAAAGAAGCTCACACTAGATGGGATGCCATTTTGTAGGAAATAGTGGATAAAGCAGGTATATTCAACCAGGAGAAAGGGATGCACCATCGCACCTTCCTAATGGCTAAGTTACCCAGGCAAAGACCTTGTCCTTGCACATTCATGTGATTTTTTTCCAACCTGATGCACTGGAATAAATTATAGTTTAACAACCATTTTATATATTTTTAAGGAAACATCCCTAACTTTTCCAGATTACCAATGTTAGTTAGTAGAGCTGATAGTCCTCAGAGATGGTCATGAATGTACACAAGCTGCACTATAGTAGGAGTTAATTAAAACTGTAGGTAATAAATCATTAGATGAAGAGTCTCTTCAGAGTTCAGACAAGTACCAATGGTTAGACTTCAATAGGCTAGTTTCATTATGCAAAAAGTTACAAGTATAAATGATAGATTTAAGAGAAGATGAAGGCCTGCTGAAAATCCACATAAACTAAATGCAGCTTGAAGGGATACATGAAGGGATAAAATAGAATATTAGAGTTAAGTTCATTCGAAGCTTGTAATTTGATCAAGGTTTTACACCAAGACTGTCATAAAAGATTCGATGCTGATTTAGAAGGTGCTGCCAATATGTGAACAAATACAGCAAATAAAGTGATCAATGATTTTCTGTGACAGTGGATAATACAAAGCTTAGAGCAAAACTGATCAACTTTTTGAATACAACATCTTTTTAGTTGTGATATTACTGGCAAGCGATATCACGTGCTCAATATGCAGTAGATTTCGTCACCCACTTGAAGAAAACTCACTATAAAATCTAAACCAACCATAACCACGTATGGCTATTGGGTAATATAATAAACTTCATCTTAAGGAGGGTGAAAGTAAAATGTATTATGCTGTGCGTAAGGCGTGAACATGAGAAAAATTTATTTAAGAAATTACCGAAGCACCTTCTGAGCCCAAGCTTTCTTCATGAAATTCTTGTCGATTACCAAGGCAATAGAAGTTGAGTTAATATTGCGTGTCAAAATCAGTAAGTTGCCTTGATTTAATTCTCGACCAACAACATCATACATCATTTGCGTTGTCTGGCACTGTGTACAGAAAAGTTAAAAACATAGAACTAAGACTAAAGTCTTCGGATAAAGGTCCTTTAAAGTGCACTGCGGGATTATTAATCATTGCTGAAAAAAATCATCAGTTTAGATTTTGATATGATACAACCACATCAATTTGTGAAAACCAACTCCCTCAATTTTTTCATTAGCAATTGCTACTTTCACTTAACTCTGCACTTTACACCAGCTGGATCCCTAGAAAAGATATTCAGAGATTGTAACTTTCCATTATGGGACAAGTTTCTAAACTAAATACATTAGATAGTCAAATACCAGATAAAAGAGGATTTCTTGCATAGCTGCAGATTTAGGATCACTCTCTGGCAACATTGGTAAAACAAAATACATAGCAAATCTCTCCTTATTATTCTGATTTTGCTAGCAATTTCCATTGTCAATTCCATTGGGATGAGATTATCAGCCACTAATCACAAGACAACATATCACTTTGCATTTTCCAATGATGAGCATCAAATAAACACGAAAGTGGAACATCAACTCCTCATCTTTCAATTTTTTATTCTTTTGAAGAAAAATGTATAAATCAAGGCACTTGAAAGTTACATACTACAAGAATTAAGATAGCAACAAGCCAACAAGTCCATTAGTTACTCAGGTAATAATATCATTATTATCATCATTTAATAAGAATTGGATCTAATTCACACTCGATACCAACAATAACTCTTTCCTACCTGATCTGGGGTCCAAGTTTTGCAATCTTTATGGGATGTAGATTTCAAAGCAATTGTTGACCAAGGTTCATCAGAAGTTTAATCAGGTCTTGTATTTATCATAAGAAATGCAGAGGCCAGGCCGAGGTGACACGCATGAAGCTAATTTTTATTATATATATTCAATTCTCTTTATGGCAAAGATCAATGTATATCGGGGTATCATTTCCATTCTTCATGCTAATTGTACTGTGTAGGTGTTTCCGGAGAAAAATTTCATAGTCTAACGTGGCTTACAGTTTTCTATATGACCTAAAACCAAGAAACGTCGACGTTTTGACATTCGAGAGGAGTGGGATCAAACTCTTGTAAAATTTAATGGACTCGTCTTCAAAATTAATTAATTTGACATTTGATTAACAATGATGATATTTAATATAAAAAAATGTGTGTTGGTGTTCGTGCATGTATCAAATATAAAAAAATGCAAAGTAAATTGTGCCAATTGAACAAGTAAAACAAAATTGATATTGACCTCAAGAAGTTTACTTATAGCATAATTTCAAGTGCAATTGGTAACAAGTTACGAGCTACAAGCTATTTCTAAGGTTGAAGCTAAATTCTAGAAAAAATAATCTAATCTAAAAAGGAAAAATGAAAAGAGTGGTTATTGGTAACTTATCTTTCTACTATAGGTGAGAAGTGCAGAGTATTTCGGACCAATTGCAATGTTACCAAGATCTCCTATTTGTAGACAAATTGAGTAAGTGCTTACAGCATCCAACGATCCTACAGTGATCTGATTCTTGTTCAGATTGTGCCACTAGTCACTGGCGGTTATTGTTTTACTTCCATCAGTACACAACTTGAGTTCATGTCTTCATGAAGAGCTTCATGCGTCCTAAAGGGAAGTAGTGGGAATAACCTCCTTCGTGGGTTTCAGCTCATGACTTGCACTTTGTAACAAAAGATCTTTTAGAAAGTTACATGATTGTCATGCATGTGCCTTTTAAAGCTAAGCTTTGTCAGAACTTTTCGTTAACAACATCAGTATTATTGTTATGTAACATTGTAGAAGTAGTTCCAAGGACTTAGTTTATTTTGGAGTTTTCTTCAACAATATCAGTATTGTTACTATGCACCATTACGATTTAGACTCCAATATATAAGTGTTGACCATATTTATTAGTTTGTCGACCTTATGGTAACTTTAATATTACTAATTAATTCAATGTTTGACAACATCCGTACTACTAAAGTGCTATGATAGTATCAATACTATCTTGAATTGGGTAGCTTCAATACTACCAAGATTGCTTCTTCAATTGATCTTATCATGACTATACTAAAGCAATTTTTCAATACTTAGGCAACATCACTATTGCCTTCATTTGATAGCTTCAGTACTGTTGACTCAAAACTTCAGTATCCACTTGGCACCTTCTTAGTAGCCTCAGCACTGCCACGTGTCACATGCTAACATGTACAGTTTATAGTCCACGTATACCTAACAAATAAATTTATCTAGTTCCCAAAGATAGCCCCTAAGTATGGCCTTTGAGTGGTTGAATGAAATTGTCACACTTACGAACCTTTTTGGAAAACGTCACACCTCCTTAATTGTAATTAAGTTTTAAGCATATATTCCCTGACCACATTTATTTCAAGGGTATGTATTCCCAGCCACATTTACGACTTATACCCCTTGGTTTGTCCAATGAGCATCTTTATTTCCTTCTTTAAAAGGACTCCGAGAATAAAACTTCTCATTTCACTCAAAATGGCAGTTGAAAATAAACACCTTCTTCCTCAAGCACTCTCTATTTTTCAACTTTTCTTCCTCAAAATCCCCTACAAAATTCTTCTAAAAACAACTTCTTTGTTGGAATGATACTCTTTTGCTCATGCATATTTATTGGCCGAGGCCAACGAGTTCTCTGAAGATTCCTTCCAAAAAGTCATGGCCATTCTAAAATACCTTTTTGTCCATGCATACAAAGGTTTTGGCCTGGCCTGCACTGGTCAAACAGCTCACTAACTTTTGTTGGATGAACAATTGCATTTGAAGAAGTTTGTGTGCACGTCTCTATCTCCTTGATTGCTTGGGATTCCAAGTCACTTCAGATCAGCTAGGGAGGTAAGAAGGGTTGGAGTCTTGGAAAAGAAATTTCTTAATCCTGTTGGTTGCTCTATTCCACTGGCTAAAAGAGTTCAGCAAGTGGTGGAGTTCATCTCTTTCGGCCTTTGGAAGTATTCTATTAAGTATAGTTAGAACTCCAAACTGCAACTTAGAAATAGGGTTTTGGCCTTTGTAATCTCATGTTCTTTTGAAAGTTGTAATTTGTTAACATATCAATGAAATTTCATTTCTTGTATATCTCTGTGTCAAACAAATTGAACTCTAATATTTTATTTCATTTTGAGCTACTCAGGCCACAAGCCATGTAGTTGGTTGACTAAATGAATATAACTTAGTCAATTCAAAGAAACACTTGGCCAAACTAATGATAAAAAGTTAGTTTAGCCCTTTGTATAATGACTAAGTGTACTAATAATCACCCTTGAGGCCTTGAATAACTTAGCCAATATAACAGTTAAAATTAATTGGCCCGGTTGACTTGTTAACTCAAATAACTACAACCTCAAAGGATTTTGGTCATTAACTCTTTAATTAATAGCCCAACTCACTAGTTTACTCAATGTTGCAACTGAACTATTTGACAGGAATTTTGAGTCAAAAGACTTATTCAACCACATCCTTGTTAACTTTGAGACCAGTTTCAATTTTGCTACTTAAGCCCACATATCAATTAGGTAGAATTGGGTTGATATGTTTGGCTTAAAATAAAAAATCCTATTCAATCTGGCGTGTTTATAGGATATGTGACATTTCAAGATACACCCTTTCAAATTAGTACCATCAATTCAAATTTTATGATAACGCACTACAAAAAAAATGTTTAGCAGCAGTTAAAAATTATGTTTAGCGGCGATTTTAACCTCCCAAAAAAAATAGCGATGGTTCTGCAACCGCCGCCGATACAGGAGTTCTTAAACCATTTCGCAATGGTTTCAAACAACTGTTGGAATAACTGTTGCTATTTTTTCTTTTTTGTGTGCTGCAAATGATGGGTAGGATTTGAGGTGCCAACCTAGTTGAGATTTCTCTCCCTATAGTGATGCCTTTGCAGATCAATTTTGATATAAAAAAAATTGTTGCTATTTTTTTAGATAGTTTTTGTAGCAATATTTAGCGGCAGTTTTATCGCTTTTAGTGGCAGTTTTTAACTACCGCTACAATTTTGTATTTCATTATTATTTATTTATAACAGTAGTTTTTGAAAATTGCTAAGTTTTTTTTGCCGCTATAATTTTGTATTTCATTATTATTTATTTATAGCAAACCACCACTAAAATTGAAAAAATAGTTTGTCTTTTTTTGTTGAAAAAAAACCACAGCTATTATTTTTTATTGTAAATCAATTTTATTTTTCTAACTTTGTTGGTATGTCAATTTTAATATATTTCAACCTATTTTATATTACAACCAACTAGCATATTTAAATGAAATTATAAAACATTTAAACTTTCAACAAATGTATTAATTTGTCAATATAATCTTAGATAAATATCTGAAGTGATAATTCGGTATACAAGCAAATTAAAATCCAGTACAAACAAAATAAACAAACTAAAATCCATTACAAACAAAATAATATATGAAGAATACAATAACAAATCATTTTTCTATCATAAGACATTCACTTTTCACTCCAATTTGAATCATTTCAAATTTGAGCATCATGACTTGCTGATGAAGATGATCTGACACCTGATGAAATTGGTTCACTTCCTTCATTTGAAGCCTAAAAATATAAACAAACTATGAGCTGTATACATTCAATAAAAGTACCTGGATTTTAAAACAAACACATCATGAGTTGACTGAAGTCCAAATACTACAAGACAATAAAGATAGAGTCATCGTGGAAGGGTGGGTTAACTTTTCTACATAAACAAAGTTGGTCCTACATTAGTTTGGACAATCATAATCACTACAAGACTATTCTATATCATTCCCTTCCAAATCCCAAATGGACCATACTTAAATTCATGCAAACAACCATCAAGGATCAAATGAAACAATCCCTTTATCAAATAATTGCAATCCAATTGAACAATCAAATATACTCTCAATGTACCATTTCAGTCCCTTTTTTTTTTAAATGCAAGATTTACCACAGATCAAATTCAAAATCTAGCTTATGGTGGATAACAAAATAATGCATCAATGTACCATTTAAGCTTCCTAATATATATGTTTAAGGCTTTATGTTTTGTTCTAGGGACAATATATGTCACGTAGTTAAGGCTCTAGCTAATGTGAAATGGAAGCTTAGGGACAATATATGTTTATGACTAGAGATGGACATGTTGTATCTTTTTTTCATCAATCCTGGACATGCCTCAATGTTTTTTTCTTCTTGAATGCTAGTATGCTATATGTCTTCTTTTTCATTTTTACCAAGTAAATTTTCTATTGTTTAATCTCCTGATGGTGACTACATCTATGTTTCTTCACAGAGAGGCTAGTTTAGCTCTCTACCAATTTAAAGTATGCCCAAGCTCATAAAGAGACTTCATTATTTTCAACAAAAAGGCATAAGCAAAAATGAAATAAATAAACAAAAGGCAAGATCCAATAATTGTACGTTGACAATTACACTACTACCTCAAGCAAATGGTACCCATTGGAAAAATTTTTCAAGTAAACACACAAATAACAACATATCAAGCTTAGTACAAACTAGCACTTCTTAAAATGCACATGCACATGAACAAGAACCACACAAAAACCAAAGCCTTAAATAAGACATGATAATGAACTAAAGACCTCTAAAGAATTAAGCTGCCATAACATGCTAATAACTTATTTCTTTTAAAAGCTGAACCTTTCTATATCAAATGCTCCAAGGCTATATGAATAAACCAAAAGTAGGTTCAATGAATTACCTCAAGGATGTACCTTGAACACCCGTTATGATCAATAGCTTCAATACCTACATTAGGGCCAACTTGATACTCCCACTGCAATATTCATGGAAGAAATAGTGTGTGAAAAACTAAGTTCATATATTCATAAGCTTTGAAAAGAAAATAAATGGTGAGAGAAGAACCTGCCCAGGCATAACCTCTCTATTGGTGCCACTGATGTTAATTCTTGCATGCAAGCAAGCCTTGTAGTGAGCATATGATATGTCATGGCTAAATGACTTATCTGCCCCAACACCACAGTAATACGACCAAGAGAGTAAAACCCACTATTTATATTAAAGACTTCAAATCAGCATTCACATCCAACGATAACTAAAGAAAAAGATCCAATGGATAATGAGAAGAAGTTGGAGGAGTCCCATGGATTGCCAAATAAGCACAGCCCAACTAAATTTGGTGGCAAAGTAATTTCCCTCCATTCTCAACAGACTTCTCAACTGACTCAAGGCTAGGATTCGATGGAATAGGGAATAAGCACATCGTCTTCTCTGTTTATCTTCCTCAATGTTCCAATTGTCAATTATGAAGTTTTTCAATATTTACATTTCTTAAGATGGTATCAGAGAACTAAGCTCTGATCCGTTGTTGCTACTCTGATGGTGAGAGGTGTGAGTAACCCACCCAACAATGGCAGAAATCAAGTTGCAGATCCGGCTCTGAATCAAACGAGCCCCTATTTTGTTCATCCTAGTGATGGACCTTCTTTAGTAACCGTAACCTCAGTTTTGAATGGGTCAAATTACCATGCGTGGGCTCGATCGATGAGGTGAGCTCTTGGAGCAAAGAACAAATATGATTTCGTTGATGGCAGCATTCTTGTTCCAACAGATCAATTTGATCCAAGCTATAAAGCTTGGTGTCATTGCAATATGATTGTTTATTCTTGGCTTATGAATTCTGTTGCTAAGCCGATTGGTCAAAGCATCATGTTCCTAGAAAATACAGTAGACGTATGGAATGATCTCAAAGAAAGATTCTCGTAGGGAGATCTGATCCGGATCTTAGAACTGCAGCAAGAAATTTATGCCCTCAAACAAGGTAATTCGACTGTGACTGAGTTCTATTCTGAATTAAAGATACTTTGGGAGGAATTAGAAACCTATACGCCTATGCCTGCTTGTAGTTGTCCTTTAAAATGTAGTTGTGCTTCTATGAGGAAAGCTAGGGAGAGTCATACACTGAATTATGCAATTCATTTTTTTGACTAGATTGAATTAAAATTTCTCGGTTATTAAGTCACAAATTCTATTAATGGATCCTCTGCCTAGCATGAATAGAATTTTTTCCATGGTTCTACAACATGAAAGGCAAGGGAATTTCGTTAGTCATGATGACAGTAAAGCCTTAGTAAATGCTGTGGAGTACAGGAAGTCACAGGAAGAGGCAAAGGATTTGTGCAAAATCTTGGATACAAGCTGGGGAATTGGGTATGCACATTTTGTGGGAGAACTGGTCACACAGTCGAAACATGTTACAGAAAACATGGTTTCCCTCCTTATTTGCAGAAAAATGGAAGCAGCTCTACCGCTAACAATGTCACTGGTGATGTTGAATCCAAGGATATTGCCTCAGAAAATGGTGATATGAGGTCAGGAACTCCTAATTTCACACAAGACCAATATGAGAAACTGATGCATCTGATTCAGAATTCTAGCATTACTCAACCATTAACTTCAGCTGTTAACCAGGTCAGCTCTTCAAAGATGAATTCTGCTCAATTTGGTCATCCACCAATAAAGCATCACAGATCAGGTAAAGCCTTTTTTTCTACATCTTATAATAGTTTTTCTGTTGGTTCTTGGATCATTGATTCAGGAGCCAGTGATCACATCTGTGGTAATCTGAAATGTTTTGATTCCTATCATGAAATTACTCTAATAAACATAAAACTACCTAATGGTAATTCCTCACTTGCTAAATATGCTGGAATTGTGATCTTTTCTTCTATTTTGAGGATTACAAATATTTTATATGTACCAAATTTTTCTTTAAATCTGATTTCAATCACAAAATTGTGTAGTGTCTTCAAATGTGTTGTGTCTTGTGATGATTCTAAATATGTTATTCAGGACCAGAAATCACAGAAGATGATTGGTTTGGTTGAAAGTTTTGAAGGATTATACCACCTCATAGTAGATGCCAAGACTAGTAATGTCTCACAAGTAATGACTGCTGCAGAAGAAAGTCACTTGCCAGATGATGCCCCATGGCATTTTAGATTAGGTCACCTCTCTAATTCTAGGATGCAAATTTTAAACTCTGAATTTCCCTTTGTTAATATGGATTCAAAAGCTATATGTGATGTTTGTCACTATACAAAACACAAGAAAAAATCTTATACTACAAGATTAAATAAAGCTGATAGATGTTTTGAGTTAATTCATTTTGATATTGGGGGTCTAATTTCAATTCATTCTGTGCATGGACATACTTATTTCTTAACTGCTGTAGATGATCACAGTAGGTATACATGGATTATTTTGATGAAATCAAAATCAGAAGCAAGACAACATGTAAAGGATTTTATAACATTTGTTGAAAATCAAAATGACCTTAAGGTTAAACCTATTAGGACAGATAATGGACCAAAGTTTATAATGCCTGAATACTATGCATCTAAAGGAATCATACATCAAAGGAGTTGTATTGAATCTTCACAACAAAATGCAGAGTTGAAAGAAAGCACCAACATATACTAAATGTAGGAAGAGCTCTTCTTTTTCAATCAAAATTACCCAAACAATTTTGGTCCTATATTGTTCTTCATACAACATTCATTATCAATCGGGTTCCCAGCCTAATTCTACAAAATAAGTCCCCATATTTCTTATTACATGGAAAACCACCTGACTTACATGAATTAAAAATCTTTGGTTCACTGTGTTATTCATCTGCTCTTCAAAATAATAGGACAAAGCTCTCACAGAGAGCAAGAAAATGTGTTTTTCTGGGTTACAAACATAGCATTAAAGGTTGTGTACTTTTGGATCTCAATAACAAAGAAATGTTCATCTCTAGAAATGTTACTCACCATGAACACATACTACCATATAAGTCCACTCTCCCTACTTCTTCATGGCATTACCATTCTCCACACCACCATGATACACCTCAGAATAATGTTCTTATTCCTAAACAGAACCCTAAGCCTGCAAACACTTCCACTGACATTACATAAACAGAACCATCTACATCTGCACTTGATTCAACATCTGCTCCTGTGAGACAATCTACTAGGCCGAGGCATCCACCATGTCACCTTGCAGACTATGTGTGTAATTCTTCATCCACTTCAGCCACACCAACCACTTAAGGTATTTTATATCCTATTTCTTCATTTCATTCTTTTTCCAAACTGTCCCCTTCACATCATGCCTTTTCCTTGTCTGTAACACAATCTGTTGAGCCTAAGAGTTACCAGGAAGCCAGCAAATTTGATTATTGGAATAATGCTATGAGATCTGAATTGGATGCTTTGGCTTGGAATGGTACTTGGATCCTTGTTGATTTGCCTCCTAATGCAAAGCCTATTAGCAACAAATGGGCGTACAAGATCAAGCACAAGGCAGATGGGTCAATTGAAAGGTATAAATCTCGATTAGTTGCTAAAGGTTATAACCAAATAGAGGGCTTGGACTTCTTTGACACTTTTTCACCAGTTGCAAAACTCACAACAGTTAGGACTCTACTAGCTCTTACATCCATTCATAATTGGCATCTTCATCAATTGGATGTCAATAATGCCTTTCTACATGGAGACTTGGAGGAAGATGTATATATGGTCATTCCACAAGGAGTTCGCAGTGACAAGCCTAACAAAGTGTGTAAATTGTTGAAGTCCTTATATGGCCTTAAGCACGCCAGTAGACAGTGGTATGAGAAGCTGACCTCTTTGCTGCTAGCCAAGGGTTATAAGCAAAGCTATTCTAACTACTCCCTCTTTACATTAAGCACTGATTCAACCTTTATAGCTCTTCTTGTTTATGTAGATGATGTGATTTTGGCAGGAAATTCATTGGCAGAATTTGATAAAATTAAGACTGCACTTGATCAATCTTTTAGCATCAAAGATCTAGGCCCTTTGAAATACTTCCTTGGCATTGAAGTTGCCCATTCCAAATTGAGAATTTCTATATGTCAAAGAAAATATTGCTTAGATCTTCTCTATGAGACAGGACTTCTTGGTTCCAAGCCAGCAAAAACACCATTGGATGTTACTGTAAAGCTGTATAATGATACCGGGCCTCTCTATGATGATGTTGCATCCTACAGGAGACTAATAGGCAGACTTCTCTATCTAAACACCACCAGGCCTGACATTACTTTTGCAACTCAGCAACTCAGTCAATTTCTAAGCAGACCTACTATGATCCATTATCAAGCAGCTTGTAGAGTGGTCTAATACTTGAAGAATAATCCTGGCAGAGGACTCTTTTTTCCCAGAACTTCTGAACTGCAATTGCTCGGTTATTCTGATGTAGATTGGGGAGGCTGCCCTGATACAAGGAAGTCTATTTCCGGCTAATGCTTCTTCTTAGGATCTTCTCTCATCTTCTGGCATGCTAAGAAGCAACCTACAGTGTCTAGATCATCATCTGAGTCAGAGTATCGCACTTTATCAGTTGCCACTTCTGAGTTGCAGTGGCTTCTCTATTTACTTGATGACTTGAAAGTTACTTGTTCACGACCTCCTATCTTATATTGTGATAACCGCAGTGCCATCTACATTGCCTCAAACCCTGTGTTTCATGAAAGAATCAAGCACTTAGAGATTGATTGCCATCTAGTAAGAGAGAAAGTCCAGAAAGGTGTTCTTTGATTGTTGCCCATTTCTTCTACAGAGAAGTTGGCTGACTTCTTTACTAAGGTGTTAGCCCCCTCCAAGTTTGCTCCTTTTATTTCCAAGCTGGGCATGTTGGATTTATACCATGCTCCAGCTTGCAGGAGGGTATTAAAGACTTCAAATCAGCATTCACATCCAATGGTAACTAAGATCTAATGGATAATGAGAAGAAGTTGGAGGAGTCCCATGGATTGCCAAATAAGCACATCCCAACTGAATTTGGTGGCAAAGTAATTTCCCTTCATTCTCAACAGACTTCTCAACTGACTCAAGGCTAGGATTCGATGGAATAGGGAATAAGCACATCCTCTTCTCTGTTTATCTTCCTCAATGTTCTAATTATCAATTATGAAGTTTTTCAGCATTTGCATTTCTTAAGAATTTAGTCATTAATTATAGAAAGAAAAAAACTACTTGCTCAACTTTTAGAGTAATAATGCTCATAACTGTATAGGTTTGTACATCTTAGTTGGACATATATATATATATATATATATATATATATATATATATATATATATATATATATATATATATAGATAGATAGATAGATAGATAGGAGACATATCTAGTGAGAGGAGTTTTTATTGTGAGAGGGTGAGAGGAGTAAATCTTGGGACATATATATATATATATATATATATATATATATATATATATATATAGAGAGAGAGAGAGAGAGAGAGAGAGAGGATCAACTTATACCATTGTAAGTCTTTTTTCTCTTACATTCATTTTTAACCATTAGTTTTACTTTTATCTAATAGTTGAAATTATTTCATTAAAAGTAACCATTAGATGAAAGTGGTAGAGATTTATTTGTCGTGGTCCATCGTGATTATAGATATGCATAAGTTTTAATTAGCATTTTTATTTAGTCATTAATTATAGAAAGAAAAAAACTACTTGCTCAACTTTTAGAGTAATAATGCTCATAACTGTATAGGTTTGTACATCTTAGTTGGACATATATATATATATATATATATATATATATATATATATAAGTGAATTAATTGTGCTTAAAGGAAATATAGATTTATTTGTCGTGATCAATCGTGGTTATAGATATGCATAAGTTTTAATTAGCATTGCCCTTAATAACTCTATCTTATTTGAGAATTACATTGATGGTTTTTGTAATGGATCAGAAAAACTAAGTCAACAAATTCCAAAAGCTTTCCTGGTTTCTTGGCTCTAGATATCTTCTGGTAGGAGTTAGTTTTATAATTTTAAATTCACAGTTAAAATGTACATGACACTATATATTTGTATCATGTAATGTTACTTCAATTTCAATGCAATAAAATTCTTCTCAATGTGCTACATAAAACTTTGTATGGTATGAGAAGGTTCTTAAACTCCAATGAGTCAAGATCCATGGCAAGCTCACCTGACTCCTCTGCTAATGTCACCCTACTAATTAGCCTATTGTTGATTCTCAATCAAAATCGGTCATGTTCTTCAACTTTAGAACCCAAATAACCCTCAATCTCTTAGCATCCAACTTCCCAGCATGGCGTTTACAAGCCACATCTCTTCTCTCTAGTATGAAACTCATTGGTTACATGGACGACTCTACTCTCGCTTGAACAAAAAAATCATCCATGATGTTATAACTCTTCCAAACCCAGACCATGAAACATGGTTCTGTCGAGATCAACTCATTGTGAGCCATTTTTTAGCCTCAATAAATGAAAGAGACAACATAACTCTTTCCTCATGCTAGACTTCTTTCTGACTTTGGGTGGCTCTTGAAGCCGAGTATGCAAATCTATTAAGACCTCATGTCATGTCCCTCAAAATTCAACTTCAGTGGAACACCCACCAATCCTAAATCATCGAGTCAACCCAACCATATTAATACCTTTGCAAAGGTTAAATTTATTGATGCACTTTTTCCTTAAGGGTTCTCACTCATGACACTTTTTCTTCTTGCCATGAAAATTTGTAAAATGAGAAAGTAAACCACACAATCACATGAAAATTTCAGCACTTGCACAAAACCATTAGGAATGATAATTACTACAAAAGAGCCAAATAACTAACAATTAACTCAGAGTTACACATTATTTGGGTAAAGGCCTTTATATAACTCCCCAAATCCAAAACACAGTTGAATGCCCGTAGCTCTTCAACCCATCCTAATTCTTTTTTTTTTTAACCAATAACCCCAGCTAACCAGATCAATTTAACTTCACAAAAATCGATTTTTAATGTAACAGAATGAAAATCCATGCTTATCTTGCAGGAAAACCGAAATCAGTCAAACTAAAATACTTACTATTCTAGACTTCATCAATCGGCTCGTATTTATCATGATAAATGTAATCATAACACCAAAATTTTAGTAACAGCTACCACCACAGATTTCAGAATTTCAAATCATCACCCAAATAATCATGCTTACATTAGATTCAACATCTGCAAAAAATTAGCCTAAAACCAAAAAGAAAAAATGGTTACCCCACGAGTTCCCAAGGTTGGAATTGCCTCTGTGAGTATGGGATTTTCTTCTAGTGACCAAACTATTCTCCTTCCTCAGCAATTCTTCGTATTTCCCTATTCTCTCAGCAAACCCTTGTTTTTGTTTTTTTTATTTCATCTTTCTTCCCCCTCTAGTTGCTCTCTTTGTTTCCTCTACCGAATCCCCGCTTTCTCAACCTGGCCTCCCCTTTTAGTATTAAAACCAAAAGCACATTAATAAAATGAGGGCTTCAGATTCATTTCACCATCATCATCAACCATATTCTAATATTTTATAGTTCTTGAATCATTTGAATAGTATTCAACTTACCAAGCTAATCCATAGACCACAGGTACAAATCCTAGCACCCAATTTCAACTTGATACTAAATTTGAAATTACATTAGAATCATATCTGCAATTCCCTTCTCACATGGATCCTTTGATCCAATTTTTGTTTCAAGGAATATACAGAAATAATAATAGGAAATGAAGACACGGAATTATTACTACACGTGGCTGTTAATGATGGAAATCATAAAGGATGAAGGAAAGAATGTGGGTGATGAGAGCACCCTAATATCGACCAATGAGAAGAGAATGGGAAGGAATGGTGAGATCTGAGGTAGGGTTGAGAATGAGAGGGAATGGAAAAAGAAGGAGGGAATGAAATTTTAGAGAAAAAAATGATATGTACTTTTTTTTTGTATAAACCATCACTAAATGATATTAATCTATTGGTAATTGCGACAGTTTAAGAAATCATCGTTTAAACCGTCGATAATTGTGGTAGTTTACGAAACTGCTACAAATAAATTATCACTATTTGTAAATTTTTTAGTAGTGATGACATTATCTTCTTCAACTAACTAGAAATTTGAAAGTCCAATAAATATCATTACCTGCGAAACATACTTATAGCCACCGCTTCATTTTCCCTTTTGTGCTCTCAATGATTTCTTTTTCTTCTAATATGTTTTCTCTACTTCTTTCTTGCTTCTCCTAAATCCCTAATTTCTGTTCTATTCATCTCCAATGGTGGGCTATCATTGAACACCACACCCTTTTAGACTACCCACTTTTGTTTCTCCAACTATGCTAAGGACTGTTCATTCAACTTCCGACGGTTCAACCCTTGCTTTAGGGTAAATCGTGACAGAAAGAGTTCTTCACAATCCTACTTAATCAGAAACGTAGGTAGAATTTCTTCAGAGCCAAGTACTGGTTCCCTTTGACCTTCCTTTGTCCTTATATTTTGACTTTTTGGTTTGGTTATAAATTATGCCCAGGATAAAACTTACCCTTTCAAATCCCAATTTGAACCTTTGTTCTTTTGTCCCTAAATCCTTGTTTATCCTTGGATAATGAAAAAGGGTTTTTAGAACTCTCTAACGAGTATCCAAGGATAATATTAGTTGGCTACATAGAATCCAATATGTAAAAGTAGGGGAATGGAAAAGAAAAAAAGGATTCATAACATTATTCAACTTTCTAGGTATGAAATCAAACCCATCCTGGCTATGATTAATGCATTTTGGAATCTAATCTCTAACATTTTCATGTTCAAACATGGGTTTATGGTTCCTACCTTGTTTGATATAGTTACTATCATAGGACTGCGCCCTGATGCCCATGTTTGATATAGTTGTAGAGGCCAGGCCCATGTGACACATATGAAGCTAATTTTTATTATACATGTTCAATTCTTTTTTTGCAAAAATTAATATATATTAGAATAATTGGACCTAACTCCACCCCAAAGCTAGCTTAAGGGGAAGGGTTGTCGAAGTCATTATAAAGGGTACTTTGCTTATATACCCATTCGATGTACAACTTAGCACACCCCTTTCATGCATAGGACAGGACATTTGGAGCGTAAAGTTTGTAAGATTGAACATTTGTGGGTGACCCAACATCAAGACTAGGTTAGGCTCTAATACTATATTAGAATAATTGAATCTAATTCCACCCCAAAAGCTAGCTCTAGGGGAGGGTTGCCTATCTACCCATCTGATGTGGGACTTAACACACTTCCATCATGCTTAGGACTGGACATCTGTGGATAGCCCAACATCAAGACTGGGTTAGGTTCTAATATTATATTATAATAACTGAATTGGGCCTAACTCCATCCCAAAAGCTAGCTCAAAAGTAGAGGGCTGCCTAAGTCTTTATGAAGGGTACTATGCCTATATACCCATCTGATGTGGAACGTAACAATGTATTCAAATGGGATATCATTTCCATTCTTCATACTAATTATACTGTGTAGGGTTCCTCAAATGCAGTGGCTCTTAAGCTAACCCTTGGCCCAATAGTCAATGAATTACGGGCTCAATCTCAGAATTTGTGCTCATTGCCCGAGCCCCACTCCTCCGTGCTGAGCGTATGACATTGGGTTTGGATCTTTTGATGTGAATTTTCACATGACCATATCATATGAAAAAAGAGAAAGACAAAAAGGAATTATAATAAGACCCACTGTTATTTATGTAGATCCATTAATTTTGCTTTTGTATACCTCTCTCTTCACATTACATGGTCATGTAAAAAAGTTCACATGAAAAAATCTAAATTCAAACCTAATAATATCTATAAATATTATAAAAGACAATGCATGGGTAGTAAAACCATAGTGGTGGCATCATTTCCTTCTTCCACTTTCCCTCCAAAATGGAAATCTTTTGGTGGCCCACCTTAAATTAATAATTAAATAATATATAAAATAATGACTTTGTACAATACGGAGTCTTTTATATCTCTTTTTCACTTTCCTTCCAAAATAGAAGTGTTTAAGTGGCCCACCTTAAATTATTGATTCTCTTTCCCTCATTTACATATTTCTTTCACTTTTCCTCCAAAATAAAATTCTTTATGTAAGATTTCACAAATTATTTATGATTTAAATATTAAAATAAAAAGTATTTAGTCATTATGTGAGACTTCACATCCTCCATTATTTTTCTGAAAAATATCAGGAACATATTCTTTATCACATTCTTTTTAATATATTTTTTTATTGGGTCACGTCACATATTAAAATATAAATTTGACTACATGTTAATTGAGTTAATTATATGCTAATTAAGTTAATTACACATTAATCAAAGTTAAATGTGTACTTTAATATGTAATGTAGCTTAATAAAAGAAAATATGTTAAAAAGTATGTGATAGAGAATATATTCCTAGTATTTCTCTTATTTTCCCTCTTGAAAACATTTTTTTATACATTCATAAACATTTTTTTTTTTTTATTTTTCAGCCTCTTTCATTTATTGTTAACTCCTTAGAATGCTCTCTCGATTGCAGAACCAGTGAGCGAGCGGGTGGATTCACTTACCACACCAAATTGGAATGTTCTATTCCTCTCCTTAATTTTGCCTTCAAATGGCTCTTCATTTGCATCTATTAATTGCTTGGTGCAGTACTCTTATCTTCTTAACCCTAATTTCTCTTTGGATCAGTATCTTCTCCAACTTTAAAAAAACAAGAGGATATTCTGTTAGTTATTTTTCCTTTAAAAAACACTATTTTTTTTATTTATTTCTTCTTTTTCAAAACACACCATTTTGACTAACAACACATTCTCCTATTTTTTGGATGCAGGAGATCATCCTCGTCCTTCCTCTTTTAATGAGAAATTTGTGTAGTCCGTCACCTTCCCCACCCGCAGTTATATATTCCATAGACATCTACAGAAATGTGTACTGATTGTTCTCCTCCATTCGTACTTCATGACGATTTTCCTCCATTGTTGTATTGAAGTACGTCTTCTTTGGTTGAAATTTTCATGAATTATTGTTTTGAATATTGATTATATAGGGTTTAGGGATGCATTTTCGAATAACAGAATATCCATGTGATTATTACTTAATCATACATATTATTGGTCGAGTTTGTGATCTGGCTATGGTTTTTTTATATTTAAAAATTTTTATGTGGTATTATTCTTTAGTTTACTATTGTGCGAAGGTGGTTGTTTGTGACAATGAGTTTGATGTATGGGTATCGTTTGTTTCTGTTGCTCATTGAATTGATTGAAGTATGTAATTTTTTATGTTAACTCATATACTTACTCTATGATGCATATATACAGGTATGAGTATCCGGTACGATACAGGTACGGTACGAGAATCAAATAATTTCTTAAAAATTAGGATATGGCTACGACAAGATACAATATAACATATATATAAAATATATATATAAAATCATACAACATGTCATTTTAAATAATTCAAAGTATTAAGTATCAGTAGATAAATCTTAAAAAAATTATTAAGTACAAAATAAATAGTTTCATCAAATATTAAAGTCATTCTTGAAAATTAAACTATTCATTATCTGCAGATAATAGCTGCTTCTCTAACTCTGGTTCATCAAGTGATAAGGATGCAACTTCAAGGCTTTCAGCACCATCAAACAGCACCCATTCATCTCCAGTGAGATCCCACATTTTGCTCTCTCCACTATTATACTTTTCGCTCTTCCTAGACAAAAGACGAAGATTTGTATGTATATATACTAAATCTTTAGCCTTTTTAGGATTAATATTGTTTCTCTTCATGGAGTGAAAGAAAAAGTAGGTGCTCTAATTTCGTTCCTAAGATGATGATGAGCTTGGTTGTCCAAGAAGCTTCAAGGCAATGCCTTGGAGTAATGAGGCTCCAGAAACATAAGTTATCCACCACTCTTTTGGCTCCGAAAGAGCTCTATCCACTAAAGAATCTTGAAGGCCGAATTCGTCTAGCTCTCTAGAGAATTTAGAAAACTCTCTTGTCGCCTCTCTTCTTTCATCAAGATCAGTAAAACATATTCTTAAGTACTTCTGTCTCTTAGTGGAAATCTCATGATCTCTATGTGGAGGAACTCTATTTGGTCCTTGTTGAAGCCATTGCTGACTATAATACCTATTTAATATAAAAAAACTTAACTAATACTAATACAATAAATGTAGCAAATTAAATTTAAAAACATAAAACTCAAAAAGAATAATTTGAATTTACCTAGGATTTAGTGAATGTGCTAAGCAATGCAAGGGTGTGCAACTTTTGTCCACCGATCAATAAGAATTTGATAAACAACACCATAAAAGGATGATGTCCCTCCTTCTTTGACCCTTTCATGGTTGAATATTATAGTCTTCACTTGCTCAATCATTGAGTCTCACATATCATAAATCAAGTGAACTGTAAGCTTATCAGTACCACATAATTGAAGCATATCACAAATAGGCCTTGTGACAGAAAGAATATAATCCACCTTGTCCCACCAAGAATCATCAAGAATAATTGCTTTCATATGTGTTGCCTTTCCAACATCATCCTCCCTGTAGGTGTTCCACTTCTCACTAATAACCATATTTTGGAGACCATGTTTGATGAACCTTAGCCTTTTCAACATGACTATTGTGGAAGCAAACCTTGTCTCGGTAATGGAAAGTAGCTTTAAAGTCACAAACTCATTGAATATAGCAAGCTTCATAGAATGATTTATGACAAAATTTCTAATAAACATAGCATCATCACGAACTAAAGTGATCCAATGACATTCCTCATAAACAACCTCATTCTTCTCTGTGTTTCTAGCCGCGCAAATATTTTTTCGAGCAAGATTGAGCGTGTGCAACACGCAAGGAGTCCAAAAAATATGAGGATAATCATTTTCAATAAGAAGTTCAATTGCCTTACACACAAGAGCATTATCAATGATAATTTGGACAACTTTTTTTGGTCCAACCTCTTCAATAGTGGATTTAATTAGACCTGTAACACCCCTTTGGAGGATGTCACATATATAAAGAAAATAAATAAAATCTACCCAAGTTGTAAAACATTTAATACATAATAATATGGGTCGTAAAATAATTCCTGTTAAACAGAATACCATTAAATAAAATAAAGCGGAAATATAAAGTAAACAGAAACAACACCACTCATAATATACATATGTTCCAAGTTATAAGTTATACAAATAATTTACAACTACAACTACAAATATTTAAACAGAAACAATAAATCAAAACAGTAAAGAGTCAATATATACATACGCAGACGCGCTCCCAAAATACACATCATAAATATTTATTCCTCGATGGATCACTCTCGGAAAACTCATCGGAAGATAAATACCAGATGCCTCGACACTCGGCGGACATGAGACCGCGCAGTCGATACGAGTGTCATCTCACTAGGCTCAGTGGAAACACCACCCCAATGACGCCTAATGGATAAAGGTAACTCTAAATGTAGAAACACCATCGTCGTCATCACTGGCTCGTCATCAAATCTGTTACGTAGGGTCACCGTCATCCGTCCCGCATACGTCACGGAGTCTCTATCTCCTCTCATGTGCCACGCTAACGATCCATCGTGAAACTCGAGAGTCACGAACCCCAAAAATCCAGGCACCGCCATACCAAAACTAATCAATCCAATGGATATGGATGATCAGATGGTTCTTGATCGTCAAACTGGTCGTCGGCTGGTGATCTTCCTCCTCCTCCTCGGGTACGAACCTCAAGAGGTCGTTCCTCTTCCTCTTCCTCAAACTCTTTATCGCGTAAAATAAATATACAGGAAAAACATACACAATACGAGAAAAGAGGTAAGACAATCTAAAATCATCACAAACATGGTAAATAAGAAAACGTCAAACAACAAGTTATACAATTCATGCAATATGAAAAGCTATAACAAAATCAAGTAACAAAATAAAGAAAAAGATTTAATTATCATAACGACACATAATATCACGATAAAATAAAACATCACGAGATAAAATAATAGAAACGTATAAATAATCCCCATAATACTAACCAGATAAAAATAGACGGATAAAATAAAATTCCGATATACTCATATAAAATATGACACGTTCCTACTCCATGGAGCTAAACAACACAGATACCACAGATATCGAGAGGAATGACTCGCAAAAATCTATTAGTACCACGGCTGCCCCAGCAACTATTCCGCTATGCATCACACGTTGCGTCTATAGCTCCACATCATTTACCATCCAGGCGTGGTGTAATTCAGCATGCCTCACGTCGTGACACTACGGGCAAATGTACTACTAGACTTTACAAATCTCGATTAAATATAGTGCGTGTCGAGTCCATTAGTGTGCTATCGGTTACCACGGCCCAATGGAGCTACCAATAATTATATGGAATCCCGTACACTAATGTTTCTAAGTTCATTAGAACAATGAACCACACTACGTTTATCGCATCGACAACACGATGTGATTCACCTCGTCAACCAAAATTCACCAAAAATTGATAAATTATCGAATACCCTCAATGTATAAAAATATATGCCCTCAATGGCAAAAATATACATAGAAGTCCCCTTGGACAAATCGTCTCAAAGCTGTCACGGGTTCACCTCATAGCCCGACAGCAGAAATCTAGAAACCCAGAAAAATACTGTTTCGGTCAATCGCGTAAAAATTTTATCGCGTTTTCAAAATCTCGTCGTTTTTATAAACATTTTTGAAGTCGTGTAAATATATTTTTCTGTTTTCAAAATCGCGTAGGATTTTTAATACGTTTTCTCAATCGCGTAAGATTTTTTAAATCATTTTCTTGACCGAATTCCTTAAAAAAATTACTGTTTAAATAAACAGAAATAATAAATAATACTTTTAAGCTACGTATAATATTTTTCATACCGTATACTGTCTTTTGGACATCTTTCCTATCTTATTTGTCCGTTTTTACTAAAAATTGACAGTATTTTGCTTAGAAAATTATATTAATGGTTTCCTAATTTTACCGTAAAAATTCTGTTTATTAAATTTTTAAACCATATAATTAATCCTTTTGAAAACTACTAACATGCTTCAAAATACAGCATGAGCTATATGTTAGAAATTTTTGAAAGTTACTGTATTTCATTTCTAATAACAAAATCATTAGTTCTAAGTTCTCAAACTTATTTCTAATTGATTCTTTTCCTTAAAACTCATTTTAGAAAAATTCTTTTTAACACATATTGCATTCTTATACTTAGAAAATGTTTGGATTTAATTTTAGAAACCATGGATACTTGGTTTGGCATGTTGACCGAAACTTAGAAATTTATGCTATTTGATTTCTAAATTCATTTTCCCCTAATCTAAACATAGAAAGAGAGCTTAAACCATGGAGAAATCATGGCTTAGAACTTTGAAAAAGAATTTAGAAAAGAAAAACTAGAAATTTCACCTTCTTGGTTGAATCTTCCAAGTAGGTTTTCAAGCTTCAAATGAAGGAATTTGCAAGAACTCCCAACTAGAGATGTTCTTAGGATTGTGTTTAGGTTTAGAAAACTTGGTTAGATGAAATTTTAGGTGGTTGAATGGTGTAGGTATTGGCTTGGCTGAATGCTTCACAAGAAAAGCATCAATGGTGTTTAGGGTTCTTGGATGAGAGAGAAGAGAGAAATTTGCATGAAAGAAAAGTGAAGAATGGTCTTCCACCTCCCTTGGCCGTAGCATTCAATGGGCATGCAAGGTGTGCATGGATTTGGCTTCATCCAAGCCCTTGGATGCATCAAAGGTTAAGATTAAGCCTTGATTAACAAGCTTTGCTCTCATTGGTTGGTTTAAGCTTAGTCATCTAGCTTAGTCACCTAGCTAAGTCACTAATGACCTAGTCATCTAGCTTAGTCACCATGTTCAAGAATGTTCCACTCTTAATGATGTTTAATTAAGCTACTAAGTTAACTGTATTAGCTAAACGTGGGTCTCACAAAACATTTCCGAGTTCACTGTCATCTAATTATACTGACTAATAAAATAATACACAAAATTATTTTATTAGACAGTTAAATCCTAAAAATTAAAAGATTACTAATCGTCTCATTCGAATTGGGTTTAGTAAGATCCCAAATTACCTGAATAATTAAAACAAGATTTCCCGGCCGGAAAAATATTATTTTCCTGTCCGGGAGCAAATCGCACAAAAAGTCCAAATAAATTCACAGACAATTATTGAACACTAAATCAAGTAGAAAATAATTAAAAACAAAGAAAAAAGACAAACAACATTCGGACGTAATGATCATTTTTTTATTTTTCCCCACGACGTAGCTAATCATCCAAAAAGTTCAAATAAAATTACAGACAGTATTAATTGTCTGTATATTTCTCAGAAAAATTAAAACAGTAGCTTGAGAAAATTTTTATTTTACTGTATCAAAGCAAAATACTTAAAACGATCAAATAAAATTTTAGCCTGTAAAACATATTTGTATTTCATACAGAAAACAAGAAACAGTAAAATAGGGACACAACGGTCATTCACACAAAAACTTGAAAAATAGCAAACAGTACATTCAGAACATTTTCTAAAAATTGGGGTGTTACAAGACCTGCTATGTAATTCTTATCTTTTATCTCCTTAGAACCATCAATGACCTTTAAAAATATAGGACCTCCATCTGAAGTAGCCATAAAATTAATCAGTGGCCTCCTTTGTGCATCAGTCCATCCATCAGTTACTATACTTATTCCCTTTTCACTCCAAGTCCATTTTACTGGTTCAAGTAATCTCTCAACATTTGCCCTTTTCCTTTGTAACAATGTAGTTCTTAGAGAATTGTAACCAGGAGGAGTAAAACCAGCAATAGAATTATTTGCAGCAAACTGATATGAACTAATGTAATAAGGACTGCGCGCAAGATTGAAGGGCAAACTGGCAGAATAAAACATCCTAGTAATTTCAGACTTAAGTTGTTCTCTAGCTCCAGCATTGAAAGCTCTATCTAAAGGGTTACCTGCCCTTTTTTTATTTCCTAACACAGGTTGTAATGATTGTTGAAATGTGATATCAATAATAGATGTAGGAGGAAAGGGAACATTTCTTGGTTTTCTTGATTCTTCAGCACACTCAACAACTGTATGAATTTCAGCTAAGTATTCATCATTCATTTTTGGACATCTATCAATTCCAACACCAGTAAGTCTAAGCAAGTGAGCCTTGACTCTAGTATATGAACCATAATAATAGTTCTGACAAAAGTTACATACCCATCATCTATTTCCACCACCCCCAGGAGCAGGGACTTCATCTCTTATGACATAAGCCCAAAGAGGAGTAGCTGTTTTTTGCTTGTCATCAACACAAATTTACTAATTATGTTGTAAGAACTACTATTAGCCTCAAACATGTTTAGAGCTTGATCTAAAAAAATAAAAATAAAAATTTGTTAGAAACTAAAAATTAAACCCGAAAATTATAATTCATTTAAATATTAAAAATATATTATTAAACTTTGAATTTTTTTTAATAAAAAAACTGAGTTAACTTCATAAAATTATAAGATAAAGAGTAATTCTTCTAAATAGATAGTGATAATGATAAGAAACAAATTATAATTTATAAAATTAATCAATATCATAAAATTAAAGTCACATATTAAAATTTATCAATCATAAAATTTTTAAACATTAAAAATTATAATTAAAAGGAGAGAGTCACAATAAAAATTTAAAAATTAACAATTCTAAAACATTAAATTAATTAAAAAGTTAAAAACTTTTCAGTCATAATTAAATTAATAGTTCCAAAATGATAAGTGAATTAAAATGTTGAAACTTAAAAGTTTTTCATTTTCACTCCTAACTCATAAATATGCATTACCATAATGTGAGTATGTCACATATTGCAAAGTGAAGTGTCTGAAGACTATAATATTAATAAAAAGTAAAAACATAATTGCATTAAAGGCTTAAACTTTAAAGCCATCACGTGTTGAGAAGTGAAAAATTTGAAGGCAAGCATCAAATGAAGACTATCACATCAGCAAGACTAACACTTTATGGCATAAAGTTTATGCCTTTACCAAAGGGCCTTTCACGTGTTGTACCTTGTACCTGAAGAGTGGAGAGTCTTTTGGCTTTTGAAGTTTCTGTTTTGAGGAGAGGAAACACTGTTAATCTAGAAACAACGTGAGAGCTTCGAGCAGGGAGAGACGAGCTTCAGTGCTGTAGCGAGCTACTCCACAATGTGTCATAGACACAAGCACAGTAGTGGTCGAAGATGGAGATTAGAAAGTCACCAAAAAGTTACAGTTCCAGATCGGAGAAGGAGGCCACACAGATCTAGAAAACTATGGGTGAATGGGTATTTTTTGACTCAAAATCAAGGGTAAGGTGAGTTAAATACGCCAAATCTATTGCATAAGTTTAGTCCCAAAAGATCTTGATTTTTTGAATTAAAATCTTAATTTTTTCGGATTAATTTGATTCACCAGCCATTTACGCATTTTTGGCTGTTTTGGGGCGTTTCAGAGCATTTTGGAATGTGTTCGAAAAAAAAGAGAGCTACCCATATGTTTTTCGATGATCTGTACGCGTCTCTATTTTCGATACGCACCGAACACCGGTATGGTAGCCTGAGAGCCATATCGGTGCTTCATAGGGTTGAGTGATTTACTTGTGGAGGGTTCCAAACTTTATGGATCGTACTCAGCCCACGATGGAAATGGTGGTGATGGATGAACAAGTTGTTATTGTATTTTCAATTTTAATGTACTTTAGCTATTTTTTATACCATTTTATATAGTTGGTAACATGATTATTATAATACAGGGTGAACGAATTCAATGTTCAATTAAGAGCTGTCATGTGTATCTCTTTGAGAATGATATCAAGGAGGGCAATGTCTATATATTGTCAAATTTCTCTATTGCATTAGATGCCATGAAGTTCAAACCCACAAGGCATGAATTTAGGATTTTCTTTAAGAGAGGGAGACCCACTTCATTTTCATAGAAGATTCTTTCATCCCTTTGAATGGGTTTTATTTTGTTCCATACAACCAAAGTCTTAATGAGAACGGGAGGACTCATACTTGGTTGATGTGTGACATTATGAAAACAAGATATAGCCTTTTTTTTGTTTAACTCATAATACATTTAGGGTCTAATTTATTGTTTTATATATTTCAAGATGTCATTGGTTTGCTTAGTGGCAAAGGGGAATTGACTAGGTTTTATTTTGTTCCATACAACCAAATTCTTAATGAGAAATGGGAGGACTCATACTTTGTTAGTATGTGACATTGTGAAAGCAACATATATCCATTTTTTGTTTAACTCATAATACATTTAAGGTCTAATTTATTATTTTATATCTATGAAGCACAAATACGGACACAAGACACAGGACACGACACGGACACAGAGACACACTAAATTAAAAAAAATTGTAGGATACGGATGCAACACACACACACACAACACACACACACACACACACACACACACCTATATATAATTGCAAAATTTAAGAAAAAAGATTCATAATTCATTAATATCATTTCTATAAGCTTGAAGATTTATAATATCTTAATATATGTCATATGTGTCAATATTTGCTATCTAAAAAGCCCATCCTAAAAAATATGGAGCATAATTTCTATTGACATATTCTAAAAAATCTCCTAAACTAACTTCTCCTAATAGAACTAACCATGTATAAGTACATGTGCATAAAAAATTAACTAGAGGGAATATTAGTGTGAGGCAAACTTCGGTAACGATGAAGTGGACAACTTGGTACGAGTAGAGGTAGAAGGAGCAGATAAAAATACTGGTATGTGAAAAGAAAAAACTTAAAAATCTAATAATGGCGTGTGAAAAGATAAAACTTAAAATATTGACATGTGAAAATAGTGACTTAGGACGTCAGTCATGTGATTAGGCTTAGATGAGTTACAGCCTTACTAATTGAATGTTAGTCATAGAAAGTGATTTTTTTAAAAAAAATATTAATGAGTTGTGTCCAAGTCGTGTCCTAAATGTGTTCAAGCATATTCGAGATGTGTCCAAGCGTGTCCGAAACGTGTCCAAACTAAAAATAATAATCTTTTTAATCTAACACATTCGGACACACAAGACATGTGTGTCATACGAGTGTCTCTATGTTTCTGATACGGACACGTGTTACGTGTCAGACACGTGGACACGCCTCAAAAACGGCGTGTCCGTGCTTCATAGTTTTATATATTTCAAGATGTCATTGGTTTGGTTACTGGCAAAGGGGAATTGACTGAATTCAAAAAAGACGGCAAACCTTGCAACTATATAGTGATTGAGCTGGACAACCTTGAGTAAGCAGGCTCATGCAATTTTTACATGTTAATTCCTTTCTTTTACTATGTTTTCCTTGCTCTTTGTGAGTATATCTTAAAAATCTATGTAATGAAGGGGAGGAGATAAGCTGTGAGACCTTATAGGAGGGCTTTTTCCATATGTTTTTGAAACATCTTGAAGACAATCCTGATTCTAATTATGTTGTGATTCTTCAGTTTGGAAAAATTGTTGTGAAAAGTGTTTTATTTCAAAAAGAATAAAGTCCCACATTGATTGGGAGTAAGACTTTGGAAGAGTTTATATATCAACTTGTGTTTTGGGCTTGGTAAGAAACAAATTATGTGGTGGGCTTGAGCACACAAACATGGCCTGAAAGCGTGGCTAGTGCAAATCATCGATTTGCTTCTCGTGCACGTGATATCATGAGGGCCTCTTGTCTGAAAATGAGTTTTTTTAAGAGGTTTAAAACTGATTTGGTCTTATCCTTTTTTGACTTGGTTTGCAACTTCTAACGTTCATTTTCTAACGTGCAGATTCCAACATATAAATCAGTTTTCAACGGGCAAATCTATTTTCCAACAGACAAATTCCAACGTTATTATGCTAACATACATATTTTCTAACATTCTTTTCTGCTAATGACTCTTTCCTACTTTCTATAAAAATTGTTCACTTTATGCTATTATATACACAACTTTCTTCACCTTCTCTTCTCTGGTACTTTTCTCTCTTCATCTTCTCTATTGAGTTACGTTTTGTTCTAAATCTCTTGCAGTTCTTAAAATCCTGTCAAATAGGAAAAGCTTGCAGTACCCTGGGGGATTTTCATTTATACCAAAATAATCTATGAGGGCAGTTCTTTGAACGCTTCAGGCTTCACGATTTTACTATGTATTTAAATTGCAGGTCACAATTGACAACAATCTCAAAGAGTATGGCCGAAGCAGGAAACGCCACCAATACCCGTGCAAGCTCCTCTGCTAACAACGGATCCGACATCTTTAACACACAACACCCTCCTCTAGTTGTTACCACAGTCACCTATGCCAAACCCTTCCATGATGTCTCCAAAATCGAAATGTTTAGAGGCCAAAACTTCAAAAGGTGGCAGAAGTGTGTCTACTCTGTTCTTAACATGCACTGCGTCGCTAATGCTCTCACAGATCCAATGTCAGACTTATCTGCTAACCCAAAAAAACTATACGACTGGACTTATGCCAACAAGGTTTGTAGACATAAAATTCTTAGTGCATTATCTAACGAATTGTTTAGTGTCTACTGTTCATACAAGGAAACCAACAAAATCTGGGAGTCTATGCTTCTCAAATACACTGTTGAGAATGCTGGGAGACAGAAGTTTATCATTGGAAACTACTACAGGTGGGAGATGACTGATGAAAATGACATCAATACTCATATCAACGAATACCACAAGCTGTTGGAAGAATTGAAGGCCGAGAAGATCCCACTACCTAATGAGTTCATTGCAGGATTGCTAAATTACCACAATCTTAGAAGGACTACAAGCAGCAACTCAAACATAAGAACAAATAGTTGTCTTTTGCCGATCTGATCACCCATATCATCATTGAAGACATAAACAGAAAGGAGATCAAAGCTGCAAGAGCAAAATCATTGGCTTCAAGGGCAAACACGGTACAAGTCAATAAGAAAAGGTACAACAATAAACTTAACAAAAGGTCTGATTACAATAAACCTAACTATGTGCTAAGAGTGAATAATCCCACTTTCAAAATTAGTGGAGGAAATTGTTATGTTTGTGACAAGCCAGGTCATTGAACAGCTTAATGCAGACATAGGAAGAGAAATGACAATCCTCCTAAGCCAAAGACAAATTTGGTCGAATCAGATGATATAATTACTGCGGTAATTTCTCAAGCCTTGTTGATAGCTAATGTGAATGATTGGGTGGTAGACTCTGGGGCTACCAGACATATTTGTGCAAACAGAAATATGTTTACCTCCTACAATTCTGTGAGGGATGGAGAAAAATATGTATATCTTGGTGATTCTTGAACTGCTAAAGTTCTTGGGAAAGGAAAAGTTCTTCTCAAACTCACATCTGGCAAGACCCTAGCTCTCAACGAAGTGCTTCATGTACCTAGCATAAGGACAAATTTAATTTATGTGGCCTTGGTAGGAAAAGTTGGGGTTAAGGTGTCTTTTGAGTATGACAAAATTGTGATGACAAAAAATAATATACTTGTGGGAAAAAATTATTGTAATCAGGGACTATTTGTACTCAATGTTGCTCAAATTAATGAAAATGCATCTTCTTCTGCATATTTGATTGACTCTATGGATATGTGACATGCTAGATTAGGACATGTTAGTGCTTCTTATATTAAGAAAATGCAATATCTTGAATTAATTTCTAGTTTTAGTGATACATGCTTAAATAAATGTGAAATATGTGCGGAATCAAAAATAACTAAAAAATCTTGTTTATCCATAGAAAGAAATACTAAAATTATTGAATTAATTCATTCTAATTCAGGAGACTTAAAACAAACTATGACTAGAGGTGGTACAAAATATTATGTGACTTTTATTGATGATTTTTCTAGATATTCCAAGGTATATTTACTTAGAAATAACGATGAGGCGTTTGACATGTTTCTAGTATATAAAGCAGAAGTAGAAAATCAATTAAATAAAAGAATTAAAAGAGTTAGATTAGATAGAGGTGGTGAATACATTTTATTTAATGAATTTTGTGAAAAAGAAGGAATAATTCATGAAATTACACCCTTTTACTCACCTCAATCCAATGGAGTAGTTGAAAAGAAAAATAGGACCTTAAAAGAAATGATGAATGCTCTATTAATTAGTTCTAATGCATCTGATAACCTCTGGGGTGAAGCCTTATTAATTGCGTGTCACTTACAAAAATAGGATAAGAAAACAGGTAAAACACCATATGAGTTATGGAAGGGTTATAAGGCTAACTTAAAATATTTAAAAGTGTAGGGTTGTTTAGCTAAAATAATGCTACCTGAACCTAAAAAGAGGAAAATAAGCTCTAAGACTTCATATTGTATGTTTATTAGGTATGCTTATCATAGTGCTGCATATAGATTTTTAGTTTTAAAAAGTGATGTGCTTGATTGCAAGTCTATAATTAAGATAAAAAATGCTGAATTTTTTTAACATGTTTTTCCCTTAAAATTAGAAAATATTTCTGAAGCTCCAACATAATTTATTTGATGATTTACATGAGGATTTGAGAAGAAGTAAAAGACAAAGAAAAGAAACTTCTTTTGGAAATGATTTTTATATATATCTTGTTGATGATGACCCTTTAACTGTTTCTAAAGCTTTTTCCTCACCTGTTGCACCTTTTTGGAAAGAAGCCATTAAATCTAAAATTAATTCAATTACAAAATGCAATACTTAGGTTTTAGTAGATTTACCTCCTGGAGCAAAACCAATTGGTTGCAAATGGATTTTACAAGGAAATATAACCCCAACGGATTAATTGAAAAATATAAGGCTAGATTAGTAACAAAAGGTTTTACTCAAAAACAAAATATTGACTTTTTTGATACCTTTGCTCCTGTAACCAGAATTTCTTCTATTCAAGTTTTGAATGCTTTAGCCTCTGCATATAATTTGGTTATTCACCAAATAGATGTTAAAACAACTTTTTTAAATAGTGATTTAGAAGAAGAAATTTACATGGTACAACCTGAGGGGTGTGTAATTCCTGGACAAGAAAATAAAGTATGTAAACTTCTCAAATCTTTATATGGTCTAAAACAAACACCTAAACAGTGGCATGAAAAGTTTGATCAAACTTTAATTAGTGATGGTTTTTCTTCTATTGAAGTTGATAAATGTGTATATACAAAATTAGTAAATGATGAATGTGTGATTATTTGTCTATATGAGGATGACATGCTCATTTTTTGTACTAGCCATGACATAGTGCATCAAACAAAATGTTTTCTTGCATCTAAATTTGATATGAAAGACATGCGTGAAGCTAGTATAATTTTGGGTGTTAAAGTCATAAGGATGTATGATAGTATAATACTGTCACAAGAACATTATGTTGAGAAACTTCTAAAGAAGTTTGGACATTTTGATGTTAAACCCGTAAGTATCCCTTATGATGCTAACACTCAGTTAAAGAAAAACAAAGGTGATCCTGTTATCCAATCTCAATATACACAGATTATTGGGAGTCTGTTGCATTTAATGAATTTCACTCGACCTGACATAACATATGTTGTATGCAGATTGAGTAGATATACGCATAATCCCAATACTGATCACTGGGTCACTTGGTTAGACTAATGAAATATTTGAGAGGTACCATGGACTATGGTATTGTTTATAGTGGATTTCCCGCTATATTAGAAGGATACAATAATGCTAATTGAATTTCAGATTCAGATGAGATTAAATCTACTAGTGGCTATGTGTTCACCTTTGGTGGTGGTGTGGTGACTTGGATATCAGCCAAACAAATAATAATTGCAAAATCCACCATGAAGTCAGAGTTTATTGCTCTGGATAAGGCTAGTAATGAAGCCGAGTGGTTGAGAAATTTCTTAGAAAATATTCCATTGGGAATAAAACTAACCCCTTCTGTGTCTGTGTATTGTGACAACAAACAATATTTATTGCAAATAATAAAACCTTTAATGGTTAGAACAAACACATTAGGTTGAGACATGAGGTGATAAAGCAGCTACTGAAAGATAGAATTATATCAATTGATTATGTGAAGTCAAAAGTGAACTTGGCTGATCCTCTGACTAAGCCTTTGGGAAGGAACTGAATAGGGAATGAGACTTAAGCCAATTTGAAACTAACAGTGATGGTAACCTAACTTTTATGAGTAGAGATCCCAAGAAAAGGTTCATATGGGTAATAACAAGTCACTTGTTAGTACTGCTAGCACTTTGTTTATCCCTTCCTATGGTGTGAGAAGTATGAGAAGTGCTAGACTGCATTTAATGAGAGGATAAACTAAATGCTTTTAATGAATTTCATATCCCTTACGGGTGGTGTATAAAGTGTAGTATACACTTGATGAAATCATCTATATGAGTGTAGAGTGGGGCCGCTCCTATGAGATAATGACATAGCCTCTAGAGCACTCATGAACAACGAACGAGTATGGCCTCAAAGTGCAAAATGACGTTAATAGCAAGAGATAAGTGAGAGTGTAAATGTAATTAAATAAGATTTTAATTTACACGAAAAATGTTATGGTTCATAGAAGTTTAAACTTCACTAATCACATTGTAAGTTAAAGTCCTATTTATCTAGGTCTGGTTCATAGTCTAGAAGACACCAGATTTGAAATATTTGCATTCATAATGTAACACAAAATTTGTTTTTAATTATTGATTTGATTTTTATTTAATATTCTTTTGAAATATATGGGGGATTGTTGTGAAAAGTGTTTTATTTCAAAAAGAATAAAGTCCCACATTGATTAGAAGTAAGACTTTGGAAGAGTTTATATATCAACTTATATTTTGGGCTTGGCAAGAAACAAATTAGGTGGTGGGTTTGCGTGCACAAAAATGGGTTGAAAGCTCGTGGCTAGTGCAAATCATGGATTTGCCCCTCTTGCGCGTGATATCATGAGGCCTGAATCTTTTTATCAAAAATTTAATTAATTTTTTTGAGCTTGTTTGAAGATCAGTTTCATAAGAGGTTTAAAACTAATTTGGTCTTATCCCTTTTTGACTTGGTCTGCAACTTCCAATGTTCATTTTCTAACGTGCAGTTTCCAACGTATAAATCATTTTTCAATAGGCAAATTTGTTTTCCAACAGACAAATTGCAACGTTATTATGCTAATGTACATATTTTCTAACGTTCTTTTTTGCTAATGGCTCTTACCTACTTTCTATAAAAATAGTTCACTTTATGCTATTTTACACACAACTTTCTTCACCTTTTCTTCTCTACTGCTTTTCTCTCTTCATCTTCTCTACTGTGTTACATTTTGTTCTAAATCTTTTGCAGTTCTTGAAACTTGGTCAAACAGGAAGAGTCTACATTACCCTGAGAGATTTTCATTTATACCGAAATAATTCTTGAAAGCAGTGCTTTGCACACTTCAAGTTTCACGGTTTTACTATCTATTTAAATTGCAGGTCACCGTTGACAACAAAAATGAAATCCTACAAAGGTTTTTATGATATACTTTTATTAATTATTTGTTTAATCAGAACTATTTATATAAGATTATGAATCATTTGTGTAATTTAATTTATATATAGGAACAATGGGTGTATCTAATACCAACTACACCTCCAAACTTCTTATTAACGCAAATATTCCAGAAGTTGAATAATTTTGTTTAAGGTATAGTTTCTTAATCATGTAAGTTTTGTCCAGCATGTGTTTAAATTTGATATCATGCAGATCTTATTGATATAACATGATTTATTAGACAGGATTCAAAATGATAAGAATTCACCCACTCAATAGTTAACACAGCTGGTACGTGAGGCTTCATACTCTATGGAACAAGATTTCCTGTTTGATTCTATTTATAAGTCAATTGTCGATATAAAGGAAGTGAAACATGTTATTGTTTTAATAATGGTCTTCTGAATAGCATTCATTTGGATCCATGATTGTCTCATGTTGAGTTGATTTCAATTTTGGCAACAATTTTATAATTCAATCATTCAATATACTATGTTTTCTGTTAGCTGGTGTCTTTGTTACAATTGGTACCGTCAAAGACATTAAGTCTGAGTATAATTGGTGGTACCGTGCTTGCAAGAGATGTTTCAATGGTTTGAGGGAAGATGATCGCAAGTTCTATTGTAAGAAATGTGATACTTCCCTACCTTTGTTCCAAGGTATGGATGCAATACTATTATTGTAGTTTTTTCTTTATTTTAATTCATCATTTTTTCTGTTGACCCTTTTGATAATTTCCTGTTTCGATTGATCAGGTACAATATCCACCTAAGAGTTATGGATGAGACTAACTCTGCATCTTTCTTGTATTTTGATCGTGATGCTGCAAAGTACTTGAACATAAGTGCAGATGACCTTCGTTACTCTTACATCACCAGGGTACAATGACAAAAAAATTTATTATCTTATATTTTAATATATATCGTTTGACTCTAATTTTATAAAATGATTTTAATGCAGGGAGGTGACAAGAATTTTCATCCTGCAGAGATTGACGTGTTCAAGGATAAGAGGCTTCTTTTCAAAGTTCAAATGAAGATTTAGGATTTTAATTCATTTGAACCCTATGTCAATAACATTCTAAAGTTCTGTTATGATGAGAAGATAATATCAACTTTCATTCAGAAATACAAAGTTGAAGATGTATGGTGATATATATATTGAACGAATCATTATTCATTTTATAATTTCTTCATATATAAATAAAAAAATCTAGATAACTGCCTTTACCTTTTTGAATGAGTTTCCTTTCTTAAGAATCAATGAAATCAATTTATCCATTATGTGAACTATCAAGGAGCTGAAAAAAAAAGTTTATGTATGTTTCGAATTAAATTTAACTAAAGTTCCCTATAATACTTGGTGGATTAATTCTGGATGTACAACTCATATTTCTAATACGATGAAAGATTCCTTATAATCTAAACCATAAACCCTAATGAGAAGTTCATCTTCATGGGAAATAGAGTAAAAGTTCCAGTGGAAGGTGTCCGAACTTACCATGTAATCTTAGACATTGGACATCATTTAGATTTATTTGAAACTTTTTATGTACTTAGTATTTCTATGAATTTAGTTTCTTTGTCTAAACTTGATGTTGTTAGATACTCTTTTAAGTTTGGTAATGGATGTTTTAGTTTATAAAAGCATACCGATATGATTGGTTCTGGTATACTTTGTGATGATTTATATAAATTGAATCTTGATAATTTATATGTTAAAACTCTTATGACCTTGCAACATAATGTTGGCACTAAACCTAGTTTAGTGAATAAACGTTCTGCTTACTTATAGCGTAAATGTTTGGGTCACATTTCCAAAGAAAGAATGGTGAAACTAGTGGGAGTGAAGCTTCATGAAATGTGGAGATTAAGGAAGTTAGAGTACAAGTTCCCTTAACTTGTGCTTCTACTTATGAAATTGTTGTTCCTCATGTTGTTGAACTGAATAACAATCAAGAAGAACAAAAAATTAATGATCCCTGAGGTTAACGATGAACCTATATTAGAATAACCACAAGAAATAGCATTAAGAAGATCTTAATGAGAAAGGAGATCTACTATTTCAAATGACTATGTGGTATATCTACAAGAGTTAGAAAATGACTTAGGAATTAATGATAATGATCCAGTTTCATTTTCACAAGCCATTAATAGTGATAATGCTGATAAATGGTTAGATGCCATGAAAAATAAGCTTAAATCAATGGAACGTAATGGTGTATAGGATCTTGTGGAGTTACCTGAAGGGTGCAAGAGAGTTAGGTCTAAATGGGTCTTTAAGACTAAGCGTGACTTTCATGGCAACCTTGAATGCTACAAGGCTCGTCTTGTTGCCAAAGGTTTTACTCAAAAGAATGTCATTGACTATAAGGAAACATTTTCACCAGTTTCCAAGAAAGATTCTTTCAGAATTATCATAAATTAGTAGCTTATTATGATCTAGAGCTACATCAAATGAATGTGAAAACCACATTTCTAAATGGGTTTTTTAGTTGAGGGGAAAGAACACATGATGTGTAAACTTATGAAATCAATATATAGACTTAAGCAAGTTTCCCTAAAATGGTATCTCAAGTTCAATGATACTATTGTATTCTTTTGATTTAAGGAAGACACTATTAATCGGTCTATATATCTGAAGGTTAGTGGGAATAAGTTTATCTTTCTGATTCTGTATGTTGATGGCATCTTGCTTGCTACTAATGATCTTAGTCTATTAATTGAGACTAAGAAGTTTCTCTCTAATAACTTTGAAATGAAAGATATGGGAGATGTAAGCTATGTGATTGGAGTAGAAATATTTCGTGACAGATCACAAGAATTGTTGGGTTTATCTCAGAAAAGCCTATATCAATAAAGATATAGAAAATGGATAAATGGCCAGCATGTATGGTTCCAATTAAGAAAGGGGACAAATTAATGTTATGGCATACTTTGAGGTCATTATTAATGAATTATGGTTGCAGAATTTTATTTAGGACTTAGAATTGTCGACAGTATTGCCAAGTCCTAAAGTTTATTGTCTACAACAATTTTCTTTTCTAAAAACGACAAGTATTCTAAAGGTGCTAAACATATGAAATTGAAATACTTTGCTGTCAAATAAGAAGTTCAAAAACATAAAATGTCAATAAAGCACGTTAGCACCGACTTTATGATTGTTGACCCTTTGATGAAAAGGTTATCGCCCAAAACATTTAGTGGACATGTTGAAAGTATGGGCATTATTGTATATATTATGTTAATGATGATGTTTTATATACTTTGACACTCTGAGCTCATGAATGAATATGTTTCTGTCTTACGTGTTTTTCGAATTTGTATACATGATTGAATAAGAATGATAATAACAAGTTTTGTTTTCAATAATGACATTATTATAGGACCAATTATGTACTTCCTATTTATAGGTCATGTCAAGAAGATGACTAATTTTGTGGTACATGGAAGGGATTATGTTGATTAAATGATATACGACCACCATGACTCATGTTAATTTATTCTTGGTCATGATGAATGATATATCTAATGTAAAGAGGAGTTTGTGTGTGTGTGTCTATATATATATATATATATATATATATATATATATATGTAATAAAGAATCAATCTTTTCTCTATATGTAACTTACACTTCTCTTCTCATCCCTTCGTTGGATCTCGCCGTCTTTGACGCACTTCCGGTTTTCACTTTAATGTTTTAAATTTAATTTACTTTATTTTTATGCATTTCATATACATGTAAGTAGTCCATCAGCATCCTACTTCTCTCTATCCTGCTCTCTTCTCCCCCTCCGTTTTCCCGTGATCTTCGCCGTATAACTCTGGTATCAGAGCCTGATGGGGAAGTAGGAAAGTAAATGAACGGAGCTACTTTTATCTTATTGAACGGGATATTAACGTTGTTATATTATAATGCTTTGATATTTTTCTGATCTGCTTATTTCTTTATTAAATCATGTTATAACCTGTTAAAACTAGAAATTATAACTGGATCTGGAAAGTACACAGTTTATGTTACCCTATCTTCATCTGGACGGTACATAATACCCGTGTTGGATCTTTGCTGTGGGGCTGTAGCAGTAAGTCCCAGTGGTGAAGGGCAATAAGTCTAATTCGACGATGCTTCCACAGGAAGTGATAGTTTGGGTACGGTGGTGACCTTGGACCAAGATCTGGTAAATGCTTGTGGTGGCTATAGATCTGGACATAATTAAGGACTTAAAAGGTTAAATTATGATTTAATAATTGATAATCACCTCAGATCTAAATCAAAGTATAAAATAATCTGGTAATCTTAAAATCTAGTTCAGAAGATAAATTTAACTTAAATTTCCTCATTTTTGCTTCTATAGAACTAAATGATGGCTATGGTATCGGGGGTTTATACATCTTATCTGCTTCTGATCTTTATTTTTCTGTGTTCATATTTCTGTTCTTATACTTGTTTTTTATCTGTTTTGCTTTTCTCTCTTCTGTAACTATGTTACGATCTTTGTCTTCTGCTTTCTCCAAACTCTCAATCAAATCATCTCATCCATCATCTTCTTCTTTTTCTGAAAAATAAACGAAACAAACTAAAACTGACATCTTTAATGAAGAAATTCATTTTGAAGACATAAACCAAGATTTTGACAACTGGAAAATTCTAAAAATTTCCACAAACAACCTCTACAAACCTGAAGGTAGTTTCTTTAGGAGTTCTGATTATATTATTAGGACTGTAGAGAAAACAATCATAATTGAATCTGATGATGAAGAATTCTACTTATTGTCTAAAGAATCAATTAAAAAACACAAATCAAAATATAACTTTCTGCATGTTGCTTGTGTGCAGGTTGCTATCAAGCCTTTAATCCGCGATGGGTTAAACGCATCTATCCTTCTCTATCTAAGAGATGTTCGTCATAACGAATTCCACGACTCACTGCTTGGAACTATAGAAACAAGCCTAGGTCATGGCCTAATCTACTTCAATTGCTACCCGGATAAAACGGTTAGCCTCCAAGACAAAAACATTTTAGACTGTCTCTTCTTAAATCTGAAAGTCTGTGGCTTAAGCATGAAGCCCGGATCTGTCCTTTTGTCTTTAATCTATAGGATTCAGTATAAAGTAATCAATTCTTCCATCTCTAAAGCTTTAAAATCTAAAGAAAAAAAGGGTAACAACCTTATTTTAACTGACACATCTAAGGCCAACGTTGTTGTCCCAAAAATGGTCCGATGGGAGGATGTGGTTCTCCCTCAAAAATGGACTATGGATGAAGCTGCACTAGCTTTGCCTAGAGAATCTCTTGAGATTCAAGAAATTGTCCAACACCAATCTGGAAAAGTCGAACTAACGTTTGACCGAAGAAACTCTTTTAGCTCATCTAGATCTTTTAGGTCTAATTCAACTAGATCTGATAATTTTAGGTCTGCTGTGTCTAGAAAATCATTTTCAACTGTAGGATCTTCTTCTACAATTAATCTATAGGGTTTAGACACATCCTCAACCCTTCCTAAGCCTATCTACCGTCAGGAAGATAACCAAGACCAGAGATCTATTCTCTCCCCAACTTTCTCAGATATGAATGATGTCCATGATTAGTACACCATTCGTTATTGATAAGCCAACCCTTAAAAAAGACTTCTTTTCTGAGGCATGGACGCTTCAACGGGAATGGTTTTTTGAAAATTATACGGGTGAAAAGAAAACTGAAATCCAAAATAAATGGTATACATTTATGGAAAACATCAAAACCAATGTTCCTTTCTTTGACTGGTTTCATGCCTATCTGACTAGGAATGAAATTCCCTATCCATGGAGCATCGGTCTTATGGAGGATCTGTCTGTTAATGTCTTAACAGTCTGGCATCGCAAGGACGAAACCCTTGTTAAAACCATTCTTCCTCCCCAAAGTTCTTATTTTCTGGATAAGAAAGATAAAAACAATAAACCTGTCGTTGCCTCTCCATTCAAATATAGAGCTGACGATGAACCCATAGGATCTCATGATATTAAAAGTTTTATGGAACAAATCAATTATACAAATAATTATCTCCAAGTCTTAGGTGAGAAAATCTTAAACAAAGAACCTAAGAATAAAGAAAAACAATCTGAAGATAAACCTTCAGTTTCTAGAGCTAAAACTGAGAAAATTGCAATCGAAAAACCTATCTTCAAACCGTTTAGAGTTTTTAAATAAGTAAAAGAGTCTATCAAACTCTTAAAAAACAAGAATTTAAGTAATCCGAATTCTAATCCAAATACTGATCTTGTTAGTGAAATTGTTTCTAAACTAAATCGTATTCTCACTTGTTGACGCCGTCATCCCGGATATGCCTCAATCTGAATCTTCTAGGGTCTCCAAACCCTTGATCATCAACACTCTTAAACAGTCTGATTCCCAGTCTGAACCAGATTGTCAATCTGAACAGAGTTCTGTTATCAAAGTCAACCCAGTTATTAGCAAAGTTCTTAACTGGAAAAATCCTTCTAAACTTTATTATCAGCGAGCAACTCCTCCTGATCTGTTGCTTGAAGAACGTGATCCAATGTTTAAATCCTTTAGTGCCAACAATGTTTATGTCTAGGATATTGATGGAAAAATAGAGTATCAAATCCTTAATACTCTCCAAGAAATGACGATGGTCTCTATAGCTTATCAAACTTCTTATGATTGGAGCAATTTAATTATCTGTGAAGTCCTGGTTGCTTGCTTCACTGGTCAACTTAAAGGTTGGTGGGATCATTATCTCACTGACACATAGCGTAACGATATTCAAAATGCCGTAAAAACTGACCCAGAAGGTTATCCTATCCTTAGTGATGGTAAACCTGTCCCTGACAGAGTTAATTCATTAATCTTCGCTATTGTTCAACATGTCATTGGCGATCCTTCTATCTGGCGTGATAGATCTGCTGAACTTTTGTCTAATCTTAAGTGTAAAACCTTAGCTGATTTTAGGTGGTACTGTGATACCTTCCTTACTAGGGTTTATACTCGTGAAGACTGTCAACAACCTTTATGGAAGGAGAAATTCCTTGCAGGACTTCCTAAATCAAAGTTAGAGATAAAATCCGTGGTCAATCTCTTAATAGAGAAATTCCTTATGAGCAGTTGAGTTATGGACAACTTATTACTTTCATCCAGAAAGTCGCCCTAAAAATCTGTTAAGACGATAAAATCCAATCTCAGCTTGCCAGAGAAAAGGCTTAAACAAAGCGGGAGCTTGGAAACTTCTGCGAACAATTTGGTCTTCCTTGTACCAGGAAGAAGAAAACTAAACCAAAATAGATTCATCCACAAAAATCTAAATATTTTAAGCATAAAGCTTCAACCAAACCTAGAAGACTTAAGTAAGAGTTTAAGTCAAAACCTCCAATTAACAATGTCAATGTCCCTAAGAAACCCGTAATCTGCTATAATTGTGGCAAACCTGGTCATATTAGCAAATATTGTCGGCTTAAGAAAAAGATAAAAGCCTTAAATCTTGATCAAGCTGTTGAAGAACAACTTAATAACCTTCTTATCGAATCGTCTGAAGAAGATTCTGAAAAAGAATTTTCTGAAGATTTAAATCAAATTTAGGATGATGATATCTCATCATCTGATGGAGATTCAGACTCTCCAGTGGTTAATGTTTTAACCAAAGAACAAGATCTTCTATTTGAAGTTCTTAACTCTGTCGAAAACTCTGAAGAACGAAGTATCTTCTTACAAAAATTCAAATCTATCATTGAAGAATCCTCTTCTAAAAACATGAAAAAACCGATCATAAGAAATAAATATGATCTCAAAGAAACTATTAAGAAGCTGGAGAAAACTTCTAAGAAACCTGTCACTCTTCAAGATCTTCAATCTGAGATTAATAATCTTAAAATTGAAGTTAAAAAACTTAAGGAAGAACAACAACTTCATTCGTTTATTATCTCCCAGTTAGGTGATATGCAGTCTGACACAGAATCTGAAAAATCTGAAAAAATTCTTGAATCCTCAATTATTGTCAAACCAAACTCACCAACTGATAATGATGCATTCTATGACATTATTAATCAACTTAGGATCCAGAAATTCTTCATCAATATTAAAATCAAAATCGATGATTTTGTTCTTAACACTGTGGCACTATTTGATACTGGTGCAGATTCAAACTGTATTTTGGAGGGAATGGTTCCAACAAAGTACTTTGAAAAAACTACCGAGTGGCTCAGTACCGCTAGTGGATCTAAGCTTAAAATACAGTACAAACTTCCATCCGCAACCATTGAGAATCAAGGTTTCCAAATTGAAACCTCCTTTCTGCTTGTAAAGAACCTCAAAGGTGAAGTCATCCTTGGAACACCTTTTATTAGGGCTCTCTTCCCTTTGCAAATCACTGAAGATGGTATTATTACCCAGCATCTTGGCAAGACTATCTATTTTCCATTTCTCAGAAAACCGATTCTTAAAACTCTTAATCCAATTGTTAATCTAATTAACAATAAACAAAAACAAATTAAATATCTTAAAGAAGAAATTTCTTATAAGAATATTGAAACTCAGCTTTCTCAACTACAGGTTCAGAAACGTATTCATCTCTTCATCTTCAAGTCCAAGATTCAATTTGTTCAGAACTTCCTAACGCGTTTTGGGAAAGAAAGAAGCATATGGTTGATCTTCCATATGAGAAAGACTTTAACGATTGTGTGATCCCAACCAAAGCTCGTCCTACCCAAATGAGTCATGAACTTCTCGATTTCTGTAAGGTCGATATCAATGATCTTTTATCTAAAGGTCTCATCCGAAAGAGTAAGTCTCCTTGGTCTTGCTCTGCCTTCTATGTTAACAAAGTTGCTGAGATCGAAAGAGGAGCTCCGCGCCTTGTCATAAACTATAAACCGCTTAATCAAGCTCTTCAATGGATTAGGTATCCTATTCCTAATAAAAAAGATCTTCTCAAACGACTCCATTCTACTAAAATCTTTTCTAAGTTTGACATAAAGTCAGGATTTTGGCAAATCCAACTCAAGGAGAGTGATCGCTACAAGACGGCTTTCACTGTGCCTTTCGGGCAGTACGAATGGAATGTAATGCCCTTTGGTCTTAAGAATGCTCCTTCGGAGTTTTGGAGGATCATGAACGAAATCTTCAATTCATATTCAAACTTCATGATCGTATACATTGATGATGTCCTTGTATACTCTCAATCTGTTGATCAACATTTTAAACACATTAATATTTTCATTAATGTAATTAAGAAAAATGGTTTAGCTGTATCTAAATCAAAGATCAACTTGTTTCAAACTCAAATTCGGTTTCTTGGTCATAATATTTATCAAGGAACTATTAATCCTATCAACCGAGTTATTGAATTTGTTGATAAATTCCCTTATCAAATTATTGACAAAAATCAACTTCAGAGATTTCTTGGTTGCTTAAACTATGTTGCTGATTTCTTCCCTCAGCTTAGTAATCTCATCAAACCTCTGCATGACCGTTTGAAAACTAACCCACCTCCGTGGTCAGACATCCATACAGGTATTGTTAAACAAATTAAATCTCAAGTGAAGTCTCTTCCATGTCTTTACCTTCCCAATCCTGAAGCTTTCAAAATTGTTGAAACTGATGCCTCTGACATTGGTTATGGTGGCATTCTTAAACAACGTGTCGCAGACAAAGAGCATTTCATTGCATATGCATCAAAACATTGGAATTCTGCTCAACAGAATTATTCAACTATGAAAAAAGAAATTTTGGCGATTGTTTTATGCATTACCAAATTTCAATCTGACTTGTTAAATTAAAAGTTTTTGGTTCGCATTGACTGTAAATCTGCTAAAGACATTTTGTTAAAGGATGTTAAAAATTTAGCTTCAGAACAAATTTTTGCTAGATGGCAAGCCATCCTTTCTGTCTTTGATTTTGATATTGAGTATATCAAGGGAACCTCAAACACCTTACCTGACTACCTTACTCGTGAATATCTTCAGGGAAAGTAGCAGAATGCCTCGAGGAGGCTCAACATCCTCATCATTCCCTTCTCGTGGAAGGGGTAAAGGTAAGTTAGTTCTTTCAAAATTAACTAAAAAATAATCTTCTGAGTCTTCTACTCTTCTAGAGTCATCTACTCAGATTCAAACCTCTCAATCTAGCACCCACAAACAAACGTTTGATGATTACCCCCATTCAAACACTACAAGCCTTCCAACAACAAGGCCTTACCAAACTCCCCAGAGAATCATGGGTTGACATAGTCTCCCAGGATGACCTTGATACCCTCATCCAAAAACAGAAAAACAAGGAAATTGTTATCAATTTCCCTAGTAAACAGGTTGTTATCAATTTCTCAGACAAGTTACAGTACCAAAACAGAGCCTGTCCTTCCGGTCATGCAAATGGAAAGGGATTTCTGGGATGTCAATCCTAGAGTCGCTGCAGAAAGAGTCTTTCGAAAAGGATTCTTATTTAAACCTTCATCTCTTATAAAAAACCAAAAATTTTATGAGTATGTCCTCATTGCTTCTGGATTTGTTGCTCTGAAGCATTTCAAAGAAAATGGAATTATTCATTATTCAACTTGTCAAATTTTGAAATTTGTTTCTCCTACCGACTGGGGACAAGAATTTTATTTGACTAAAAAATTCCCAAAAATTTATAACCCCATTGGTTATGATTACTTTGACTACCTCCTGGCTTGGTATTCTATGTTCTGGATTAAAACTGAAGCTGATAGTCATTCTTGGCTTATCTATTTCAAGAGAAATGTCACGTATAACTTCCCAAACTGGTTCGCTCAATGGTGGGCTTTCTTTGGACCTATCCCTGACATCCTTCCTGCTGAAGTTCTTGAAGGATTCAAGTACTTTGAGAAGCGATTCGATCGTTCCGACACTTGGCCAATTGAATTGCACTTCTTTTGCAAGTTCTCCATCTCATGGGTTTGCTCATGGCATTTTGTCTATCAAAAGGGATTCCTCGGGTTCTTGCCTTTTATAGACAGACAAGCATCTGTTAAATGGTGGCGTAAGTTTGATGGTTCGCATGCCACTGTTGACGGTGTAAAACATTGGTTTAGCCAAAACCAGAAACGCTGAAGCCTGCTGATCCTGAGACCAGCATCTTCTTAAATCAGAGGGCTCATGCTACTGCAACTCTCAATGCATCCACTTCAAAGGAAGAATTTGAAGAAAATCTTAGAATCATTCTCCAGAAGATTGAAGAAGAGAAATCTGAGTCTAGATCCAGGGACAAATCTGAATCTGGTTCTTAAAACAAATCAGATTCTGGCTCATTTAATCAAAATGAAGACGACTGTTTTGGAAAAGATCTTGACAGTCAGAGTGTCAAACTCAGCGATGATGAATAGTCATCCTTGCGGCTGGTTACTGTAGTAGGGTCACTGTACACTGTTCACTGTAGCGGAAGCGGCAGAAAACTATTTGCTACTGTTCACTGTAGCGGGATTTTCATTTTACTATTTGTAATAGTAAAATTTTGTCTATTTAACATTTGGTCTTCAGACTTGTAAGGTATTTGAAATTTTAGTCTTTCCTTAGTTTTTCTAAGCCTTACAGAGCGATCTGAGAGAGTGAGTTCTCCTCCCTCTTCCCTCATCTCCCAAAACTTGTAATCTTCAGTTTATGTAATAAAGCATCAATCTTTTCTCTATATGTAACTTACACTTCTCTTCTCATCCCTTCACCGGATCTCGCCGTCTTTGACGCATTTCCAGTTTTCACTTTAATGTTTTAAATTTAATTTACTTTATTTTTCTACATTTCATATACATGTAAGCAGTCTGTCTGTATCCTACTTCTCTCTATCCTGCTCTCTTCTCCCCCTCCGTTTTCCCGTGATCTTCTCCGTATAACTCACTGAGAGAGTGAGTTCTCCTCCCTCTTCCCTCATCTCCCAAAACTTGTAATCTTTAGTTTATGTAATAAAGCACCAATCTTTTCTCTATATGTAACTTACACTTCTCTTCTAATCCCTTCGCCGGATCTCGCCATCTTTGACGTACTTCCGGTTTTCATTTTAATGTTTTAAATTTAATTTACTTTATTTTTCTGCATTTCATATACATGTAAGCAGTCCGTCTGCATACTACTTCTCTCTATCCTGCTCTCTTCTCCCTCTCCATTTTCCCGTGATCTTCGCCGTATAACTCTGGTATCAGAGCCTGATGGGGAAGTAGGAATGTAAATGAATGGAGTTTAAGCTACTTTTATCTTATTGAACTGGATATTAACGTTGTTATATTATAATGCTTTGATATTTTTCTTATCTGCTTATTTCTTTATTAAATCATGTTATAACCTGTTAAAACTGGAAATTATAACTGGATCTGAAAAGTACGCAGTTTATGTTACCTTATCTTGATCTGGACGGTACATAATACCCGTGTTGGATCTTTGCTGTGGGGCTGCAGCAGTAAGTCCCAGTGGTGAAGGGCAGTAAGTCTAATTCGACGATGCTTCCACAGGAAGTGATAGTTTGGGTACGGTGGTGACCTTGGACCAAGATCTGGTAAATGCTTTGCGGTGGCTATAGATCTGGACATAATTAAGGACTTAAAAGGTTAAATTATGATTTAATAATTGATAATCACCTCAGATCTAAATCAAAGTATAAAATAATCTGGTAATCTTAAAATCTAGTTCAGAAGATAAATTTAACTTAAATTTCTTCATTTATGCTTCTATAGAACTAAATGATGGCTATGGTATCGGGGGTCTATACATCTTATCTACTTCTGATCTTTATTTTTCTGTGTTCATATTTCTGTTCTTATACTTGTTTTTTATCTGTTTTGCTTTTCTCTCTTCTGTAACTATGTTATGATCTTTGTCTTTTGCTTTCTCCAAACTCTCAATCAAATCATCTCATCCATCATCTTCTTCTCTTTCTGAAGAATAAACCAAACAAACTAAAACTGATATATTTAATGAAGAAATTCATTTTGAAGACATAAACCAAGATTTTGACAACTGGGAAATTCCAAAAATTTTCACAAACAACCTCTACAAACCTGAAGGTAGTTTCTTTAGGAGTTCTGATTATATTATTAGGACTGTAGAGAAAACAATCATAATTGAATCTGATGATGAAGAATTCTACTTATTGTCTAAAGAATCAATTAAAAAACACAAATCAAAATACAACTTTCTGCATGTTGCTTGTGTGCAGGTTGCTATCAAGCCTTTAATCCGCGATGGATTAAACACATCTATCCTTCTCTGTCTAAGAGATGTTTGTCATAACAAATTCCACGACTCACTGCTTGGAACTATAGAAACAAGCCTAGGTCATGGCCCAATCTACTTCAATTGCTACCCGGATAAAACGGTTAGTCTCCAAGACAAAAACATTTTAGACTGTCTCTTCTTAAATCTGAAAGTCTGTGGCTTAAACATGAAGCCCGGATCTGTCCCTTTGTCTTTAATCTATAGGATTCAGTATAAAGTAATCAATTCTTCCGTCTCTAAAGCTTTAAAATCTAAAGAAAAAAGGGTAACAACCTTATTTTAACTGACACATCTAAGGCCAACGTTGTTGTCCCAAAAATGGTCCGATGGGAGGATGTGGTTCTCCCTCAAAAATGGACTATGGATGAAGCTGCACCAGCTTTGCCTAGAGAATCTCTTGAGATTCAAGAAATTGTCCAACACCAATCTGGAAAAGTCGAACTAACGTTTGACCGAAGAAACTCTTTTAGCTCATCTAGATCTTTTAGGTCTAATTCAACTAGATCTGATAATTTTAGGTCTCATTGTGTCTAGAAAATCATTTTCAACTGTAGGATCTTCTTCTACAATTAATCTATAGGGTTTAGACACATCCTCAACCCTTCCTAAGCCTATCTACCGTCAGGAAGATAACCAAGACCAGAGATCTATTCTCTCCCCAACTTTCTCAGATATGAATGATGTCCATGATTAGTACACCATTCGTTATTGATAAGCCAACCCTTAAAAAAGACTTCTTTTCTGAGGCATGGACGCTTCAACGGGAATGGTTTTTTGAAAATTATACGGGTGAAAAGAAAACTGAAATCCAAAATAAATGGTATACATTTATGGAAAACATCAAAACCAATGTTCCTTTCTTTGACTAGTTTCATGCCTATCTGACTAGGAATGAAATTCCCTATCCATGGAGCATCGGTCTTATGGAGGATCTGTCTGTTAACGTCTTAACAGTCTGGCATCACAAGGACAAAACCCTTGTTAGATCCATTCTTCTTCCCCAAAGTTTTTATTTTCTAGATAAGAAAGATAAAAACAATAAACCTGTCTTTACCTCTCCATTCAAATCTAGAGTTGACGATGAACCCATAGGATCTCATGATATTAAAAGTCTTATGGAACAAAACAATTATACAAACAAGTATCGCCAAGTCTTAGGTGAGAAAATCTTAAACAAAGAACCTAAGAATAAAGAAAAACAATCTGAAGATAAACCTTCAGTTTCTGGAGCTAAAACTGAGAAAATTGCAATCGAAAAACCTATCTTCAAACCGTTTAGAGTTTCTAAACAAGTAAAAGAGTCTATCAAACTCTTAAAAAACAAGAATTTAAGTAATCCGAATTCTAATCCAAATACTGATCTTGTCAGTGAAATTGTTTCTAAACTAAATCGTATTCCGCCTATTGACACCGTCATCCCAGATACACCTCAATCTGAAACTTCTAGGATTTCTAAACCCTTAATCATCAACACACTCTAACAATCTGATTCCCAGTCTGAACCAGATTGCCAATCTAAACAAAGTTCTGTTATCAAAGTCAACCCAGTTATCAGTAAAGTTCTTAACTGGAAAAATCCTTCTAAACTTTACTATCAGCGAGCAACTCCTCCTGATTTGTTGCTTGAAGAACGTGATCCAACGTTTAAATCCTTTAGCGCCAACAATGTCTATGTATAGGATATTGATGGAAAAACAGAGTATCAAATCCTTAATACTCTCCAAGAAATGACGATGGTGTCTACAGCCTATCAAACCTCTTATGACTGTAACGATCTAATTATCTATGAAGTCTTGGTTGCTGGCTTCACTGGTCAACTCAAAGGTTGGTGGGACCATTATCTCACTGACACTCAGCGAACCGACATTCAAAATGCCGTAAAAATTGATCCTGAAGGCTACCCTATCCTTAGTGATGGTAAACCTATCCCTGACGGAGTTAATTCTTTAATCTTCGCCATTGTTCAACATTTTGTTGGTGATCCTTCTATCTGGCGTCATAGATCGGCTGAACTTTTGTCTAATCTTAAGTGTAAAACCTTAGCTGATTTTAGGCGGTACCGTGATACATTCCTTACTAGGGTTTATACTCGTGAAGACTGTCAACAACCTTTTTGGAAGGAGAAATTCCTTGTAGGACTTCCTAAATCTCTAGGTGATAAAGTTAGAGATAAAATCCGTGGTCAATCTCTTAATGGAGAAATTCCTTATGAGCAGTTGAGTTATGGACAACTTATTACTTTCATCCAGAAAGTCGCCCCTAAAAATCTGTCAAGATGATAAAATTCAATCTCAGCTTGCCAGAGAAAAGGCTTAAACAAAGCGGGAGCTTGGAAACTTCTGCAAACAATTTGGTCTTCCTTGTACCAGGAAGAAGAAAACTAAACCAAAACAAATTCATCCACAAAAATCTAAATATTTTAAGCATAAAGCTTCAACCAAACCTAGAAGACTTAAGCAAGAGTTTAAGTCAAAACCTCCAATTGACAATGTCAATGTCCCTAAGAAACCCGTAATCTGCTATAATTGTGGCAAACCTGGTCATATTAGCAAATATTGTCGGCTTAAGAAAAAGATAAAAGCCTTAAATCTTGATCAAGCTGTTGAAGAACAACTTAATAACCTTCTTATCGAATCGTCTGAAGAAGATTCTAAAAAAAGAATTTTCTGAAGATTTAAATCAAATCTAGGATAATGATATCTCAACATCTGATGGAGATTCAGACTCTCCAGTGGTTAATGTTTTAACCAAAGAACAAGATCTTCTGTTTGAAGTTCTTAACTCTATCGAAAACTCTGAAGAATGAAGTATCTTCTTACAAAAATTCAAATCTATCATTGAAGAATCCTCTTCTAAACACATGAAAACCCGATCATAAGAAATAAATATGATCTCAAAGAAACTATTAAGAAGCTGGAGAAAACTTCTAAGAAACCTGTCACTCTTCTAGATCTTCAATATGAGATTAATAATCTTAAAATTGAAGTTAAAAAACTTAAGGAAGAACAACAACTTCATTCGCTTATTATCTCCCAGTTAGGTGATATGCAGTCTGACACAGAATCTGAAAAATCTGAAAAAATTCTTGAATCCTCAATTATTGTCAAACCAAACTCACCAACTGATAATGATGCATTCTGTGACATTATCAATCAACTTAGGATCCAGAAATTCTTCATCAATATTAACATCAAAATCGATGATTTTGTTCTTAATACTGTGGCACTATTTGATACTGGTGCAGATTCAAACTGTATTTTGGAGGGAATGGTTCCAACAAAGTAATTTGAAAAAACTACTAAGCGGCTCAGTACCGCTAGTGGATCCAAGCTTAAAATACAGTACAAACTTTCATCCGCAACCATTGAGAATCAAGGTTTCCAAATTGAAACCTCCTTTCTGCTTGTCAAGAACCTCAAAGGTGAAGTCATCCTTGGAACACCTTTTATTAGAGCTCTCTTCCCTTTGCCAATCACTGAAGATGGTATTATTACCCAACATCTTAGCAAGACTATTTGTTTTCCATTTCTTAAAAAATCGATTCTTAAAACTCTTAATCCAATTGTTAATCTAATTAACAATAAACAAAAACAAATTAAATATCTTAAAAAAGAAATTTCTTATAAGAATATTGAAACTTAGCTTTCTCAACTACAGGTTCAGAAACACATTCAATCTCTTCATCTTCAAATCCAAGATTCAATCTGTTCTAAACTTCCTAACGCGTTTTGGGAAAGAAAGAAGCATATGGTTGATCTTCCATATGAGAAAGACTTTAACGGTCGTATGATCCCAACCAAAGCTCGTCCTATCCAGATGATTCATGAACTTCTCGATTTCTGTAAGGTCGAAATCAATGATCTTTTATCTACAGGTCTCATCCGAAAGAGTAAGTCTCCTTGGTCTTGCTCTGCCTTCTATGTTAACAAAGCTACTGAGATCGAAAGAGGAGCTCCGCGCCTTGTCATAAACTATAAACCGCTTAATCAAGCTCTTCAATGGATTAGGTATCCTATTCCTAATAAAAAAGATCTTCTGAAACGACTCCATTCTGCTAAAATCTTTTCTAAGTTTGACATGAAGTCAGGATTTTGGCAAATCCAACTCAAGGAGAGTGATTGCTACAAGACGACTTTCACTGTACCTTTCGGGCAGTACGAATAGAATGTAATGCCCTTTGGTCTTAAGAATGCTCCTTCGGAGTTTCAGAGGATCATGAACGAAATCTTCAATTCATATTCAAACTTCATGATCGTTTACATTGATGATGTCCTTGTGTACTCTTAATCTGTTGATCAATATTTTAAACACATTAATATTTTCATTAATGTAATTAAGAAAAATGGTTTAGCTGTATCTAAATCAAAGATCAACTTGTTTCAAACTCAAATTCGGTTTCTTGGTCATAATATTTATCAAGGAACTATTAATCCTATCAACCGAGTTATTGAATTTGCTGATAAATTCTCCAATCAAATTATTGACAAAAATCAACTTCAGAGATTTCTTGGTTGCTTAAACTATGTTGCTGATTTCTTCCCTCAATTTAGTAATCTCATCAAACCTCTGTATGACCGTCTGAAAACTAACCCACCTCCGTGGTCAGACATCCATACAGGTATTGTTAAACAAATTAAATCTCAGGTGAAGTCTCTTCCATGTCTTTACCTTCCCAATCCTGAAGCTTTCAAAATTGTTGAAACTGATGCCTCTGACATTGATTATGGTGGCATTCTTAAACAACGTGTCACAGACAAAGAGCATGTCATTGTATATGCATCAAAACATTGGAATTCTGCTCAACAGAATTATTCAACTATGAAAAAAGAAATTTTGGCAATTGTTTTATGCATTACCAAATTTTAATCTGACTTGTTAAATCAAAAGTTTTTGGTTCGCATTGACTGTAAATCTGCTAAAGACATTTTGTTAATGGATGTTAAAAATTTAGCTTCAAAACAAATTTTTGCTAAATGGCAAGCCATCCTTTCTGTCTTTGATTTTGATATTGAGTATATCAAGGGAACCTCAAACACCTTACCTGACTACCTTACTCATGATTATCTTCAGGGAAAGTAGCAGATTGCCTCGAGGAGGCTCAACATCCTCATCATTCCCTTCTCGTGGAAGAGTAAAGGTAAGTTAGTTCTTTCAGAATTAACTAAAAAACAATCTTCTGAGTCTTCTACTCTTCCAGAGTCATCTACTCAGATTCAAACCTCTCAATCTAGCACCTACAAACAAACATTTGATGATTACTCCATTCAAAAACTACAAGCCTTCCAACAACAATGCTTTACCAAACTCCCCAGAGAATCATGGGCTGACATAGCCTCCCAGGATAACCTTGATACCCTAGCCTCCCAGGATAACCTTGATACCCTCATCCAAAAACAAAAAAACAAGGAAATTGTTATCAATTCCCCTAGCAAACCGGTTGTTATGTCCCAACCTAGCCCTATCCAATCTCAGACATGTTACATTACCAAAACAAAGCCTGTCCTTCTGGTTATACAAATGGAAAGGGATTTTTGGGATGTCAATCCTAGAGTCGCTGCAGAAAGAGTCTTTCCAAAAGGATTCCTATTTAAACCTTCATCTCTTATAAAAGACCAAAAACTTTATGAGTATGTCCTCCTTGCTTCTGGATCTGTTGCTCTGAAGCATTTCAAAGAAAATGGAATTATTCATTATTCAACTTGTCAAATTTTGAAATTTGTTTCTCTTGCCGACTGGGGACAAGAATTTTATTTGACTAAAAATTCCCAAAAATTTATAACCCCATTGGTTATGATTACTTTGACTACCTCCAGGCTTGGTATTCTATGTTCTAGATTAAAACTGAAGCTGATAGTCATTCTTGGCTTATCTATTTCAATAGAAATGTCAAGTATAACTTCCCAAACTGGTTCGCTCAATGGTGGACTTTCTTTGGACCTATCCCTGACATCCTTCCTGCTGAAGTTCTTGAAGGATTCAAGTACTTTGAGAAGCGATTCGATCGTTCTGACCCTTGGCCAATTGAATTGCACTTCTTTTGCAAGTTCTCCATCTCATGGGTTTGCTCATGGCATTTTGTCTATCAAAAGGGATTCCCCGAGTTCCTGCCTTTTATGACAGACAAGTATCTGTTAAATGGTGGCGTAAGTTTGATGGTTCACATGCCACTGTTGACAGTGTAAAACATTGGTTTAGCCAAAACCAAAAAACGATGAAGCCTGCTGATCCTAAGACCAACATCTTCTTAAATCAGAGGGCTCATGCTACTGCGGCTCTCAATGCATCCACTTCAAAGGAAGAATTTGAAGAAAATCTTAGAATCATTCTCCAGAATATTGAAGAAGAGAAATCTGAGTCTAGATCCAAGGACAGATCTGAATCTGGTTCTCAAAACAAATCAGATTCTGGCTCATTCAATCAAAATGAAGATGACTGTTTTGGCAAAGATCTTGACAGTCAGAGTGTCAATCTCAGTGATGATGAATAGTCATCCTTACGGCACACACACACATATATATATATAGGGGACATATCTAGTGAGAGGAGTTTTTATTGTGAGAGGGTGAGAAGAGTGAATCTTTACCATACAACCATACATAGATGGTCAAGATTAAAAGTTACTTAAATGTCATGTGACCACTTGAAAAAGTCACATGCATTTATGTTCTAATCTTAACCATTCATGTAAGATCTAATGGTCAAGATTCACTTATCTCATTCTCTCATAATAAACATTCCTTTCACCTGATACACTTCATATATATATATATATATATATATATATATATAATTCATATTATGTTTTGATAGACTTATCAAACTATATAGAATATAATGTCACATGAGCTAAGTGAGAGAATGTTAAATTAAATGTCTCATGTGATGGGCTTATGACTTATCTTATTAGTTTAATAAGTAATTAAATTAAGTTAATAAGCTAAACTCTTATTGGATAAAAAGGAAAGAATAGTTTTGTAATTATAGTAACTGCAAACTTAATGGAAGGTAGCAGTATTTAAGGAATAGTTTATATGCAAAACTCTAAGTTTGTTCCTGGCCGTCAAGGTTTCTTCTTTTCTCATCATCACTAAAGTAGAAGAAGCATAAAGAAAAGACAAATGAATAGAAAGTGAGTTTTGGGATCTCTCTAACATTCTTGGAATACAGTCTACCTGTTATTCATGGATAAAGGTTAGTATTTCCTATCACTCTTATTTGTGGGAATCATGAATTCTAAGATTCTTATGTTTGAATGATATTTTTCTATATTAAGATTATTAGAAAACTCATATCTAACATTCTGAACTTATAAGCCAGCTTGGTGAAAGCTCAGATATGATGAAAGTAAATAACAAAATCTTGATGATTTTGAATTCATATAAAACTATAATTACTTGATTTGATTTCCTATATAATATGTGCAAGAGATAGAAAATATACTTGAGTTCTGACTCAATATGTAGAGAAGAGGTAATTTGGAAAGTGAGTTAGATGCATTTTCTCCAAAAGTGTTAAATGCAATGAACTGTTCAGGACTTCACCATATAAACTCATGTTGAAAATTGGAGTTCTAGTAATGTTATTAAGGAATGTTGACCAGTCTAATGGATTGTGCAATGGAATTAGGATGCAAGTAAGAAGAATGGGAAGCCATGTCATTTAGTGTCTGGTCCTTACAAGTAAGAAAGTTTGTGAAGTTGTTCTTATTATAAGAATAACCATGGTTCCAAGTAATCAAACAATTCCTATTAAGTTTCAGTCTCCAGTCATTGTTTCATTTGCTATGGCTATAAACAAGTCTCAAGGCTAGGCTCTATCATATGTTGGATTGTATCTACCCAGGCCAGTATTTACACATGGTCAAATATATGTTGCACTTTCAAGGGTGAAGAGTAAAGGAGGCTTAAGAATTCTATTACAAAATCATAAGACCTTAAGGAAAAATATACAATCAATGTGGTATACAGAGAAATATTTGGCAACTTGAGTTAAACAAGTGTTTGTAGTGATTTTTTGTCAAAGATAATGAATACTCTTTTTTATTCAAGATCTAATATCTGAGAGCAAATCGACTTCTCTTAAGACTCTCAAGTTTTTGGTGATTGGTAAAATTATGATAGCAAATGTTAAATAACCGTCGATTGGTAAAGCGTTAGTAAAAGGGTATGTCAAAACATAGAGTAGAGTTGCATTAATATGAACATGAATAAATGAAAATGTTGAAATTAAATGAAAAGAATGCATCAAAATTAACTTACGGGAAGTAAATTGACGGAATGGAAATGTTGAAAGTAAACTTGATAGAAATGTAAATGGCAAGATAAGATAAATGTCGAAAGTAAACTTGCTGGGAAGTAAATTGACATGAAAGTAAATGACTGTCGAAAGTAAACTTGCAAAAAGTAAACTAATATAATGTAAATGGTAGAAATTAAATAGCAGAAAGTAAACACTAGAAATGTCAATGTTGATTCAGCATACTAACAAAAACATCTTTGAAGTGTTGTATATGTTTCAGTGAAGTTTAAAACATGAAATAAATGCAAAAAATGCATGAACATGCAAGAATATGAAAAACAACATAAATGCAGAAAGTAAACATAGGAAAGTGTAGATTTACACTAAGGTGGAAAGGAACTTGCAAACAGGTAGAATGCATAAGAATTAACCTTGAAAGCAAGTAAATTGCAGAATTAGGAAAGAACTTGAAAGTTAAATAACCAAGAACATGGAAAAACAAGTACTTGTTAGTCCCTTTTTATATCACAAGTGCACAAGTCGCAAAGTAATAAAATGATGAGTAAAGTATTGTTCACAAGAGGATAGTGACTAAATCCAATGCTAAATATTGACCAATAGCTCAATTAACTCTATTCAAGAACATACAATAAAGGAAAAGGTGTGTGAATTGACTATGGTGTCAAAGACTAAAATGCAATTAATTATGAATGAGAGACAATGATTGGAGAATCAAAGATCCTTCATCACCCACTACTTCAATTGGCAATATGCAATTCTCTTAAGCAACATGAATGAAATGATTTTGTTAGCATAAGAAACTAACTTAGCTAAAAGCTTATGTCTAGGTCAATTAACCATGTATTATTTTTCTAGTTCATTATGTTTCCATGAGAGCTAGTGCAAACTTCACTCATTAAGGATGATTCTCAAACACTTGCTATGCATGACCAAAGGGTATATTACTATCCCATTAGCTATTAACTCACCCTACCATTTGAATGAAACTAAATATGCATCAACTATATTCATGATCTAAAATATAAATCCCTATGTCTAGTTCAATAGATTCAATCAAATCACATTAAATATTGGCCAAACAATCAAGAGCATTAAGAACAATATGGTTGAACAAACCCAATATCATTGTTAACTCAAGGAGTTACAAAATTACCAATATTCATAGAAGGATCCAAAGGAACTTCTAAGTACAACTTAACTATCCATAGAACACGAAAATCTAACAACAATATTCATGTTCATGAAAAAATAAGAGAGAAAATAAAGGGAATAGGAGGAAGGCACAATGAATGTGGATCCTTGAATGCTTGATTCTCCTTGAAGAAAATGGCCTCCAACTCAACAACTTTTGCTTCCTCTCAATTGTATAATAAAACCATAGCTACCGTTTTTAATCCAATAAAGCTCTCTCTATTCGAATGTCTCTGAAGACAGTATATATAGGTGCAATAGGTAGCTTCGTGTCGTGGCATACAGACATCTGCTGTGCGGCACTCTAGCTTCTGGCTTAAGCAGGAAACATGGTTGATGCTTCCACATCATGGCATGACACAACTTGCGCTGCTGCATGAGTTACTGAATCGCTTCTTAGGCTTTCTCCTCCAATGTTGGTCCAAATCTTCCGTCAATTTGCTTGTTTGGAGCCTTTCCTGCGATTGGGAAATCATCCAGTTAATAACAAGTGCAAATCTACTTAATCTCTTAAAGAATAGACAAGATTTTCTTAAGATCATATAATAAGACAGCAAAATTGAATTAGATGAATATGAGCCTAAATTCTTTCGTTATGCATAAGAACAAGGACTTATAGAGCATAGATATAGGGCATAAATAACTACATTTTATGGAGTTATCACACCCCCAAACCTATATTTTTTCTAGTCCTTGAGCAAAACAAAGTATGATTAAATACACTTGCATTGATAATTCTTGCTCAACATGCATTCAACAACTATGATGAATTCAATATTCAATTAATCCATAACCAATGTATGATGATTGTATAAGCCCTCAAAGAATGCTCATGTCTCACAATCAACTCCACACATACACAATCATTATTATGCTAACATTCAAGGTTTCTTTTTATACATAACACATTTCCCACAATAATGCAAGCCAAACTTCTCATATTCAATTCATACTCATCTGGATAAGTTTATGAGCATACACATGTATATGAATCATATAATCCATAAGATTGCTTTTCAACTCTCTCTCCACTAATGTAAATCACACATTATTGAGGATCAAAATGGACTTCAACAGCTTATAATGTAAAGCCAATGGTTATGAGCAGAAGAACAAAAAGGAAAATGACTCAGTACAAACGTTGACAATCATAAACATGCAATTTCAAGACTTGAGCCTCCAAGTGATACAATTAGGATATTCAAAATGAAATAATAAAACTATCCAGAATCACTTAATGTTTTTTGTATTTTTCTTTCTTTCATTTGTTTGTTTTTTTTTGGGTTGAACAAATGCAATTTCTTCTACAACATATGGTTTCTTCAAGTCAATTTTGCATTGAAACATGCATTAATACCCTCAGTCGTTGGACTCAATTCAAGAAATAATATGTTATATACTCAACAAACATTGAAGGAAGGAAGAGAATGCAATGCTTTCACATGCATGAAAATGGTTAACTTGTGAAGGAAAATGAAGGTGATTGAAGAACATAAAAGGCCAAACATTTATAAAGCTTCCAAGGGGACCTATGGATATACTCATGTAAAGGTAAGCTTGAAAAGCTCAAACAGTCCAGATAATGCCCTAATCATTTTTTCAATCATGCATCATTTAGGATTTCGCTTCAAGAGAGTTTTAAAACAATTTCAAGGATACTTGAAGTCCACATGTACATTCCATAAACTTTTTCTAGACAAACACTCTTATCATTTCCATACTTACACATGTATACGAGTGGGATACAAATCATGCATAAGATGAGACTAGATTGTTTCAGCATGCTTCTAAGATCGCATATAGATTCACAGAAATATTGAGGTCAAATTGCATACATCTTTATCATTAGGCAACCAATACCACACTAGTGATTGACAACATGTTATGCATTCAAATAGTTCCACTTTTTCAATCATGCATGTAAAACATCATGTGCACAATATCAAAAAAAAAAAAATCATCACCAACCATCAACAATAGTCAAACTCAATATCAACATGAAAATAAAATGACTATTACTATAATATACATTAAATATCAAAACAGATTTGATACCCCCTCAAACCTAAAGGAAGCAGTGTCCCCATTGTTCAAAATAAATTAAAAGTAAAAGCAAAATGAAAGAAAGATACCTTATGTGCGTCGAAACTACTCCTCTACATCATCATCATCACCCTCCTCCTGATCAACATGCCCTGCATTAGTTGTAACCTCAACTGCATTATCTCCATACCCATCAGGATCCTATTGTTGCAGTGGAGGATCAACAACCGACTCCAGAGGGAACTCTGGCACTAGGAAGTCATCCATCAGATGCTAGTATGCTCTGTTATCAAACAGAGTCTCTGGATGGTGTAGTGATATTAGAACGTTTGTAACGCATCCAGATGTGCCGTTTGAGTTTCCATATCGTATGCCACTCTGCATCGGGAGGAGAGGCTGGTCTAGGCTCTCGATAAGCTTATCTCTGACACTGAGGTGCTGGAGCTGAAGTTGCACCCAACTGCTTAATGATGTAGTCAGTGAGAAGTTGCTTCACGTCTGTCAACTCCTCATGGTCCTCCCACTGAACATGTGATCAAGCACAGAGTAGCTGGATAAGCGATAGAAAGAAGAGGCCCTTGAACTCTCGCACCGATCGCATAATCTAGTCATAAATCACCTGGGCGACATCAATGGAGTGTCGATTAATGATAGCATAGATGAGGATCCCTCAGTCTCGAGTGACCTCTGACAAGTTCCCAGATGGGAAGATGCGGTAGGAGATGAAATGATACCATAACTTCACCTCTAGGGTGAAGCATGAGCGAAGGAAGTTCTGCGGCCGCTGAGTTTGTACACTCAGGTTCTAGACCACAGGTTCGTTTGGGTGGCATATCCGCATCGTGACCACACTCAGATTAATCCCCTCGAGCTCCCAACGGAGGAACTCAGTGTAGTCACAGATCTGTGGGGCAGATGGCAAGCATAAAGCTGCTCTAATAGATATTGGCGAGTAAGAGATTGTGAGACCAAAAACTCAAGTTGTAGTCGGTTGGTCAGAGAAAGAGACGTTCATATAGAATTCACGAATGATAGGAAGAACAACAGTTTGTGGGTGAACCCCAAACTCTTCCTAGTGGTGGTAGCGGATGGCGCTATATATATCCTGGTGAATGGCTTATGTGAAGTCAAAGTCGTGCTCTGGGATCACTAGTTTGGTGACTAGTGATGTGTGATATCTCTCAGCAACATCAGCAGAGACAAATTTCCTCCTATCAAATTCAGAAGAAGGAGAGGGTTCCCGGTTTCGCTAACTATTGGAGCCTCTCTGACTCTTTATAGGCATGGTAGCAAACGTGGGGTACCTGGACTTGTAGAGGAAGGAAAAGAGTAAAGAATAAGGGGTGGGCAAGGTAGAAAATGAGAGAAAATGAGAAAAAGTGAGAGAAAATGCGAGACTATTTGTATTTAACCAAATCTGTTGCGGCGTGTGCCTTGCGCCGTGGTGCGCGTTACAATGAAACGCTCATTTCACTTTAGGGTATTACGTTACTGCATGAATGTGCCTGCGTCGTGGCATAAATTCAGAAGTACCACATTTATTTATTAATTAATTAATTATTTTATTTATTTATTTGATTGAATAAGCCACGTTGCGTTAGGAAGACATGCACGCCGGGGCATACTTAGAATATAGGGTTGCCTCGACATGAACACATTATGCGCCACAGCGTATACCTTTCAGGGTTGTGATAACTCTGCACGTCCAGAAGCTCATACGCCGTGACGTGTGAAAGCTTATGTCGCGACGTGGAGGATCTGTATACATAATTCTATTGCAGACATGATTTAGCAGCAGTTGCTACTTTCTGGAGGTCTCCACCACCTGTAAAATTAGTCTAAAAGCCTAATTATTATATGTATAGCCAAAATAAAATGAAACCTCAAAATTAAAGGTACTAAATGTATAAGACAAAAACAAAAGAAATAAGAACTTGGGTTCCCTCCCTAGAAGGGCCTTAGTTATAGTCCAGGTAGGACTTAGTTGCATTTCATGTTGGAGCTGCCAATGTGAGGAAGGTCTTCCTCATATTAATCTCTACTCTTAGATAAGGCATTAGGCATTGGCCATTGACTTTGAAGGTTGACTTCCTATCTAGATATGCAACCTCTACCGCTTCATGGGGAAACACTTTTACCACTTGAAATGAACCTGACCACTGGGATTTGAGCTTTCTTGGGAATAGCTTGAGCTTGGAATTGTATAAGAGAACTTGTTGGCCTGACTCAAATATCTTTTGCACTATCTTCTTGTCATGCCAAGTTTTTACCTTCTCCTTATACAATTTAGCATTTTCATAGGCTTGGAGCCTAAATTCATTAAGTTCATTGAGTTGGAGTAGCTTTTTTTCTTCGGTAACTTGCAAGTCAAAGTTCAACTGCTTTATGGCCCAATAAGCATGATGCTCTAGTTCAACCGGTAAATGACAAGCCTTTCCAAACACAAGTTTATATGGGGACATGCCAATGAGGTTTTTGTAAGTTGTCCTGTCTGCCCACAGTGCATCATCTAATCTTTTTGACCAATCCTTAAGGGATGGACATACCATTTTCTCCAGTACTCGCTTTATTTCCTGATTGGATACTTCTGCTTGCCCACTTGTTTGTGGATGGTAAGTAGTAGCTATCTGATGAGTCACCCCATACTTAGAGAGAAGAACTTCAAAGTATTTATTGCAGAAATGTGACCCTTCGTCATTGATGATGGCCCTAGGTGTGGCAAAATGGGTGAAAATCTATTTTCTCATGAAATTGATCACTACCTTAGAATCATTGGTAGGTAATGCACATGTTTTAACCCATTTGGACATGTAATCCACTACACAAGGATATAAAGATTTCCGTAGAAAGGGATAAAAGGTCCCATGAAGCTTATGCCCCACATATCAAAAATCTCAACTTCAAGGATGGAATTAAGAGGTATCTCATTTCTCCTTGAGATATTTCTAGATTTTTGGCACCAATCATATCGATTTACATGGAAATATGCATCTTTGAAAAGAGATGGCCAATAAAAACCAGATTAGAGTACTTTTGTTGGAGTTCTCTCATCACTATAGTGACCACCATATGGGAAAGCATGACATTAGTTTAGAATTGGTTCTACTTCCTCCATGGGCACATATTTCCTCAACATATGATCGGCACACTATTTAAACAAGAATGACTCATCCCATAGATAGTACCTCACATCATGTAAGAATTTCTTCTTTTGGTGATATGTGAGATTCGGGGGCAACACATCACCCATAATGTAGTTCATAACATCAGCGTACCATGGATATAAGTGAGTTGTAGTAGAAAAGAGTGACTCACTTGGGAATGTCTCTCTAATTATTATCAATACAACTTGATATTCTTCATTTTTCCAATCTAGAGAGGATTTCTGCAACTGAATTCTTTGTCCCATTTTTATCATAAATTTCAAGGTCAATGTCTTACAGCAGTAAGACCCATCGAATCAATCATGATTTTGCATCTTTCTTGCTCACAAGGTATTTTATTGCGGAATGATCCATGTAGACAATCACCTTAGTGCCCACTAGATATGCCCGAAACTTGTCAAATGCAAAAACAACATCCAAAAGTTATTTTTTAGTTATGGTGTAGTTTAACTGCGCATCATTAAGTGTTTTGCTTGCATTATAGATGGAGTGAAACATCTTATCTTTTCTTTGCCCCAAAATTGCACCATGGTATAATCATTGGCGTCGCACATTAATTCAAAAGGTAACTCCCAATCCGGAGTGGTAATTACAAGAGCCGACACAAGTTTCTTCTTCAATTCCTTAAATGCAGCCTGACATGATTCATCAAATTTAAACTAGATGTCTTCTTCCATTAGGTTGCACAAAGGCTTGACAATTTTAGAAAAGTCCTTGATAAATCTCCTGTAGAAGCCAACAAGACCTAGGAAGCTGCAAATTCCTTTTACAGAATTTAGAAGAGGAAGCTTATCAATCATCTCAACTTTCACCTTGTCAACCTCCATCTGCTTGATAGAAACTCTATGGCCAAGAACTATGTCATCTTGGACTATGAAATGACATTTATCCTAATTTAGCACTAGGTTAGTCTTTTCACATCTCTTGAGCACGAATGGGAGAATATGCAAACAATTGTTAAAAGTGTCTCCAAACACCGAAAAGTCATCCATGAAGACTTCAAGGTCATGCTCAATCATATCCGCGAAGATAGCCATCGTGCAACGTTAGAAGGTTGCTAGTGTATTGCATAACCCAAATGGCATTCTCTGGAAAACAAAAGTACCATAGGGACATGTGAATGTTGTCTTTTCTTAGTCTTCAGGTGCTATGGCAATTTAGTTATAACTAGAGTAACCATCAAGGAAACAATAATAAATTTTTTCAGCTAATCTATCTAGTATTTGATCAATAAAAGAGAGTGGGAAATGATCCTTCCGAGTAGCCTTATTCAATTTCTGATAGTCCATACATACCCACCAACCAGTAACTGTGCGAGAATGGATAAGCTCGTTATTTTCATTAGTTACCATTGTCTTACCACCCTTCTTTGGAACACATTGGACTGGTGAAACTCATGTGCTATCAGAAATAGGATAGACTCTAGCATATAACCATTTAATAATCTCCTTCTTCACTACTTCCTTCATCACTGGATTAAGCCGCCTTTGGTGCTCCATAGTTCCACTTTGATTATCTTCCAATAGAATTTTATGCATACAGATGGAAGGGCTAATGCCATGGATATCAACAATAGTCCACCCAATGACATGTTTGTACTTCTAAAGCACACAAATAAGTTTTTCCTCTTGTTCACTGGTGACAAGTGAAGATATAATTACCGGCAAGGTAAATGTTACTCCCAGATAAGCATACTTTTTGTAAATGTTACTCCCGAACTCGGTCATAAGCATATTACCTAAGCAAGTGATTGGGCAATGGCTTCAACTCAATTTAATCAAATTAAGTGAAAGTTAGCAAATGGGGGTGAGAGGTTCCTCAATCGAAGGCTTCGACGACTCTTTAGATGAATGGAACTCCAAAGGCTTAAATTTGGATGACCTAAAATACTTAGGAAACACATCAAGCCCCGTTTAATACAATCTAGTACATTATCCCTATTACTATCGTCTTGCTTAGTTAATGTGGTTAATGATAATGCAAGAGGGTCATCAAGATAATTGGCATGGAATGCATCAACAATTATATTATCCAACATACCTATATATGAACACTTTTCTTGGTTATGAGGAAATTTAATTGCTTTGAAAATATTAAATATTACCTCTTGATCATGCACTCTCATTGTTAATTCACCTTTTTGGACATCAATGAGTGTTCTCCTTGTGGCAAGGAATGGTCGACCAAGAATCAGAGGTACGTTGTGATCCTCGTCCATATCTAAAATTATAAAGTCAGCGAGAAATATAAACTTATCCACCTTGACTAACATATCTTCAGCAATTCCCTTAGGATAAGTGTAGGAGCGATCAGCTAGTTGGAAGGTTACCGATGTTGGCTTGCATTTCCCCAAACCTAGCCTTTGGAAAATGGATAAGGGCATGAGATTTATACTTTCCCCCAGATCACATAAAGCCTTTCCAAAGAATTGATCTCCAATGGTGCATGGAATTGTGAAGCTTCTCGAATCCTTCAATTTTAGAGGTAGCTTATTTTTCTGAATGACACTACATTGCTCTGATAGTGCCATTATTTCAAACTCACCAAAATTTTTCTTTTTGGATAGAATATCCTTCATAAACTTCACATAACTAGACATTTGTTCCAGTGCTTCAATAAAAAGAATGTTGATGTGAAGCTTTTTGAAGATTTCTAAGAGTTTCTAGAATTAAGCATCCATCTTTTGTTTAGCAAAGCAATTAGGGAACGACAAGGTAGGAGAGGTGCTTTGGTCATTTTTCTTAACCTCCTCTTTCTTTGGCTCTTCGTTCTTCTCCCCTTTAGCTTGACTTTGAACTACCTCTTGCTCAATTGGTTCTTCCAAAGCTTTAGTTTTTAGATTGCCTTCAATTTTTTTATCGCTTCGGAGGGAAATAACGTTGTAGTGTTCCTTTGTGTCACCCCTTGAATTGTTGATTGTTTCACTCGAAAATGACCCAGTAGGATGGTTGTTTATTGCACTTGCTAACTGCCCAACTTGTATCTCAAGTGCCCGCATTGAAGCTGTTTGGCTTTGAATAATGGAATCATTTTTAGCCAAGTGAGTATCTGTCTTAGCCATGTAAGAATCTATTTTGACCATGAGTTGCATGAAAATGTCTTCTAATGATGGTTTCTTCTCCTACATAGGCTGCTTTGCTTGTGAAGGGAAACCAGAAGGATGATTTGGTCTCTCATTTACAGAAGATGAAGAAGTTGCTCCTTGATTGTTGCTCCATGAAAAATTAGGATGGTTCCTCCAACCTGGATTACAATGATTCGAATATGGGTTATTTTGTTATTGGCAATAATTCCCCACATACTGAGCACTTTCCAAGGTGGAAGGACACCGATCACTTGAATAATTGTCTCCATATTTATCACACAGTATAAATGGGCTTTGCTGAGAGCTTGGTCCCAAACTATCAAGCTTGTTAGCAATGGCTACGACTTAAGCTGATAATGAAATAATGGCATCTACATCATGGACTCCCACCACTTTCCTTGGAATGTTTCTTGTTGAAGTCCATTAGTAGCTATTGGCTGCCAATTCTTTTAACAATTGGAATACATTTTCAAAAGATTTGCTCAATAAGGAACCTCCAGCAACTGTATCTACTATGAGACGGTGGTGTGGTAGCAAGCCCTTATGGAAAGAATAAACTTGGTGTCATGGAGGTATCTCATGATGTGGACACCTTCAAAGGAGATCCTTGTATGGTTCTCAGGCTTCATACAAGGACTCAGACTCAGATTGAGTGAAAGAGGTGATGTCATGCACTATTTCAACTGTCTTTGCTGGTGGAAAGTATTTGTTTAAGAATTTGTTGCACACATTTGTCCAAGTAATGATTGACCTAGTTAGTAGAGATTGTAACCAACTCTTGTCTCTATCTCGAAGAGAAAATGGAAAGAGCCTTAAGCGAATGACATCTTTAGAGACTCCATTGTGCCAGAATGTGTCACAAATCTCTAAGAAATTTGATAAGTGAGCATTGGGGTCTTCACTTGGAAAACTATCAAATTGCACCGAAGTTTGAATCATTTGAATAATGGCCAGTTTGATCTCAAAATTATTGGTGCTGATGGAAGGCCGTCTTATGCTTGAATAAATGTTCTCTATTTGAGGAGTTGCAAATTCCTGCAAAGCCTATTGTGATCATTGTCATCTGCCATTGTAACAGTACCTAGAACAAAGTAAGAATCAAAACTTGAATTAAAATGTACTAAAAAAAACTTGAATTAGAACTAAATAAGCTCGTTGTTAATATTAGCAATAGAAATAACGCTTACTCCCCGGCAATGGCGCTAAAAACTTGTTGGTTCCTTTTTATATTGCAAGTGCATAGGTCGCACAAGTAATAAAATGATGAGTAAATTATCATTCCCACGAGGATAATGACTAAATCCAATGCTAAATATTGACCAATAGCTCAATTAACTCTATTCAAGAACAATCAATAAGGGAAAAAATGTGTGGATTGACTATGGTGTCAAAGACTAAAATGCAATAAATTGTGAATGAGAGGCAATAACCGAAGAATAAGGGGTCCTTCTTCACCCACTACTTCAATTAGAAATATGTAATCCTCTTAAGCAACATGAATGTAATGATTTTGTTAGCATAAGAAACTAACTTAGCTAAAAGTCTATGTCTAAGTCAATTAACCATGTGTCATTTTCCTAGTTCACTATATTTCCATGAGAGTTAGTGTAAACTCCACTCATTAAGGATGACTCTCAAACACTTGCTATGCATGACCAGTGGATATATTTCTATCTCATTAGCTAATTAACTCACCCTATCATTTGAATGAAACTAAACATGCATTAACCATGTCCATGATCTAAAATATAAATCCGTATGTCTAGTTCAATAGATTCAATCAAATTGCATCAAATGTTAGCCAAACAATTAATAGCATTAAGAGCAATATGGTTGAATAAACCCAATCATCATTGTTAACTCAAGGAGTTACAAAATTACTAATATTCATAGAAGGATCCAAAAGAACCTCTAAGTACAACTTATTTATCCATAGAACATGAAAATCTAACAACAATATTCATGTTTATGACAAAATAAGAGAGAAAATAAAGGGAATAGGAGGAAAGCACAATGAATGTGGATCCTTGAATGCTTGATTCTCCTTGAAGAAGATGACCTCCAACTCAACTACCTTTGCTTCCTCTCAATTGCAGAATAAAACCCTAGATGTCATTTTTAATCCAATAAAACTTTCTCTATTCGAATGTCTCTGAAGACAGTATATATAGGCTCAACGGATAGCTTTGCGCCGCGGCATAAAGACATCTGCTACGCAGCACACTAGCTTCTGGCTTAAGCAGGAAACAACATTGATGCTTCCACTCTGCGACATGACACAACTTGCGTTGTGGCATGAGTTGCTGAATCTCTTCTTAGACTTTCTCCTCCAATGTTGGCCCAAATTTTCCTTCAATTTGCTTAGTTGGAGCCCTTCCTACAATTGAGAAATCACCCGATTAATAAGAAGTGCAAATCTATTTAATCTCTTAAAGAATAGACAAGATTTTCTCAAGATCATATAAATCAAAATTCAATTAGATGAATATGAGCCTAAAATCTTCGATTTATGCATAAGAACAAGGACTAAGCAATCTATAAAGCATAGATATAGGGCATAAATAACTATATTTTATGGAGTTATCAAAGTAAGAGCTTGAAAGAACTGGAATTGAATTTATATTAACTGGAATGTAAATGATATATGAAATTAAGATGACTGAAAGATAAATGCCAAAATAGAGAGAGGCATGTCAATTGAAAGTGGTGGCCAATGGCCATACTTCATTGTTAACATGTCAATCCATCAATCCATGAGTGTCACACTAGGGACTTAGGAACTATAGGAATTGTAGGGTGTTTTGCAAGTAGTTGGATCAGCTTGGATAATTTCATTCTAATCCTTATTTATAGGCAACTAATCCTTCCCTTTGGAGCTTAATTTTTGAATGTTATAACTCCTAAGATATTGTCACTTCATTGTCTTGAAAAATCCATATGTGCTTTAATGGGTAGCTTCTTCCTTTCTTTGTAACTTCCCACATTCTCCGTTAACCACATTCTTAATGCACTTCCAGCTTCAACCTTGTAACTACCCACGTTCAACGATGGAGCTTGTCATGAACTTGCTTCCAACTTGCCAACCGCTTTCCGTCGAACATAGGCTTCGATAACAACTTGAGACTTTGTATTTGAAGCTTCATGATCTGGTTAATTGTACTTCCTTTGTCAAATTTGCTAGTCAACTTACATAAGCGTAAATCTTCGACACTTGACTTCTGTTGATTCCTTCTTATTGTTGACATAGTCTTCTTTGTCTCTTGAGATCTTGATTGAATCAGTTGTTAGAATATTACTGATATCGATTGACTACTTCATTGATCACTGTCTTTGACATATTCTTAAGATTTAGTCTTTTTTGCGACTTATTATTACTTGCTTACTGCTCATGTCAAAATGGCTAATTTTGACCCCAACAATAGACAATTGCTTATATGACTTATGTGTATTCTTTGAACAATGTATATTATTTTTTAAAAAATTATGAATTGTTTTTTGGTTCAATGATGTCTCGGCATGCTACTATCGTATGATCTCTCAACCAAGCACTCTTTTGAAGAATGTCATCCAAGCTGAAGAAATTAACTTACCATGGAAGGAAGAATTATTAAGAATGTCAGATGATAGTTATTATCTATGTTCCAATAATAATGTTGCAACCTTGAGTTCCTTTTAAATCAAACACACCTCCCCTAAAATTGGTTTTTATTTTGGGTTAACATCGGGTCTTATGGCTGACCCTCAACTTGGTTTTTATTAATAGATACTAAACTTTCTGCAGTTTGACAATAGCATGCACATTATGCATTTGCTTGTTATTAATGGGTATAGATGGAGTTGTTATTGTAACACCTTGAAAAATATGATAGACTTATATATGGTTACAGAGGTAGCTCAATGGCTGTTTATTATGTTTGTTAAGTTTTGTGACTGTCTGAGCACGTTTAGGTACTTTGGTGCAACGCTATGTGTGGAAAATAGCTATTTTTAGCCTTGGAAGTGGCTTAAGCTGCTTAGTTAATGGTTAATATGGAGAACTTGTTTCTAGGTCACAAATATGTGAAATGTGCTATAGTTAAAATCTGAGATTTATCAGAGTTAGTTTGGTATTTTTAAACATACTAGTTGTGTGTTTTAATGTCAGATTGACTAGCAGCTGATATGGAAAATGGTGGTTATGGTGCAACAATATTTTTTATGAATCTTGTGATTCATTTTAAACTTGTTGGCTCTAAGAAAACTGGATTTGATAAAATCTTAGTATTCGTAGTAGATCGGGAATTTGACATATGGTCACTTAAGTGACTAAGGTCATTCACAGTTGCCTTATATTAGGCATAAGATGAGATATTTGTATCTCATATTCTCACTCTTTCTCCTCATCTTCTCTCACGGTTGCAACTGCCAAAGGAGAGGCAAGGGAAGGCCAAGCAAGGAAGAAGAAAGAAGAGCGAAAGAAGAAAGAAGAGGAAAGGAAAAGGAAGGGGAAAACTAAGGCTTCATCATCCTCACCATCTTTGATCCAAGAGGTAGAGGTTTTGTGTTCTTCTTAACTCTTTTCTTCCATTTTCACCACTGAAGCACACTTGGTGCTTAATAGGTCACTTTGGGTTTTAGAGTTGTTTGAAGAGTTTTTTTTGCTTGGATGAGTCTCTTTGGTTGTTTATGACTTGTTCATGGATTGAGTTTGAGTTAGAAGCTTAGAACTTGTCATTTGAACCTTTGATGCTAAAGGTGAGAAAGTTAGGTCATGAATGAGGGTTTTGGTTTTTGGATCCAAAGTAGAGGTTTTTGTTGGTGAATAATGTTTCCTACATGTTGATAAACTTGTTACGGACCTTAAATCACTTAGAAACTAAATTGGAGAGGCCAAAATCCAAAAATTGTTCCAATGGAACAATAATACCATTATGCAGAATTCTTTGTCGCAGGGTCACACCTAAGAGTGACGTGACTGAACCACGATAGGTGAGACAGAGAGTGTCATGCCTAGGCATGACAGAACCACGCCTAGGCATGGGTTCCTAGAAGTTACAAGATTGTTGTCCTGCCACATTCACGCCTAGGCGTGGATGGGTGGCTTCTAGGCGTGACTTCCAGACTTTGTCAAGTGTTGAATCTTGATGTTTTGGAGTTCCCTAAGTGTTGGGGTCATTCATATATGCATTCCTAAATGTGTTGAGACACAAATGAGGGTAATTCTTGGGGAGAATAACCGTTGTGAAACCTAAGCTTCATTTGAGAGGTGAAATGCTTAGATTAGTGTTTAGAATTGTAAGTCAACATGATATTGATTTTAGCTATCACTTGTGATGGTGATTTGTGATGGGAATGACACATAAGGTGAGTTTGTAAGTATTCTTAAGTTGATAGTTGGAAAACCTCATAGAGGAGGATGGGCACATTTAAAGGCATTGGTTATGATCTTGTGTAGGAAGGTAACTGATGTGGTGTTGAATGTGTGCTAAATATCACTTTGTATGTTTTCTCACACACTTGCTATTTCCACATATATGTGATTGGTATATGAGATGTACAATACACTCATTGTTATGAGATGGAATAGTCCATTCGTTGCTAGGTAATGATTGAAGGTTGAAGCCTCACTACTCAGAGAAGTAAAAAGGAATCGTAGTTCCTAGAAATAGTTGAGTTTCATGACATTGCACCAACACTATTTCTACTTCATTGTATGTTCATTGACTTAGGACATATCAGATATAAACATACAACATAATAAGCATTGCATTTGCATGGTGATTGTATGGGCAGTTATTATATTTACGATTGTATGGGCGATTGTATAATATTGTTGATAGTTACAGTTTGAGATTATAGTTATAAATTGCCTTGTGAATGTTACATAAGTTGTATAATATTCTTGTGGCGAGGAGCATTGGCTCATTTGTTTGTTGCAGGTGCAATTGAATGTTTTTGGTTTTATTTATTCTTGTTATGGATAAAAGCTGGTATTGGGATGCTTATAGTGAGAAATTGTGATTTCTCACTCTGATTGTATTTCCATGTAAATTGAGGTGGAAGCGTTTCAAAAGGAAAAAGGAAGACGTCTAGGGAAGCATAATATAAATGCTAAATTAGGCTAACCTTGTATATATTTTATGTTTGTTTAGTTTGTGCAAGGTTATGTATGACAGTATGCCTTTTGAGGCTGTGATGTGTGTGTGTGTGTGTGTGTGTGTGTGTGTGTATGTATAATTTGTTACCAAGTGGCTTCCAGTACTCAAGAGGGGGGTGAATTGAGTAACAAAAACTTTCACAAAAGGCATAAACAAATAAACTATGCTGAATTTAAATAATAAAAGGCGTGAATAAGATGAAGATAAGAAGAACAACTAATAATTAAATTACAAGAGATAATAAATAAAGTGTAGAAAGATAAAAGATTAAGGAAAGAAAAGCAGGTACGATATTTATCCTGGTTTGACCACCAACCACTTGTGGCCTACGTCCAGTCCCTGAAACATAGTTCGAGATTTTTCACTATTTAAGACAAGCTTAAAACAGGTGCTTGCAACCGTTACAATTAAGAGCACTTTTCACACACAGGGAAACTTTACCCTTGTGCTAAAGCCTCAAACAATCAGGGATACCTCATTCTTATACAATCTTGAGGGATACCTTACCCTCGTTACACAGAACCAAAAAGTAGATGAAAAGAAACTTTCACAAAGAGTAAATAATCACAAATTGAAGCACGAAGGAGCTGTCTCACTGATATCTCAAAGATTTAATATTAAGAGCACAGAAAAAAAGAGAGAATAGTATAAAATTCATTTTCAACCAAGTAAAGATTAATCAAAATGTTCGGGGGTTGATCAGAGGTGACTTAGGCCTCTATTTATAGAGCCTCGTATGAGAAAAGGTCATTGGGTGTATTTATTTTGATAATAAATGCTGAGACAATCACGTAGGAATTCAAATGTTAAAACAGAGTCTCGTGGGTTATTCGAATACCATCAGGGGGTATTCGAATACCTCTGATAAAAGCTATTTAAAACAAAACAGATCAAATGGGGGTTATTTGAATACCAGTTAAGGGTTATTCGAATACCTCAGTTTAAAAGGTATTTTTATGAAATCAGGTTATTCGAATACCACAAGGGTTATTCGAATACCTGTCACTTAAAACAGGTTTTAAAGAAGCACTGTATTCGAATGCCATGAAGGGTATTCAAATACCTCTGTTTTGGAAAACCGAAGCGTATGTAAAGGATGCATGTTATTCGAATACCATGGAGGGGTATTCGAATACCTCAGTTAAAAAAATAGTTAAAAAACCATTTGTAATTGCTTTGAAAAACCATTTCCAATCTCTAAAACCTTTGATCTTTCAAAACCATTTTGAAAACCTCAGTTTGATTTAAGGAACAAACTTTTAGATTTTTTAAGATTAACCAATGAGATATCTATTTAACAACTCTGTACATAAAAGATCCTAAGTCATAAAGCTAATCTTGAAGATCTTGGACTTGGTCTTCTCATCATCTTCATGTTTGTTAACATCAAAAATACATCTTCATTGTTGCATAGTAATCACATTCTCTCCCTTTTTGATGATGACAAACTATCATTGAGAAAAGCATTAGTACAGAAATAATTGGAATTCACAAGGTAAGAAACTTACACTTCTCTTTGTCAAAAAGAGGTATTAATATCAGAGATGTGCGCAGCTCCCCCTTAATTTTGGAATCCAATATTAGTTATTTTACCTGTCTTTTCTCAAAATGACTGGTTATATTTTTCTTCCCCTTTGGCATAATCAAAAAGATATAACAGATATAAAATGCATAAAAGGAGGCACAAAGAGCATCAAGAACACTTATTTATTAATAAATTGGCCAACATACATATACATAATAAAAAGATAAGCAGCCAATACAAGCAAGATCCAAACAAAAACAAAGCCTACAAAGAGGCATCTGGTGGAGGAGGAGGAGGGGAATCAGAACCCTTTGAAGATAGCAAGGCACATAAGGCAGCTTGCTCACGTTCAACACCATCAAGCCTGTCAAACAGGACAGAGAAGGTATGCTCCAAATAAGCTTGGTTATCCTCCTTATAAGCACGGTTGGCCTGTAAGGTGGCCATGACTTGATCCAGAGTAACTAGACCAGCAGCAGTAGCAGGAGCAGCAGGGGCAGCATCAGCAGGGGCTGCAGGATCAGTTGGGTCGTCCTCATCATCGTCAACTTCAACTGGGAACACCCAGCCTTCATCAGTCTTTATCATCTTTATTCTGTTTAGCGTATAGGCACCAAACACATTATGATGGGTCAGCTGAGTTTTGCGCTCGGTCTCCACAATCTGAGGATACTTGCCTAGGAAGGCAGTGATGATCACACCATAGGGTAACTCAGATCGCTCTTTTCCTTTTGCTCTCATCATGTGCTTCATGATGAAGATGGGCCAGTTAATCAGGTATTCTCTCTTCAGGATCCATAGCATAAACACATCATCTTCGCTCAGGTAGGTGTAGTTCCCACCTCTAGGAGCTAGGATGTGGGCATAAGCGTAATGTAAGAGCCTGTCCTGGCTCTTCATCATGCCCCTTTTAACTCCCTTTTGAGTCAGAGGTAATGCCAACCCAGGTCTTAGCACATCTTCAATGGCCCAAATTTTGTCGAACCGTTGGAGAAGCTCTTCACTATCTTCATTGTTACGTCTAGCAGTTTCTAACCCAAAGAATTGAACCCAATCTTGAGGAGTGATCACAATATGCTGATCACTAACATCAGAATAGAGTTCCAGACCCTCGATCCTCAGGTTGCAATAGAACATCTTTACAAGATCATGATAGAGAACCGCCTTGTAAGAGCAAAAACGAAGCACGCCCTGGTGGTTCAACTTGTAACACCCCAAATTTCCTAAATAGTTGACAGTAATTTTGACAGTTAACAGAATTCTACTGTTTAGTGATTTCTGTGCACTGTAAAATTATTTTGATTATTCCATCAGCGTATTTGATCGTTTTGAGTGATTTACTCCGTGTCAAGAAAATAATAATTTTCAGACCGGGGCAAATCTTTATGTATTTATTTCTCTTGATTGTTAATTATTTTTAACAATCTGACTTGATTTTCATACATTTTCTAATATTTGTGATTTTTGTGGATAATTATAAATTTTTGTATTTCTCTGAATTGTTTTTGGGCTGTTTATGGGCCCAGGTGGCCTTACGTGGGCCCAGGTGGGTCCCACAAAGTGAAAATTTTTCTACGCATAAAAAAATTTATACTGTTTAGACGGAGACAGGGGATCTTACTAAACCTGAATCCGAAAACAATTTTTAGAAAATTTCTTTTACTATGTTTTGTACTGTATTTAATTTTCGGGCGATAAAAATACAGTAAATATATTCTTTTGTGGGGTTATAGCAGATAAAAATAGAAATTATACTGCTTAAGTCAACAATAGTGGTTATGACAACTTTTGACGGACTAATAGGAAACAAGTTTAATTCTTTTGACGGACCAATAGGAAGCAAGTCTAATATTGAAGACTTTGATATCAACTGTCGATTTAATCAACAGTGTAGGATTAGTCTAATAAAATGGCTGTGACCATTTATAACCATTGGATTTAGATTTAAATCAAGGGTGGAGATTTGATCTTATAAAGTAGCTAGGACCATTTGTGATCGTTGGATTCAGATTAAATCAACGGTGGAGATGGATCATTTATGACCATTGGAATACCATGAAGGGTATTCAAATACCTCTATTTTGGAAAACCGAAGCGTATGTAAAGGATGCATGTTATTCGAATACCATGGAGGGGTATTCGAATACCTTAGTTAAAAAAAATAGTTAAAAAACCATTTGTAATTGCTTTGAAAAATCATTTCCAACCTCTAAAACCTTTGATCTTTCAAAACCATTTTGAAAACCTCAGTTTGATTTAAGGAACAAACTTTTAGATCTTTTAAGATTAACCAATGAGATATCTATTTAACAACTCCGTACATAAAAGATCCTAAGTCCTAAAGCTAATCTTGAAGATCTTGGACTTGGTCTTCTCATCATCTTCATGTTTGTTATCATCAAAAATACATCCTCATTATTGCATAGTAATCACATTCTCTCCCTTTTTGATGATGACAAACTATCATTGAGAAAAGCATTAGTACAGAAATAATTGGAATTCACAAGGTAAGAAACTTACACTCCTCTTTGTCAAAAAGAGGTATTAATATCAGAGATGTGCGCAGCTCCCCCTTAATTTTGGAATCCAATATTGGTTATTTTACCTGTCTTTTCTCAAAATGACTGGTTATATTTTTCTCCCCCTTTGACATAATCAAAAAGATATAACAGATATAAAATGCATAAAAAGAGGCACAAAGAGCATCAAGAACACTTATTTTATTAATAAATTGGCCAACATACATATACATAATAAAAAGATAAGCAGCCAATACAAGCAAGATCCAAACAAAAACAAAGCCTACAAAGAGGCATCTGGCAGAGGAGGAGGAGGGGAATCGGAACCCCTTGAAGATAGCAAGGCACATAAGGCAGCTTGCTCACGTTCAACGCCGTCAAGCCTGTCAAACAGGACAGAGAAGATGTGCTCCAGATAAGCTTGGTTATCCTCCATATAAGCACGGTTGGCCTATAAGGTGGCCATGACTTGATCCAAAGTAACTAGACCAAACGAACAAAGGGAGCGAGGGGCGGCATCGGCGGGGGGCCAGGATCGGATCACCGGGTCGTCCTCATCATCTTCAACTTCAACTGGGAACACCCAGCATTCATCAGTCTTTATCATCTTCATTCTATTTAGCGTATAGGCACCAAACACATTATGATGGGTCAGCTGAGTTTTGCGCTCGGTCTCCACAATCTGAGGATACTTGCCTAGGAAGGCAGTGATGATCACACCATAGGGTAACTCAGATCGCTCTTTTCCTTTAGCTCTCATCATGTGCTTCATGATGAAGATGGGCCAGTTAATCAAGTATTGTAACACCCCAAACTTTAGGATAAATGACCGTTGTGTCCCGAATTGTACTATTTGTTGTTTTTCTGTATGATACAGTGTTTTATTTTACTGTCTATGATTTTATTTGAACTTTTTGGGTGATTTGCTCTGGGACAGGAAATTAATAATTTTCGAGCCGGGAAAATCTTATTTTAATTATTCGGAGCTGGGGTATCTTACTAAACCCAATTCTGAATGATACTGTTGTTAATCTTATAATTTTTAGGATTTTACTGTGAAATAAAATAATTTTTTATTATTATAATATTATTTTATCGAGTGAAGATAAATAAATGACAAATGACGGACCGAAAATGAATTGCAGGACCCACGTTTAGTAAAAGCTTAATAAGATTAGTAGCTTAATTGAGCATCATTAGTGGTGGAACATTCAAGAGCTTATGACAAGGCATGTGACTAAGCTTGTGACAAGGCTTGGATTAGCCAATGGATGACAAGCTTGGTGACCAAGTTTTAATCTTGGCCCTTGATGAATTCTAAGGCTTGGATGGAGTCTTGGAAGTCAAACAAAATAATCACCTTATTCTCTCTTGAGTTACACGGCTATCCATCACTTTGGAGAGCAAAAATCACTTCATTCTCTAAAACTTTCACTCTTCTCTCTCTTCCAAAAACACAAACCACCATTGTTGCTTCCTTTGGAGACCATTCGGCCTCACCATCTAAGTCACCAACTAACTACCTAAAATTTTATCCAACCTACTTTTCTAAACCTAAACACAATTCTAAGAACATCTCTAGTTGAGAGTTCTTGCAAAATTCATCATCTTGAGCTTGAAAAACTACTTTGGAGATTCTACCTTGAAGGTGAAATTTCTTGTTTTTCATTTCTAATCTTATTTCTAAAGTTCCAAGCCATGATTGATCCATGGTTTATGCTTTCTTTCATGTTAGTAACTTGTAGAAATTATTTAAGCTTGATTGGTGTCTTTGGAGGGTGAAACCGAAACCCTTAGAAAGGAGTGAAAGAGATTTTAGCTTCACTTAAGGTAAGAGGAAGACTTGAATCTTATCATCCTTGGGTGGTGATAAGAAAATGGAATTGTTTGTGATTGTAGAATCCATAAGGATTCATTTGTGTGTTTGTTGTAATAGCTTTCTTAATTGTGATTTGTATTGATATGCATGTCTACAAGCTTTGAATATATTATATGTGTTAGAAATGTATGAATAAGTAGTAGGATGTGAATAATATGCAAGGTTTGCATATGTGTTCCAAAGAGCACAAATCCAAGGCCCAAGGGCCTCAACATAAAAAGGGAACCAAAATGTTCTCAACAATTTTCTAAAGGAATGATTTAATTGACTTAGGTAAAATGACAAGATACAACATGATTTAGAATAAGAAAAATGAATTTGAAGATCAAATGGCAATTTTGTGTCTTTCGGCCAACATGCCTAAGTTGAATGTTTTGATTTCTAAAATTATTTCAATCAAGGTTAAGGAATAATGCCAAAAGGAATTCTATTACAATGAGTTTTGAGGAATAAAAATGATTAAATTAAGTTAAAGAAGTTAAAACTAATGATTTTAATGTTTAGGAGATAATACAGTAGCTTTTGTAAAATTTCTAACGTAAAGCTCACTTTATGTTTTGAAGCCCATTAGTAGTTTTCAAAAGTATAATTAGATGGTTGTAATATAATCAAAAGAAATTTTAACAGAAAAATTTAGAAAACCATTGTTATAGATTTTCAAAGCAAAATACTGTCAATTTTTGCTAAAAACAAACAAATAAGATAGAAAAGATATCCAATATATTGCATACGGTATGGAAAATACTCTACGTAACTCAAATATATTAAATATTATTTTCTGTTTATTTAAATAGTGATTTTTAAGGAATTCAGACAAGAAAATGATTTAAAAATCTTACGCGATTGAGAAAATGATTTAAAAATAGTACGCGATTTTAAAAACAGTAAAATATATTTATGCGATTTAAAAACGTTTGTAAAAACGATGAAATTGTGAAAACGCGATAAAATTTCTACGCGATTGACGAAAATAGTAAGTTTTACTGTCGGGCCAAAGAGGTGGACCCAGACAGATTGAGGAACAGTACTGTCAAGTGGGATGTACTGCGTTTGGTATTTGAGGGTGTTTTGGTAATTATTTGAGATTTGAAGGTTATTTTGGTAATTATAGTTCTGTTCATATTTTTAGAGTCAAGTCGATTCGTTGTGGAATTGGCGATTGATTGACGAGGTGAATTACATCGTATTGTCGGTGTGATAAGCGTAGTGTGGTTCATTTCTTTATGGACTTGGAGGCATTAGTGTGCGGATTATCCCACATGTGGACAGTTGGTCGCTCCTCTGGGCCGTGGTAACTGGCTACATACTAGTGATCTCGACACACACTATACTTAATCAAGATCTTGTAAGAACTATGTTAGTACAATGCCTGTAGTTACACGATGTATGGACTGTGTACTACACCACGATGTTTTGGACAGTGGGCTATAGACACAATGTGAGACAGTGCAATAGTTGGTTGGGCAGCCTAAGGTACTAGTAGAACTTACGGGTCATTCTCTCTGATGTCTGTGGTTATGGCTCCGTGGAGTAGGGTTGAGTCGTATTACATATGATTTATGTGTTGTGCATTATAATATTATTATCTGTACCATTTTATCTGTGACATTATGTGATGCTGTTACACTTAATTTCTTTGTTACTTTATATTATTATTTATGCTGTTATGGTATGTTATATTATATGAATGGCTATATCTGTTGTATTATCGTTTTCTTATTTACCATGTTTGTGGTGATATAGATTGTCTTACCTCTTCATTGTATGTGTTCTTGTTGTATTTTAAATTATGTTTTAAAAGAAGAGTTTAAGGAAGAGGAACAGCCTCTTGAGTGTGTATACCCCAAGGACGAGGAGCAACAGTAAGCCGAAGATCAGTTCGACGACCAAGAACCATCCGATCATCCATACCCATTGGATTGATTGTATGAGTATGACGCTATCAGGATTCTTTGGTTTCGTGAGGTTGGACTTTCATGGAGGCTCAAGCCCAGCGACTAGAGGACGAGATTCGGTTATGTACGTAGGGCGTCTGACTGTGACCATACGTACAGAGTTTGATGGAGTGCCTATCTTTTCTACTGTGTTGTATTTACATATGGAGTTACCGCTATCTCTTAGGCGTCATTGGGGTGGTATGTTTGATGCGCCTAGCGAGATTAGCAGCGTGTCGACAGCACGGACTAGAGTCCGTAGAGGGTCGAGGCATCCTGGACACTTATCACCTGAAGTTTCATCCGAGAGTGATCCTTCAGAGGGTTAGAGTTCTGTGATGCGTACTTGGGTGCATCTGCGTTTTGTATATATAGACTTCTTACTGCTTTGTTTACTGTTTTGGTTTAAATATTTATAGTTGTAAATTATTTGTACTACTTGAAACAAAAATATATGTATATTATGTGTGATGACAGTTTGTTTATTTTATGTTCCATGTTATTTTAATTTCGTAATATTATGTTTAACCGGAAAAATTTTACAACCTGTTTTACTATATAACAAATGTTTTACAACTTGGGTAGAATTTTATTTATCTTTATTTTATTTTATTTCATAAATGTGACATCCCCATAAGGGTGTTACATTAGTTGGTATCAGAGCCCAAGTTAGAGTCTTTTGGGGTTGTGGTTGGGTCTATTTTTGCTTGTGTTGTGTGATTCTCTGTGATTTACTTCCGAAAGGATGTATCTGACTTTGCTTTGTTATGATTGAAGAAAGAAGATGTCTGGCAGAAGAGGAGCACGTGTGAATGTGAATCGTGTTGTGGATCCTATGATTGCAGCTGCAAAAGCTATACAGCGAATGGTTGAGGTAATTACTCAGCAGAATCAGAGAGCAGCTCAACAGCAAGATGCTACTGCTGATGCCCTAAATTTATCTGAATTTAGGCGTAACAATCCACCGCAGTTTAGAGGCGAGATTGATCCGGAGAAGGCAAGTCAATGGATACAAGATTTGGAGAAGATATTTGAAGGAATGAGATGTACAGATGACAAGAAGGTGACGTATGCAACTTTTATGCTTAGAGGAGACGGTGAACAATGGTGGAGAGGAGCCCGCCGATTGTTGCAGGCTGAAGGAACGGAAATTACATGGGAGCTATTTTCTGAGGTATTTTTGGAGAAGTATTTTCCTGTGAGTGCTAGACATGCCAAGAAGATGGAATTTCTTAGTTTGCGTCAGGGTAACATGACGGTTAATGAGTATGCTTCTAAATTTGAGAGTTTGTCTCAGTTCTCAGATTATGCTCAAACTCGACTGGATGATGTGTGGAGATGTAGGAAGTTTGAGGCAGGGCTGAGAGTGGAACTGAAACGAGGAATATTATCCTTGAGGATGAATCAGTTTCATGCTTTGGTAGATGCTTGTGCACGACTTGAGGAATTGGAGCCGTCACAGGATCCCAGAAACCGTAATTTTGGACCAACAAGATTTCAGAGGGGTGGTAGCAGTAACAATAATCGGTTTCAGCGCAAGCCATATACTAGACCACCGGGGACTCAACCTCAACGACCACCAATTGGGGGAAATACTAGTGGTAGTAGAGCTGGACAGAAAGTGGTGTTTACGCCAACATGTTTTAAGTGCGAAAAGAAGGGCCATATTTCTACTGATTGCTCAATCAGAGGGACAATTTGCTTTAATTGCGGACAACCAGGACATATAGCTAAGGATTGTACACAGCCGAAAAGGAAACCTGCTATGAGAACTGTTCTTGTTGTTCAACCGAGGTCTGGAGGGCGAGTATACACTATGACTGGAACGGAAGTTTCACAGTCTGAGGATCTGATTCAAGGGGAAGGTGCCATTGAAGGTAATCTTCTGACTGTGTTATATGATTTTGGAGCGACACATTCATTTATTGCATATGATTGTGTGGAAAGACTGAAGTTGCCTATGTCTTCTCTGAATGTTAAACTGATTGTATCTACACCAACTGCTAAACTTGTACTTACATCTAAGATATGTTTGGATTGTCCTGTTGTTATAAAGGACCGTGTGTTTTCTGTCAACTTGATTTGTTTGCCTCTTGTCGGGTTAGATGTAATACTAGGAATGGACTGGTTATCTTCTAACCATATCCTTATAGACTATGCAAACAAAACCCTAGTCTTTCCTAAGGAAGAAAAGTCTGGATTCTTGACTGCTGTTAAAGTCAAGTCATTGTTAAGAGATGGAGCACAGGGATATATGCTATTGTCTTCGTTAGAGGTCAAGAGTAAGAAAGATGTGAATACTATTCCTGTCGTCAATGAATTTCTAGAGATTTTTCCTGATGACGTACCTGGTTTGCCACCAGAGAGGGAGATCGAATTTTCTATTGATTTAGTACCAGGAACAGGTCCTATCTCAATTGCACCATATCGGATGTCTCCAGCAGAGTTGGTGGAATTAAAGAAGCAATTAGAGGAAATGTTGGAGAAACAGTTTGTACGTCCTAGTGTTTCACCGTGGGGAGCACCAGTGCTTTTGGTCAGGAAGAAGGACGAAACTTCTCGACCTTGCGTAGATTATCGTCAGCTGAACAAGGTGACTATAAAGAATAAATATCCACTTCCGAGGATTGATGATTTGATGGACCAGTTGAGGGGAGCAGTGGTATTTTCTAAGATAGATCTGAGATCAGGATATCACCAGATTCGTGTTAAGGTGGAGGATGTACCTAAAACAACTTTTCGAACTCGTTATGGACATTATGAGTATCAGGTAATGCCATTCGGAGTGACGAATGCTCCTGCTATCTTTATGGACTATATGAATAGGATTTTTCATCCATACTTAGACAGATTTGTCATTGTCTTTATCGATGACATTCTGATCTATTCTCAGACCAAAGAAGAGCATGCTGAACATCTCAGCCTAGTCCTTCAGATTCTGAAAGAAAAGAAGCTGTATGCAAAATTGGCGAAGTGTGAGTTTTGGTTGGAGGAAGTTCAATTTTTAGGTCACGTGATTTCTAAGGAAGGCATTGCGGTAGACCTATCGAAAGTGGAGACTGTTTTCCAATGGGAAAGGCCTAAGATGGTGACAGAAGTTCAAAGTTTTGTTGGACTTGCTGGATATTACCGGAGGTTTATAGAAAGTTTTTCCAAGATTGTCGGACCGCTTACGCAGCTCACGAGGAAAAGTCAAGCTTTTGAAAGGACGGAAGAACGTGAAGCAAGTTTCCAAGAATTGAAGAAGAGGTTAACAACTGCACTAGTGTTGATTCTACCGGATTCTACCAAAACTTTTGATGTGTATTGTGACGCTTCTTACCAAGGACTGGGATGTGTATTGATGCAAAACCGGAATGTAGTGGCTTATGCTTCTAGACAGTTGAAGGTTCATGAGAGGAATTATCCAACATATGACTTGGAATTAGCTGCTGTGATTTTTGCATTGAAGGTGTGGAGGCATTTTCTGTATGGAGCAATGTTCAATGTCTTTAGTGATCACAAGAGTTTAAAGTATTTGTTTGATCAGAAAGAATTGAATATGAGGCAGAGGCGATGGTTGGAATTCTTGAAGGATTATGATTTTCAACTCTAATACCATCCAGGAAAAGCTAATGTGGTAGCTGATGCCTTAAGCAGAAAAGGTGATTAGTGTTTCGGCAAAGATGATAAAGGAGGAGGAATTGATTAACAAATTCTGAGATTTGTGGTTGTCAGTGGAGTTTGTGCCTGGAAGAATTCGCCTATGTAAGGTGGTGATCATAAATGAATTGCTTGATATAGTTCGAGATAAACAAGAGGAAGATGCGTTTTTACAAAACGAAAGGGAATTGTTGAAGCAAGGTCATAAGGCAACAGTAGAAGAAGGGTCAGATGGAATCTTAAGGCTCAAGGGAAGAATCTGTATACCCGATGATTCTGAACTTAAGAAGAGGATTCTAGATGAAGCTCATACTAGTGATTTGAGTTTACATCCGGGGATGACCAAGATGTACCAAGACTTGAAAAGGTTGTTTTGGTGGCCAAGGATGAAAAGAGACGTAGCGGAACATGTGGCGTCTTGTTTGGTTTGTCAGAAGGCGAAAGTAGAATACCAGAGGCCAGCTGGTATGTTACAACTGTTAGCTATTCCAGAGTAGAAGTGGGATAGTATCTCGATGGATTTTGTTACCGGATTACCGAAGATAAGGAAAGGTCATGATTCGATATGGGTTATAGTTGATAGGCTTACGAAATCGGCACATTTCTTGCCCATTAATATTAAGTATTCGTTGGAGAGATTAACCCAGATGTATATCAGTGAGATTGTGAGGTTACATGGTATGCCTACATGTATAGTTTCTGACCGAGATCCAAGGTTTACATCAAGATTCTGGCAAAGTTTGCAAGAAGCCATGGGAACCAAATTGCGGTTGAGTTCAGCTTATCATCCGCAAACTGATGGTCAAACGGAGAGGACTGTACAATCTTTGGAAGATCTGTTGTGTGCCTGTGTGTTAGAGCAACGTGGAAGTTGGGATGAATTTTTATCTTTGATAGAATTCACCTACAATAATAGTTTTCACTCGAGTATAGGGATGGCACCCTATGAGGCGTTATATGGAAGATGATGTCGAACACCTCTGTGTTGGTATCAGGATGGGAAGAGTATGACTATTGGACCAGATCTTGTACAACAGACTACAGAGAAGGTAAAGATGATACAAGAAAAGATGAAGACGACGCAAAGTAGACAGAAGAGTTATGCTGATAAGCGAAGGCGACCTCTTGAATTTGAGGAGGGTGAGCATGTATTCTTAAGAATGACTCCTACGACTGGTGTCAGAAGAGTTATTAAGTCTAAAAAGCTTACTCCTAAGTTTATTGGGCCTTATCAGATTCTTCGACGAATAGGTCCTGTAGCATATCAGATTGCTTTGCCGCCTTTTCTATCCAATCTGCATGATATATTTCATGTGTCTCAGTTAAGGAAGTATATTCCTGATTCGACATATGTGATACAGCCAGACGAAGTACAGTTGAAGGATAATTTGACTTACGAGACTTTACCTGTCAGAATAGAGGACAGAAAGGTGAAGCAGCTTCGAGGGAAGATGATCGAGCTAGTGAAGGTCATATGGAATGATGTGACAGGTGATGCTACCCGGGAGCTGGAAGATAAAATGAGGGAGCAGTATCCTCTTTTGTTTTGAAGTATAACGAATTTCGGAGACGAAATTTTTATTTGTAGAGGAGAGTTGTAACACCCCAAACTTTAGGATAAATAACCGTTGTGTCCTGAATTGTACTGTTTGTTATTTTTCTGTATGATACAATATTTTATTTTACTGTCTGTGATTTTATTTGAACTTTTTAGGTGATTTGCTCTGGGACAGGAAATTAATAATTTTTAGGCCGGGGAACTCTTATTTTAATTATTCGGAGCTGGGGGATCTTACTAAACCCAATTCTGAATGATATTGTTGTTAATCTTTTAATTTTTAGGATTTTACTGTGAAATAAATAATTTTATATTATTATAATATTATTTTATTAGACAGTATAAATAAATGACAACGAACCCGAAAATGAATTGCGGGACCCACGTTTAGTAAAAGCTTAATAGGATTAGTAGCTTAATTAAGCATCATTAGTGGTGGAACATTCAAGAGCTTATGACAAGGCATGTGACTAAGCATGTGACAAGGCTTGGATTAGCCAATGGATGACAAGCTTGGTGACCAAGTTTTAATCTTGGCCCTTGATGAATGCTAAGGCTTGGATGGAGTCTTGGAAGTCAAACAAAATAATCACCTTATTCTCTCTTGAGTTACATGGCCATGCATCACTTTGGAGAGCAAAAATCACTTCATTCTCTAACACTTTCTGTCTTCTCTCTCTTCCAAAAACACAAACCACCATTGTTGCTTCCTTTGGAGACCATTCGGCCTCACCATCTAAGTCACCAACTATCTACCTAAAATTTTATCCAACCTACTTTTCTAAACCTAAACACAATTCTAAGAACATCTCTAGTTGAGAGTTCTTGCAAAATTCATCATCTTGAGCTTGAAAAACTACTTTGGAGATTCTACCTTGAAGGTGAAATTTCTTGTTTTTCATTTCTAATCTTATTTCTAAAGTTCTAAGCCATGATTGATCCATGGTTTATGCTTTCTTTCATGTTAGTAACTTGTAGAAATTATTTAAGCTTGATAGGTGTCTTTGGAGGGTGAAATCGAAACCCTTAGAAAGGAGTGAAAGAGATTTTAGCTTCACTTAAGGTAAGAGGAAGACTTGAATCTTATCATCCTTGGGTGGTGAAAAGAAAATAGAATTGTTTGTGATTGTAGAATCCATAAGGATTCATTTGTATGTTTGTTGTAATAGCTTTCTTAATTGTGATATGTATTGATATGCATGTCTACAAGCTTTGAATATATTGTATGTGTTAGAAATGCATGAATAAGTAGTAGGATGTGAATAATATGCAAGGTTTGCATGTGTGTTCCAAAGAGCACAAATCCAAGGCTCACGGCCTCAACATAAAAAGGGAACCAAAATGTTCTCAACAATTTTCTAAAGGAATGATTTAATTGACTTAGGTAAAATGACAAGATACAACATGATTTAGAATAAGAAAAATGAATTTGAAGATCAAATGGCAATTTTGTGTCTTTCGGCCAACATGCCTAAGTTGAATGTTTTGATTTCTAAAATTATTTCAATCAAGGTTAAGGAATAATGCCAAAAGGAATTCTATTACAATGAGTTTTGAGGAATAAAAATGATTAAATTAAGTTAAAGAAGTTAAAACTAATGATTTTAATGTTTAGGAGATAATACAGTAGCTTTTGTAAAATTTCTAACGTAAAGCTCACTTTATGTTTTGAAGCCCATTAGTAGTTTTCAAAAGTATAATTAGATGGTTGTAATATAATCAAAAGAAATTTTAACAGAAAAATTTAGAAAACCATTGTTATAGATTTTCAAAGCAAAATACTGTTAATTTTTGCTAAAAACAAACAAATAAGATAGAAAAGATATCCAATATATTGTATACGGTATGGAAAATACTCTACGTAACTCAAATATATTAAATATTATTTTTTGTTTATTTTAATAGTGATTTTTAAGGAATTCGGATAAGAAAATGATTTAAAAATCTTACGCGATTGAGAAAATGATTTAAAAATAGTACGCGATTTTAAAAACAGCAAAATATATTTACGCGATTTAAAACGTTTGTAAAAATGACAAAATTGTGAAAACGCGATAAAATTTCTATGCGATGGACAAAAATAGTAAGTTTTACTATCGGGCCAAAGTGGCGGAACCGGACAGATTGAGGAACAGTACTGTCAAGTGGGGCGTACTGCGTTTGGTGTTTGAGGGTGTTTTAGTAATTATTTGAGTTTTGAAGGGTATTTTGGTAATTATAATTCTGTTCATATTTTTAAAGTCAAGTCGATTCGTTGTGGAATTGGTGATTGATTGACGAGGTGAATTACATCGTGTTGTCGGTGTGATAAGCGTAGTGTGGTTCATTTCTTTATGCACTTGGAGGCATTAGTGTGCGGATTATCCCACATGTGGACAGTTGGTCGCTCCTCTGGGCCGTGGTAACTGGCTACACACTAGTGATTTCGACACGCACTATACTTAATCAAGATCTTGAAAGAACTACGTTAGTACAATGCTTGTAATTACACGATGTATGGACTGTGTACTACACCACGATGTTTTGGACAGTGGGCTATAGACACAATGTGAGACAGTGCAATAGTTGGTTGGGCAGCCTAAGGTACTAGAAGAACTTACGAGTCATTCTCTCTGATGTCTGTGGTTATAGCTCCGTGGAGTAGGGTTGAGTCATATTACATATGATTTATGTGTTGTGCATTATAATATTATTATCTGTACCATTTTATCTGTACCATTTTATCTATGATATTATGTGATGTTGTTACACTTAATTTCTATGTTACTTTATATTATTATTTATGCTATTATGGTATGTTATATTGTATGAATGACTATATCTGTTGTATTGTCGTTTTCTTATTTACCATGTTTGTGGTGATATAGATTGTCTTACCTCTTCATTGTATGTGTTCTTGTTGTATTTTAAATTATGTTTTAAAAGAAGAGTTTAAGGAAGAGGAACAGCTCTTGAGTGTGTATACCCCGAGGACGAGGAGCAGCAGCAAGCCGAAGATCAGTTCGACGACCAAGAACCATCCGATCATCCATACCCATTGGATTGATTGTATGAGTATGATGCTACCAGGATTCTTTGGTTTCGTGAGGTTGGACTTTCATGGAGGCTCTGAAGCCTGGCGACTACAAGAGGATAGAGATTCGGTTACGTTCGTAGGGTGTCTGACTGTGACCATATGTACAAAATTTGATGGAGTGCCTATCTTTTCTACTGTGTTGTATTTACATGTGGAGTTATCGTTATCTCTTAGGCGTCATTGGGGTGGTATGTTTGATGCGCCTAGCGAGATGAGCAGCGTGTCGACAGCACGGACTAGAGTCCGTAGAGGGTCGAGGCATCCTGGATACTTATCACCTGAAGTTTCATCCGAGAGTGATCTTTCAAAGGGTTAGAGTTCTGTGATGCGTACTTGGGCGCGTCTGCGTTTTGTATATATAGACTTCTTACTGCTTTGTTTACTATTTTGGTTTAAATATTTATAGTTGTAAATTATTTGTACTACTTGAAACAAAAATATATGTATATTATGTGTGATGACAATTTGTTTATTTTATGTTCTATGTTATTTTAATTTCGTAATATTCTGTTTAACTGGAAAAATTTTGCAACCCGTATTACTATGTAAAAAATGTTTTACAACTTAGGTAGAATTTTATTTATCTTTATTTTATTTTATTTCGTAAATGTGACATCCTCATAAGGGTGTTACAGGTATTCTCTCTTCAGGATCCATAGCATAAACACATCATCTTCGCGCAGGTAGGTGTAGTTCCCACCTCTAGGAGCTAGGATGTGGGCATAAGCATAATGTAAGAGCCTGTCCTGGTTCTTCATCATGCCCCTTTTAACTCTCTTTTGAGTCGGAGGTAATGCCAACCCAGGTCTTAGCACATCTTCAATGGCCCGAATTTTGTCGAACCGCTGGAGAAGCTCTTCACTATCTTCATTGTTACATCTAGCAGATTCTAACCCAAAGAATTGAACCCAATCCTGAGGAGTGATCACAATGTGCTGATCACTAACATCAGAATGGAGTTCCAGACCCTCGATCCTCAGGTTGCAATAGAACATCTTTACAAGATCAGGATAGAGAACCGCCTTGTAAGTGCAAAAACGAAGCACGCCCTGGTGGTTCAACTTGTAACACCTCAAATTTCCTAAATAGTTGACAGTAATTTTGACAGTTAATAGAATTCTACTGTTTAGTGATTTCTGTGTATTGTAAAATTATTTTGATTATTCCGTCAGCGTATTTTGTAACGCCCCAATTTTTAGAAAATATTTCGAATGTACTGTTTGCTGTTTTTCAAGTTATTGTGTAAAAGACCGTTGTGTCCTTATTTTACTGTTTCTCGATTTCTGCATGAAATACAAATACGTTTATACAGGCTCAAATTTTATTTGGTCTTTTTACGTAATTTGTTAGAGACGGTAAAATAAAAATTTTTCCGAAACTCTTGTTTTAATTTTTCTCGGAAGATATACGAGACAATTAATACTGTCTGTAATTTTATTTGAACTTTTTGGATGATTAGCTACGTTGTGGGAAAAAAATGAAAAAATGACCATTACGTCCCGAACGTCTTGTTTTTTTCTTTTTTTTTTTTTTTAATTGTTTTCTACTTGATTTAATGTCCGATATTACTGTCAGTGATTTTATATGGACTTTTTGTGTGATTTGCTCCGAGGCAGGAAAATAATATTTTTCCGGGCCGGGGAAATCTTATTTTATTATTTAGAATTGGGGGATCTTACTAAACCCGATTCTGAATGAGACAGTAAATAATCTTTTAATTTTTAGGATTTGACTGTCAAATAAAATAATTTTATAATATTATAATATTATTTTATTAGTCAAGTATAATAAAATGACAAGTGGACCGGAAATATTTTGCGGGACCCACAATTAGAGAATGGTTAGATCGGTAGCTTAATTAATCATCATTAGCGTAGAACTTTCCGAACAAGTGACTCGGCTAGTGACTAAGTCGATAATTAATGAAGCAGTGTGACTAGGCTTGGGGAGTCATCAAGAACCAACCAATAGGAGACAAGCTTGTTAAGCAAGCTTTAATCCTAACCTTTAATGCATCCAAGGGCTTGGATGAAGCCAACCATTTGGCCACCTTGCATGCTTGATGAGCTACGGCCAAGGGAGGTGAGAGGTCATTCTTCACTTTGCTTGCATGCAAAATTCTCTCTTCTCTCTCATCAAAAACCCTAGCCACCATTCTTGTTTCCTTTCTTCACCATTTTCGGCCAAGCTTGCTTCTTGATCATCCAACCACCCAAAATTAAATCAAGCCAACTTTTCTAAACCTAAACACAAACCTAAGAACATCTCTAGTTGAGAGTTCTTGTAAATTCTTGCATTTGGAGCTTGGAAACCAACCTTGAAGATTTTACCTAGAAGGTGAAATCTCATGCTTTTCTTTTCTCTCTTCTTTTTCAAAGTTCTAAGCCATGATTTATCCATGGTTTAGGTTCTTTTTCATGGTTAGTAACTTGTAGAATTTCGTTTTAGATGCTAGGTATTTTGGTGGAGAAAACCGAACCCTAGGAGGAGTGAAAACAAACCATTTGTCTTCATTTAAGGTAAGAGGAAGACAAATCTTATCACCTATGTGTGGTGGTAAGAAGATGGAGTTTAATTTGGTGATTGTAGAATCCATAAGGATTTATGTTTGTGCTTGTTAGTAGTTTTCTTTGATGTGGTTGTGTATTTTTAATAGCTTTCCTATTTGTGGTTTGTAATAATTTGCATGTCTACAAGCTTTAAAATGCATGTCTACAAGCTTTGATTTAGGTTATATGTGTTAGAAATATATTGCATGTGTTAGAATTGCATGATAAAGTATAGAATTGCATGATAATATGTAGGATGTGAACAACATGTCAAGGAAATGCATGTGTGTTCCAAAGAACACTCCATGATGGCTCACGGCCACTAACAAAAATAGAGAACCAAAATGTTCTCTTAATTTTCTTAAAAGGTGATTTAATTAACCTAGGAGAATTAAGAAGGTTTCAAGTTGTTTAAATCAAGAAAAATGAATTTGGAAATCAAATGGCATAACCTTACATTTTCGGCCAACAAGTCTAACTTCAACACTTGATTTCTAAAATTATTTTCTAAGGTAAGGATTTAATCAATGTAGACAATATAAGAGATTTAACATGCATTTAGAAGGTGAAAAACAATTTAGAAATCAAATGCAAAGTTTTTATCAAATTCGGCCAACATGCCAAAATTAGACATTCATGATTTCTAAAATTAATTCCAAGTTATTTTCAATCAAGAAGAAGCAATACAAGTTAAAGTAAATTTTCTACAATGAGTTTTAAAAGAAATAAAGTAGTTAGAACTAAGTTTAAGAGGTTAATACCAATGATTTTTACTGTAAGAAGAAATACAGTAACTTTCGAAAATTTCTAACATATAGCTCATGCTGTATTTTGAAGCATGTTAGTAATTTTCAAAAGGATTAAGTATATGGTTTTAAAATTTTAATAAACAGAATTTTTACGGTAAAATTAGGAAACCATTAATATAGTTTTCTAAGCAAAATACTGTCAATTTTTAGTAAAAACGGACAAATAAGATAGAAAAGATGTCCAAAAGACAGTATACGGTATGAAAAATATTATACGTAGCTTAAAAGTATTATTTATTATTTTTGTTTATTTAAATAGTAATTTTTAAGGAATTCGGTCAAGAAAATGATTTAAAAATCTTACGCGATTGAGAAAACGTATTAAAATCCTACGCGATTTTGAAAACAGAAAAATATATTTACGCGATTTCAAAACGATTATAAAAACGACGAGATTTTGAAAACGCGATAAAATTTCTACGCGATTGACCGTTACTGTATTTATTTTTCGTTGTCGGGAAAATGTGAACCCGTCTGAGCTTTCTATTTTTCTGCCATTGAGGGCATATTATTATCTTGAGGGCATTTTCGTAATTTCATATTTTTGGAATTATGTATTGTCTTTATGCCAATTTTTGGTGTTTTGGTTGACGAGACGAATCACATCGTGTTTGTCGATGCGATAAACGTAGTGTGATTCATTGTTCTAATGAACTTGGAGACGTTAGTGTACGGGATCCCATATGTGGACGAGTTGGTAGCTCCGTGGGCCGTGGTAAACCGATAGCACACTAATGGACTCGACACGCACTATATTTAATCGAGATTTGTAAAGTCTAGTAGTACATTTGCTGTAGTGCCACAACGTGAGACCGTGAACTACACCACGCCCGATGATGGATTCTGTGTCGTGGGGCTATAGACGCAACGTGTGGCAATGATAGTTGGTTGGGCAAGCAGTGGTACTAATAGATTTTGCGGGTCATTCTCTCTCGATATCTTTGTGTGTTTTTAGCTCCATGGAGTAGGGTGTGTTTTATATTTATTTATTGGGATCTTATCTATTTATTTTATCTTATCTATTTATTTTATCTTATCTATTTATTTTGTCTTATCTATTTATTTTGTCTTATCTACTTATTTTGTTTTATCTGTTTATTATATTGATTTATTTGTTTTGTGTTTGTGTTATCTATTGTTGTATTGTAGCATTTGTTTCTTATTTTATCTGAAATGGTGTATTGCTGGATTATTTACATCTTTTTGAATCTTTACACTACTCTGTTATTTATTAATGTTATACCTTTTCATATTGTATGAACTGTATATCTGTTGTTTGTCGTCTTCTTATTGGCCATGTTTATGGTGATTTTAGATTGTCTTACCTCTTTATTGTATGTGTTTCCTGTATATTTATTTTATGCGATAAAGAGTTTGAGGAAGAAGAAGAGGAACAGCCTCTTGAGGTCCTGTACCCCGAAGAGGAGGAAGATCAGCAAACCGACGACCAGTTTTACGATCAAGAACCATCTGATCATCCATATCCATTGGATTGATTAGTTTTGGTATGGCGGTACCCGGATTTTTGGGGTTCGTGACTCTGGAGTTCCATGGTGGATCGCTATCGTGGCACATGAGAGGAGATAGAGACTCTGTGACATATGCGGGACGGATGACTGTGACCTTACGTCATAGGTTTGATGGAGAGCCGATCATGACTACGACAGTGTTTCTACACTTAGAGTTACCCTTATCCATTAGGCGTCATTTTGGTGGTATGACCACGAAGCCTAGTGAGATAAGTATCGTATCGACTGCGCGATCACGTTATCGCCGAGAGTCGAGGCATCCAGGATATTTGTCCCCTGATGATCATTTTCATGATGAGAGTGATCCTTCAGAGGAGTAAATATGTTTGATGTTTTTTTTGGGCGCGTCTGCGTATGGATGTATATATTAACTCCTTTACTGTTTTTATTTACTGTTTCTGTTTAAATATTTGTAATTGTAGTTGTAAATTATTTGTATAACTTATACTTGGAACATATGTATATTATGAGTAGTGTTGTTCTGTTTATTTTATGTTTTCCGCAATATTTTAATTTTAATAATCTGTTTATCAGGAATTACTTTACGACCCATATTATTATTTAACGAATATTTTACAACTTGGGTAGATTTTATTTATTTATTTTTATTTTTCTTTATATGTGTGGCATCCCCAAAGGGGTGTTACATATTTGATCGTTTTGAGTGATTTATTAGTGTCGAAAAATAATAATTTTCGGCATCGAAAAATCTTTATGTATTTATTTCTCTTGATTGTTAATTATTTTTAACAATCTGACTTGATTTTCATACATTTTCTAATATTTGTGATTTTTGTGGATGATTTTAAATTTTTGTATTTCTCTGAATTGTTTTTGGGCTGTTTGTGGGCCCAGGTGGCCTTACGTGGGCCCAGGTGGATCCCACAAAGTGAAAATTTTTCTACGCATAGAAAAATTTATACTGTTTAGACGGAGACATGAGATCTTACTAAACCTGAATCTGAAAACAGTTTTTAAAAAATTTCTTTTACTATATTTTGTACTGTATTTAATTATCGGGCGATAAAAATACAGTAAATATATTCTTTCGTGGGGTTATAGTAGATAAAAATAGAAATTATACTGCTTAAGTCAACAATAGTGGTTATGACAACTTTTGACCGACCAATAGGAAACAAGTTTAATTCTTTTGACGGACCAATAGGAAGCAAGTCTAATATTGAAGACTTTGATATCAACCGTCGATTTAATCAACGGTGTAGGATTAGTCTAATAAAATGACTATGATCATTTATAACCATTGGATTTAGATTTAAATCAAGGGAGGAGATTTGATCTTATAAAGTGGCTAGGACCATTTGTGATCGTTGGATTCGAATTAAATCAACGGTGGAGATGGATCATTTATAACCATTGGAATGCCATGAAGGGTATTCAAATACCTCTATTTTGGAAAACCGAAGCATATGTAAAGGATGCATGTTATTCGAATACCATAGAGGGTATTCGAATACCTTAGTCAAAAAAAATAGTTAAAAAACCATTTGCAATTGCTTTGAAAAACCATTTCCAATCTCTAAAACCTTTGATCTTTCAAAACCATTTTGAAAACCTCAGTTTGATTTAAGGAACAAACTTTTAGATCTTTTAAGATTAACTAATGAGATATCTATTTAACAGCTCCGTACATAAAAGATCTTAAGTCCTAAAGCTAATCTTGAAGATCTTGGACTTGGTCTTCTCATCATCTTCATGTTTATTATTATCAAACATACATCTTCATTGTTGCATAGTAATCACATTCTCTCCCTTTTTGATGATGACAAACTATCATTGACAAAAGTATTAGTACAGAAATAATTGGAATTCACAAGGTAAGAAACTTACACTCCTCTTTGTCAAAAAGAGGTATTAATATCAGAGATGTGCGTAGCTCCCCCTTAATTTTGGAATCCAATATTGGTTATTTTACCTATCTTTTCTCAAAATGACTGGTTATATTTTTCTCCCCCTTTGGCATAATCAAAAAGATATAACAGATATAAAATGCATAAAATGAGGCACAAAGAGCATCAAGAACACTTATTTTATTAATAAATTGGCCAACATACATATACATAATAAAAAGATAAGCAGCCAATACAAGCAAGATCCAAACAAAAACAAAGCCTACAAAGAGGCATCTGGCGGAGGAGGAGGAGGGGAATCAGAACCCCTTGAAGATAGCAAGGCACATAAGGCAGCTTGCTCACGTTCAACACCGTTAAGCCTGTCAAATAGGACAGAGAAGGTGTGCTCCAGATAAGCTTGGTTATCCTCCATATAAGCACGGTTGGCCTGTAAGGTGGCCATGACTTGATCCAGAGTAACTAGACCAGCCGCAGTAGCAGGAGCAGCAGGGGCAGCATCAGCAAGGGCAGCAAGGGCTGCAGGATCAGCTGGGTCATCCTCATCATCGTCAACTTCAACTGGGAACACCCAGCCTTCATCAGTCTTTATCATCTTCATTCTATTTAGCGTATAGGCACCAAACATATTATGATGGGTCAGCTGAGTTTTGCTCGGTCTCCACAATCTGAGGATACTTGCCTAGGAAGGCAGTGATGATCACACCATAGGGTAACTCAGATCGCTCTTTTCCTTTAGCTCTCATCATGTGCTTTATGATGAAGATGGGTCAGTTAATCAGGTATTCTCTCTTCAGGATCCATAGCATAAACACATCATCTTCGCTCAGGTAGGTGTAGTTCCCACCTCTAGGAGCTAGAATGTGGGCATAAGCGTAATGTAAGAGCCTGTCCTGGCTCTTCATCATGCCCTTTTTAACTCCCTTTTGAGTCAGAGGTAATGCCAACCCAGGTCTTAGCATATCTTCAATGGCCCGAATTTTGTCGAATTGTTGGAGAAGCTCTTCATTATCTTCATTGTTACGTCTAGCAGATTCTAACCCAAAGAATTGAACCCAATCTTGAGGAGTGATCACAATGTGCTGATCACTAACATCAGAATGGAGTTCCAGACCCTCGATCCTCAGGTTGCAATAGAACATCTTTACAAGATCTAGATAGAGAACCGCCTTGTAAGAGCAAAAACGAAGCACGCCCTAGTGGTTCAACTTGTAACACCCTAAATTTCCTAAATAGTTGACAGTAATTTTGACAGTTAACAGAATTCTACTGTTTAGTGATTTCTGTGCACTGTAAAATTATTTGATTATTCCGTTAGTGTATTTGATTGTTTTGAGTGATTTACTCCGTGTCAAGAAAATAATAATTTTCAGACCGGGAAAAATCTTTATGTATTTATTTCTCTTGATTGTTAATTATTTTTAATAATCTGACTTGATTTTCATACGTTTTCTAATATTTGTGATTTTTGTGGATGATTATAAATTTTTGTATTTCTCTGAATTGTTTTTGGGCTGTTTGTGGGCCCAGGTGGCCTTACGTGGGCCAGGTGAGTCCCACAAAGTGAAAATTTTTCTACGCATAGAAAAATTTGTACTGTTTAGATGGAGACAGGGGATCTTACTAAACCTGAATCCGAAAACAGTTTTTAGAAAAAAAAAATTACTATGTTTTGTACTGTATTTAATTATCGGACAATAAAAATACAGTAAATATATTCTTTCATGGGGTTATAGCAGATAAAAATAAAAATTATACTGTTAAGTCAACAATAGTGGTTATGACAACTTTTGACGGACCAATAGGAAACAAGTTTAATTCTTTTGACGGACCAATAGGAAGCAAGTCTAATATTGAAGACTTTGATATCAACCATCGATTTAATCAACGGTGTAGGATTAGTCTAATAAAATGGCTATGACCATTTATAACCATTGGATTTAGATTTAAATCAAGGGTGGAGATTTGATCTTATAAAGTGGCTAGGATCATTTGTGATCGTTGGATTCGGATTAAATCAACGGTAGAGATGGATCATTTATGACCATTGGATGTATATTTAATCAATGGTGGAGATTCGGTCTTCTAAAATGGCTATGACTAATTATGACCCTTGGATTGAAAGTAAGAAGGAGTGATCTTGACCCTTCATTTTTGAAGATGGATCTAATGGCTAGAATTTCAAGGAGAAAGATCTAATGACCTAAATTAAGTCTTCTAATCAAAAGTCTACCTAAATCCTAACCATTGATCTAATCAATGGCTTAAATGGCTCTAAATGGTGGCTAGAAAAGAAGACAACTTTATGAATGCATAATACATGGAGGCAGGACGGTTTTGTGCTTGTTTTAGGAGTTAAAGGAAAGTTTGAAGACCATCATTAGTGGTCTTGGTCAATTATGCATCATTATTGATCATTTTGCACTCAAGGAGAATGCATGAAGAGGGGGGACAGTTTTTGTGTTTGTTTAGGAGCTAAAGCAAAGTTGAAGACCATTATTAGTTGTCTTGGTCACTTATTGATCATTCTTGATCATTTTCTTCAAGCAAACTCTTAGAAAAATTTCTCTCCTTCTCCTCTAAGCAAGTTTCGGCCATGACACCTAAGAATGCCCTCCATCACTCAAAAATTTCATACAACCTAGTTTCTTGAATCCTTACCTTATTCTAAGAACATCTCTAGTTATGAGTTTTCACAAAATCATTCATCTTGAGCTTCAAATCCAAGCTTCAAGTTTCTATTACAAAGGGTAAAGTTCTTATCTCTTCACCCAAACTTCAAGTTTTAATTTTCTAAGTCATGCTTGAACCATGGTTTACCTATTTCTACACTTGTTATTGATTTTAACTTTTGTTTATGATTTTTAGGGATTTTTCCAAGGAGCTCTGCGAAATTGGTAGGAAGGAAAACTAAGTGTTTTCACTTCATTCTTTATCTTAACCAAGTCTAAGAAGCCTTTTTTTTCACAAAAATCAAAAACTCCAACCTTGTTCTTAAAGAGGAACCATTCGGCCATACCACCTAAAATCACCATCCAATCTCTTTTAATTTCATCCAACCATAGATCTTGAATCTACATGATTTTCTAAGCAACTTTCATGTTGGAGACTTTCTCTAAATGATTCATCTTCAACCTTGTTCTTCAAGCTAAAGATTGAAGCTTTATTGGTGAAGTTTATTAATCTTCACTTTTCTTTGATTTTCAAGGTTCTAAGCCATATTTGATCCATGGTTTATCTTGTTCAAGCTTGATTTACTAATAAATATATGTTTTGTTTTGTATTTGAGAAGCTCTTGGTGGTGAAGGACTTGGAAAAAAAAGCAAAACAAGGAGCTTTTGAGGATCTTCAAGAGGTAAGAGGGAGATTCATCTCACCAACCAAGTATGGTGGTGAGAGATGGTTTGTGTATTTGATGGATGGTGAATCCATGTGAGGATTCATATCCATGGTCATGTAATAATTTGTGGGTGTTTATGTGCTTTGATTATTTGCCTATGCTTGGTATGATTTGCATGATTTATTGCTTTGATTATGGCATGCTTGTGATATATATTTAAATATGTATATGTATGCCATGATTTGATGATGAAAAGGAAAACATTTTTTTTGGTTCCAAAGAACCATAGAGGCACATGGCCTCAAGGGTGATTTTTGAGTAAAAAGATTCTAAGTATTTTATTAATCAAGAGTTTTAAATGAAAAGAGCAATAAGTTGATGATTTTAAGGATTTGCAAAGAAAGTGAAAAATGAAAATGAACAAATGATTTGATTTCAAAGACCAAGTGCTCACGGTTTTTGTTAAGGAATTTTTAATGGTTTTGTTTGTGCAAAACCATATTGACTTAGAAGGAAAAATATTTGATGGTTTAAATAATCATGTACCACGGTTTTGGAAGGTTTGTAATACCTTGATTTTGATGAAACAAAGTGATTTTCCAAGTGGAAATATGATTGATTTAGTACAAGGAATTTTGGAAAGGGAATCAGAGTGTTTTATCACTTGAGAAATGAAATTTTCATATGTAAATGGACAAGAGAGGTTGAAAGTATTTGAACCTCAATTTATTTTGAAGAGAATTAATTTTAGAATTAATTTAAGAAAAATAGAGAATATAATAGTGATTTGATGTTTTCTAACATGTAGCTCATCCTTTGGGTTTTAGAGAGCGTTAATAATTTTTAAAGTGAGAAACATTGATTTAATTCAATGGAATTGTGAATTTGTGGAATAAATTGCGAAAAGGATTTTCTTGAGTAAGAAAATGTGGTAAATAATGTGAGAGGTCATATTATTTTGAGGAAAGGTTTTCTTAAAGGAGAAATGTGAAAAATGATGTTGGAAATGATATTGATTTATTTGAAAATCCAAAATAATGTTTGGAATATTGAGGAATATTTTACGTGATTGTAAAATGGTGAAAAATGTTTTACGTAACTTAAAAACGTGATTTTTAAGCTACGCAATTTGAAAAATGTTAAAATATTTCTACACGATTTGGAAAGCGTTTAAATATTTCAAAAATGATGGAAAATGGTTTACGCGACTTAAAAGAATGATTTTTAAGTTACGCGATTGTGAAAATGGTGGAAAATCGCTACGCGATTTGAGTAATGTGTAAATATTTTTACGTGATTGAGAAAACATTGAAAAATCAATATGTGATTTGAAAACGCAACAGAAACGTTGCAAAATTGTGAAAACGTAACAGAAATGTTGCGCGATTGTGAAAACACAACGAAAGTGTTTTGTGACTATAAAAACGCGATAATATGATTTCGCTGTTGAAAATACGATATGATTACTGTTGGGCCAATGTGTGGACCCTGATTATGAGATTATGAAATTAAAACTAAGAATGGGCCAATGTGTGGACCCTGAATATGAAATGGTGAATTTTGCCTGTGATTGGCATTGATGCATTGAACATGCATTGGAAATGGTGAATTTTGCCTGTGTTTGACATTGATGCATTTTATATGCATGAATTAGTGTATGAACACTATATGAGGAAATGATAAATTTTGCCTATGATTGGCATTGGGTGCATTGAACATGCATTGGAAAGGTCCGATGGACTGTATGAGGCTATTTGCCTAGGAGAGACGTACACTTGTTGAGTGGGTGCGATATGCGTAGTGTAAGTCACTTGTTGACCTTGGGAGCATCGGGGTGCGGGTTGCTTACATGGGTGGTTGGTCGCGCTTCTTCCTGTAAGTTAGACCGATGCAACGCACCGATGATCCTGACCGAGACACTATTCTTAATCGAGATCTCGTAAAGACTGTCGTGTATATACTAGATGTGCAAAATCAAAATGAGGATTATAGCACTTGGTCTGAGGCATTTTGGTACAGACAGATCTTTCGGATCAACTTCTCCGAACTGAGTATTAGCTCCATGGAGTAGGACATTGAGTCTATGTGCGCATGCATGAAACTGAGCATTTATATCTATGTGATATATTAATTGAGGAGTATTGGCTATGACAATTGTTTCTGTTGAGAAATACTGGATGATGATGATGATAAATAATGTTGATGCCATTATTGTTATTATCGTATGATTTGAATTGATGAATATTTGGATATTGTTGAGGACTTCATCGTGAATATTGAATGATATTTGAATTGATAAATAATTGGATGATGATAGTTGATTAATATTGAGTGCATTATTGGAATTATGATATGACATATCTGTATAGTATACTGTTTGTGTTATCTCTATACTACCATATTGGTATTGGCGTAGGTGATCTCACCTCTTTGTTATATTGTTTGGTTGGGCTTGTGTTGTAAAAATTATATAATAGATCGAACGAGTTGTCTTAGACATGACGAGTGGTAGGTATTCTGAAATTGATAACAACATCAGAGAATGACCATTCCAGATTTGATAGCGTGCAATGTTGACAAGGAACAGATGTCTGATGCATCCAGATGGATACAAGAAGGAATAAGTATGTTAAGTTTTCTCGTTAGTGTTGTACCGTGCTATTAAGTAGGACCCGTCATAGGGTTTGCTACTATTAAAAAGAGAGTTTTACATTAGTTTTATATTTCTCTTTAAATTGTTAAATATTAATTGGTGTCAATATTGTATATTAAATATATTTTCAGTAATATTTATGGATCTCAGTAAGTTTATGTTTCCGTCTTTGATGAAAAGAAATTTTAAAAACTCACATTTTATAACTCAAAATTATGAGTTAGGAATCGGAAATGTGATATCCTGAGGGGGGTGTTACACAACTGGTGCAAAAAATCAAAGCCGCCTTCTTTTTCCAAGTCGAGGTACTTGGGTTGCACAAGGTTACGTTCCCTGAAGTGAGTGATGAAGCATCCAAGGGTCTGTTGGTGGGAGGAGAGCCTTCGTAGGTCCACGGGTTGTTGCATGGCGCTGTTTTCATGCGGGCACGCTTGGAGAAAGATGCCATTGATGGTGGTTTTGAATGTGAGAAAGGTGAGAATAGGTGGAAGAGAATGGGGAGGGTCAAACGGTCAGGGGTACGAAAGAAAGAGAGAAAGAGAGAAAGGGAGAAGGTCAAGAGAATTTTTGAAAACAGAGGGAATGAAGGAGACGGGTTTACGAAGGGGTTATATCAAACTGCCCAAAAGTATTCGAATACCTCAATTGATATTCGAATACATCCGTAGGAAACTCAAAAGGCATGGCCTTCAAATAGAAGGTATTCGAATACCTCTTCAAGTATTCGAATGCCCAGAAACAAGATTGAGTGATTGATAATATATAGCCTCAGGTTATTCGAATAACCACTAAGGTATTTGAATACACCTGCTTATAAATCATGAAAATCCATGTACAGATGATGGTATTCAAATACTATATGAAGGTATTCAAATAACTTAGATAGAAAAACATATAAATTAAGTCCAGAATGCATTTTTGAAGGATAAAAGCTTACCTAATTAAATGAGCACCTGTAAAACAGAATTGAGAACATCTCCGACGCTTAAGTCAGTAACAATTTAAGATCAATAAATCAATAAATGAGCAACAAAGGTAAGAATTTAAATGCACAATTGATCCAAAATGCCAAGTTCTCTTCTTAAATAAAAGAATGAATCTTTAGGTAATGGTTTTGTGAAAATATCAGCAAGTTGATTATTGGTTTCAATCAATTCTAACACACAATCACCTTTTTGAACATGATCTCTTATAAAATGATGCCTTATCTCAATGTACTTAGTCCTATAGTGCATAATGAGATTCTTTGTCAGATTGATCGCACTAGTATTATCACATCTTACAGGGATGTGATATAGCTGAAGACCAAAGTCTAAAAGTTGTTGCTTCATCCATAGGATTTGAGCACAATAACTTCCGGCTGCAATATATTCAGCCTCAGCAGTGGATAAAGCCACACTATTTTGTTTCTTGCTATGCCAAGAAACTAAGGAATTGCTAAGCAAGTGACATGTTCCACTAGTGCTTTTCTGATCTAATTCACATCCAGCAAAATCAGAGTCAAAATAACCAATAAGACTACAAGTGGCACCTTTGGGTACCACAAGCCCACTTGTGTAGTGCCACCAAGATATTTCATAATTCATTTTACAGCACTTAAATGCGACTCTTTAGGATTAGCTTGATATCTAGCACACATGCATACGCTAAATATTATATCAGGCCTACTAGCAGTAAGATAGAGAAGAAATCCAATCATACTTCTATATTTCATTATTTCTACTGATTTACCTCCTTCATCTTTGTCCAAATAGCAAGAAGTACCCATTGGAGTGGCCATGTGTTTAGCGTTTTCCATTTCAAACCTTTTGAGCAATTCCTTGCAGTATTTGGTTTACCTTATGAATGTCCCTTCGTTTGTTTGCTTGATTTGAAGTCTGAGGAAGAAATTCAGCTCTCCCATCATCGACATTTCAAATTCATTCTGTATTGTCTTAGCAAATTCTTTGCAAAGGGATTCATTAGTAGCACCAAAAATAATATCATCCATATATACTTGCACAAGAAGAATATCATGCTTTTTGTTTTTAATGAAAAGGGTAGTATCGACTTTTCTTCTTGAAAAACCATTTTCTAAAAGAAACTTACTCAACCTTTCATACTAAGCTCTAGGAGCTTGCTTTAAGCCATATAAAGCCTTTTTAAGTTTAAAAGCATGGTTGGGTAGTTCATGATTTTCAAAACCTAGAGGTTGTTCAACGAATACCTCCTCTTGAATAAAGTCGTTTAGAAAAGTACTTTTAACATCCATTTGATATAATTTGAAATCCATGATGCAAGCATAAGCAAGTAACATTCTAATAGCTTCTAATCTAGCTACAGGTGCTTATGTTTCTTCATAGTCTATTCCTTCTTCTTGATTATAACCTTTAGCGACCAGTCTAGCTTTGTTTCTAGTTATTAACCCATTTTCATCAAGTTTGTTTCTAAAAACCCATTTAGTGCCAATTATAGGGTGATCATTAGGTCTAGCAACTAATTCCCAAACTTGATTTCTTTCAAACTGATTTAATTCCTTATGCATAGCTAAGATCCAATGTTCATCATCAAAAGCTTCAATTACATCTTTGGGTTCAATTTGAGAAACCAAAGCTAAGTGATTACAAGCATTTATAAGAGAATTACGAGTGCTTATGCCTTTAGATACATCACCGATTATTTGATCAAGAGGATGATATTTTGAAGTCCGCCATTCTTTGGGAAGTTCCAAAGCTTGAGAATCCTCTTGTCTTTGTTTATCTTCTTGCTCCTTGATTTCTTTTTCTTTGCTATCCAAATGTGTTTCACCTAAGACTTCTGCAACATCATCAATAACAAGATCCTTTCTCGATCCATTTGGGTCAGTTTCATCAAATGCAACATGTATAGATTTTTCAATAGCCATAGTTCTTTTATTATATATACAAAAAGCCTTACTATGATTTGAATAATCAAGAAATATACCTTCATTAGACTTAGCATCAAACTTGTCTAAGTTATCTTTTCCATTATTTAAAACAAAACATTTGCATCCAAAAACATGAAAATGTGAGACATTTGGCTTTCTTCCCTTGTATAATTCATATGGGGTTTTCTTTAAAATAGGCCTTATAAGGGCCCTGTTTATTACATAACAAGTTGTACTTACAGCATCCGCCCAAAGATACTTAGGAAGAGCAGCCTCATTAAGTATAGTTCTCGCCATTTCTTCTAAAGAACAGTTTTTTCTTTCTACAACTCCATTTTGTTATAGAGTTCTAGGGGCAGAGAAATTATGATTAATGCCATGTTCATCACAATAATTTTCAAAAACATTGTTTTCAAATTCGCCACCATGATCACTTCTTATAGAAGAAATTTGAAAATCTTTTTCGTTTTGAATAACTTTGGCAAGTCTTTTAAAAGCTACAAATGCATCATTTTTATTTGCAAGAAATAAAGTCCATGTAAACCTAGAAAAATCATCCACAATCATTAAAGCATAGTAATTCCCACCAAAGCTCATAGTTCTAGAAGGTCCAAATAGATCCATGTGCAAAAGTTGTAAAGGTCTAGTAGTTGAAACAATATTTTTGCTTTAAAAGAGACCTTTATTTGTTTACCCTTTTAACATGCATTACATAATTTATCTTTTACAAAATTAAGCTTGGGTAGTCCAATTATTAGCTCTTTAGAGACCAACTTCTTTAAGTAATCCATGTGAATGTGTGTAATTCTCCTATGCCATAACCATGAATCATCATTCTTACTTAAAAGGCATTTCGTATCATTTGAAGATATATCATTAAGACTAATTATATAAATGTTGTTTATTCTATGACCAATGAATTTAATATGCTTATCATTTTTATCTTCAATTATACAACAATTTGAGTCAAAAATTACCCTATTTCCTTTATCACATAATTGGCTAATACTAAGCAAGTTATGTTTCAAGCCTTCAACAAGCAACACATTTTCAATAGAAGAGTTAGGGTTCTTACCGACTTTGTCGATTCCAAGAATTTTTCCTTTGTTGTTATCTCCATAGGTTACATGTCCATGAGTTTTGGGAACAAGGAAAGAGAATTTTGAGTTGTCTCCGGTCATGTGCTTGAAGCATCCACTATCGAGGTACTAATTTGAGCTCTTTGCCTTCAAGCACACCTACAACATAAATTAAATTTTTAACCTTTGGTACCCAAATTTTCTTGGGTCCTTGAACGTTAGTTGTAGGTATTGTTCCCTTAGGAACCTAAACCATTTTTGTTCCAATCTTTGTATTAATATTTTTCCTTGCATTGCAAGTTGATGCACTGTGACCCTTCTTTCCACAATAAAAACATTTAATAAATGGGCTACTAGAAGTACTTGAATAAACAAAAAAATTTTTATAAGATTTATGTTGATTTTTCGAGTTATAACCAATTCCAGCTTTTTCAAAAACAACCATTTGTTTTCCTAATATGATATTTAAATTATCTCTTCCAAAAGTGAATTTAGCAAGAGTGTTCTTTAAGTCTTCAATTTCTTTTTCAAGCAAATGACATGAAGAACAAGATGAAGAAGTAGAAGCAAGTGGGGAATGAGATGAGCATGCATCGATAATTCCTAAAGTTTCATTTTCAATTTTTAATTCTTCAATTTCTTTATTTAAAATAAGAATTTGATTTTCTAGAGAAGAAATTGTTTTCTTAGAAGAAGAAATTAATTTAGTAAGCTAAGTGATTCATTATGTAATTCTTCGAAGGCATCTTGTAATTCATCATAAGAAGGCAATAAATCAGAATTTACCTCGTTGTCGCTTTCTTTTTCTTCTTCTCCTTTGGCCATAAGACATAGATGGGCTTCTTCGCTATCTGAACTGTCAGATGAGTCCATGTCATTATCATCCTAAGCTATGTAGGCTCTTCTTCCTTTTCTTTCCTTGAATGGTTTCTTTTCAAACTTCTCCATTTTCTTTTGATAAACTGGACACTCCATTTTCATGTGTCCGGGTTTTCCACATTCATAGCATGTCGGAGTTAAGGATGTTCCTTCCCATTTATTGTAGGTTTTCTTTGAAGGAAAGGGTGGTCTTCTTTATGTCCCCTTTTTCTTTAGGAACTTACCAAATTTTCTTACAAGAAGGCCAAAATTTTCTTCATTGATCCCATTGTTTTCCGTGCCTTCTTCATCCTCGTCATTATTGTCACCATTTACTGAGGTGGTGACTTTGAGAGCTATTTCCTTTTTCTTCTTGTCGTTTTCTTCACTTTGACTTAGTCTGTTTAGTTCCAATTCATACTCGTGAAGTTTTCCAAAAAGGGTAGCTAATGACATGGTTGTCAAGTCCCTTGATTCTGAAATTGCTGTCACCTTTGGTTGCCAAATCCTGCTTAAACATCTTAATAATTTGTTAATCAAATCTTCGTTAGTAAAACTCTTTCCTAATGAAGCAAGATGATTTACAATGTGGGTGAACCTCTTTTGCATTTCTTGAATGCTTTCTCCTTGGTTCCTTCTAAACAATTCATACTCGCGAGTTAGAGAATTGATTCTCGACCTTTTTACTTCACTAGTACCCTCCTGGGTAACTTGCAAAGTGTCCCACATTTCTTTAGCAATTTTGCAATTTGAAATTCTAAAAAACTCATCATATCCCAAAGTAGTAGTAATAATACTTTTTGCTTTTAAATTATGTTGAACTTTTCTTTTGTCCTCATTAGACCATTTATTTCTTGGTGTTTCGGTCCTTACGCCATCGACCTTATGTGTAGGTATAAAAACGCCATTTTCGATAGTATCCCACACATCTAGATCAATAGTTTCGATGAAGATTTTCATTCTTTCCTTCCAATATGCATAACCATCCCCATTGAAAAATGGTGGTCAGTTTATGGAAGATTTTTCTGAAAAACCATTTGAAGAAGTCATGTTCTCTTGAAGCTGCTAAGCTCTTTATACAAGAGTCTAGCTCTGATACCATTTGTTACCAAATGGCTTCTAGTACTCAAGAGGGGGTGAATTGAGTAACAAAAACTTTCGCAAAAGGCGTAAACAAATAAACTATGCTGAATTTAAATAATAAAAGGTGTGAATAAGATGAAGATAAGAAGAACAACTAATAATTAAATTGCAAGAGATAATAAATAAAGTGTAGAAAGATAAAAGATTAAGGAAAGAAAAGCAGGCACGATATTTATCTTGTTTCGACCACCAACCACTTGTGGCCTACGTCCAGTCCCCGAAACACAGTTCGAGATTTTTTACTATTCAAGACAAGCTTAAAACAGGTGCTTACAACCGTTACAATTAAGAGCACTTTTCACACACAGGGAAACTCTACCCTTGTGCTAAAGCCTCAAACAATCAGGGATGAAAAGAAACTCTCACAAAGAGTAAATAATCACAAATTGAAGCAGTAAGGAGCTGTCTCACAGATATCTCAAAGATTTAATATTAAGAGCACAGAAAAAAAGAGAGAATAGTATAAAATTCATTTTCAACCAAGTAAAGATTAATCAGAATGTTCGGGGGTTGATCAGAGGTGACCCAGGCCTCTATTTATAAAGTCTCGTATGAGAAAAGGTCGTTGGGTGTATTTATTTTGATAATAAATGCTGAGACAATCACGTAGGAATGCAAATGTTAAAGCAGAGTCTCGTGAGTTATTCGAATACCATTAGAGGGTATTCGAATACCTCTGATAAAAGTTATTTAAAACAAAATAGATCAAAGGGGGGTTATTCGAATACCAGTTAAGGGTTATTCGAATACCTCAATTTAAAAGGTATTTCTCTAAAATCAGGTTATTCGAATACCACAAGGGTTATTCGAATACCTGTCACTTAAAGCAAGTTTTTAAGAAGCACTGTATTCGAATGCCATGCAGGGTATTCAAATACCTCTGTTTTGGAAAACCGAAGCGTATGTAAAGGATGCATGTTATTCGAATACCATGGAGGGGTATTCGAATACCTCATTTAAAAAAACAGTTAAAAAACCATTTGTAATTGCTTTGAAAAACCATTTCCAATCTCTAAAACCTTTGATCTTTCAAAATCATTTTGAAAACCTTAGTTTGATTTAAGGAACAGACTTTTAGATTTTTTAAGATTAACCAATGAGATATCTATTTAACAACTCCGTACATAAAAGATCCTAAGTCCTAAAACTAATCTTGAAGATCTTGAACTTGGTCTTCTCATCATCTTTATGTTTGTTATCATAAAAAATACATCTTCATTGTTGCATAGTAATCACATAATCCTTTGATAACGTGGCTCTCCATAATGATTTATTAATATGAATGTTGTAGATTTTGTTGAAAGTAGCATGGCTAGTATTTAGTTGTTTATATATATTTTAAATATATAGGAACAACAATATTAGGATGTTACAATATGGTATCAGAGCAGTTTATTCTATTGAGTTAGAGTATGAACTGACTATGCTTTGGCATGTTAAGAGTTCCTTTATATGTGTTATGCATTTCTTTGACTCTTGTTTGACATGGTTGAAAAGAATTGTATGACTTGCCTAATGTTGGATTATCATTAGCTACTGTTACACAGTTACATTAAATTAAGGACTGATCAACTCAATATAAATTGTTCTGTATGTACAGGAAGCTATGGCACCAAAAAGGCGAACCCGTCAAACAGAGGATACCTTCGATGAAGGTCTGAATATGGTCGAGGCTGTTATGGCAATGGCCAATGCGATGCAAGCATAGACGATTGCAAATGGTACTGCAACGAGGGAACAAGCAGCTACGACTGCTAGACTGGTTGAAATGTTGGGGGCTAATTAACAACCACCACTTGTACCTCCATCGGGGCAAGCAGAGAGAAATCATAATTTTCAAAATATTTCAGAGTTCAAAAAGATGAATCTTTCATCTTTCAGAGGTGACTACGATCCAGTGAAAGTTGAAGAGTGGTTGGATGAGATAGTAAATATTTTTAAAGTCATGATTTGCTCGGATGAGTAGAAAGTATTTTTCGATTCTTTTTTGTTAAGGGGAGAAGCAAAGTTGTGGTGGCGAGGTGCTAGAAGACTGCTAGAGGCGACAGGGACACAGATTACATGGAAAGTTTTTCAGGAAACCTTTTTGGAAAAGTATTTTCTAAGAAGTCTACAAGAAGAAAAAGAGATAGAATTCCTTGGTCTTCAGCAATGGGAGATGACAATTGGGCAACATGAGGCGAAATTTCAAGAGTTGTCTAAGTTCTCTTCTCAACTGAAGCTCAATCAGAATGAGAACTGGAAGTGTGTCAAGTTTGAGTCCAGATTGAGGGGAAATGTTAAAAGAGCAGTGAGACCTATGGAGATTAGAGATTTCCCGTCCTTGGTGAGTAAGTGTAGAATTGTGGATTCTGATAACCTCCAGTTTCAAGCAGAACTAAGATCACAAAATCTTCAGAAAGGGAAGAAAATGGATGATAAATCTCGTTATCCACAAGTTAAAGATGAGTGAGTTCAGATTGAGACCGTGGAACCTGAATGTCCTAAGTATGGAAGACCTCATGGTGACAAACCTTGTGCGATTTGCTCTGTATACGGTCAACTGGGACACTTTGCGAGGAAATGTCCACGTAAACAAGGAGATACGCCCAGTTCTAGACTATAAGCTCAAGGAAGGGTGTATATCCTAAGAGGGAATAAAGAGTCGCAACCTTCCGACCTTACGTCAGGTAACTTTTGCATATGAGTTTTTGTTTCTTTGAGAACTCAGAATTGTTTGTTTTGAGAGATTAAATTTTAGAGGCAAAAGTCTAAAATGGAGGGGAGAAATGTAACACCATGGAAAACATGATAAACTTGTATATGGTTACGGAGGTAGCTCAATACATGTTTATCATGCCTGTTAAGTTTTGTGACTGTCTGAGTATATTTAGGCACTTTGCTGCAATGCTATGTATGGAAAATAACTATTTTTAGCCTTGGAAGTGGCTTAAGCTGCTTAATTAATGGAAATAAATATGGAGAACTTGTTTCTAGGTCACAAAAGTATGAAATGTGCTACAGTTAAAATTTAAGATTTATTAGAGTTAGTTTAGTATTTTTAAGCATACTATTTGTATATTTTAATGCCGGATTGAATAGCAGCTGATATGGAAAATGGTGGTTATGGTACAACAAGATTTTTTATGAATCTTGTGATTTATTTTAAACTTGTTGGCTCTAAAAAAACTGGATTTGGTAAAATCTAAGTGTTCTTAGCATATCGAGAATTTGACACTTGGTCACTTAAGTGACAAAGGTCATTCACGATTGCCTTATATTAGGCATAAGATGAGATATTTATATCTCATATTCTCACTCTTTCTCCTCATCTTCTCTCACGGTTGTAGCTGCCAAAGGAGAGGCAAGGCAAGGCCAAGCAAGGAAGAAGAAAGAAGATGGAAAGAAGAAAGAAGAGGAAAGGAAAAGGAAGGGGAAAGTTGAGGCTTCATCATCCTCACTCTCTTTGATCTAAGAGGTAAGGGTTTTGTGTTCTTCTTCACTCTTTTCTTTCATTTTCACCATTGAAGCACACTTGGTGCTTAATGGGTCACTTTGGGTTTTAAAGTTGTTTGAAGAGTTTTTCTTGCTTGGATGAGTCTCTTTGGTTGTTTATGACTTGTTCAAGGATTGAATTTGAGTTAGAAGCTTAGAACTTGTCATTTAAACCATTGATGCTAAAGGTGAGAAAGTTAGGTCATGAATGAGGGTTTTTGTTTTTGGATCCAAATTGAAGGTTTTTGTTGGTGAATAATATTTCCTATGTGTTGGTAAACTTGTTAGGGACCTTAAATCACTTAGAAACTGAATTGGACTGGCCAAAATTCATAAATTGTTCCAATGGAACAGTAATACCATTATGTAGAATTCTCTGTTGCAGGATCACGCCTAGGTGTGACTGAACCACGCCTAAGCGTGGGTGAGACAGAGAGTGTCATGCCTAGGCATGACAAAACCACGCCTAGGCGTGGTTTCTTGGAAGTTACATGACTGTTGTCCTACCACATTCACGCCTAGGCGTGGATGGGTGGCGCCTAGGCGTGACTTCCAGACTTTGTCAAGTGTTGAATCTTGATGTTTTGAAGTTTCCTATGTGTTGGGATTGTCGCAACCGAGATCGCGACGGGACGACCGAAAAGAGATTTAGGTATCAACAGGGATCATTCATATATGCATTCCTAAGTATGTTGAGACACAAATGGAGATAATTATTGGGGAGAATAACCTTATGACATATATCTACAAGTTGTTAAGCCTAAGCTTCATTTGAGAGGTGAAATGCTTAGATTAGTGTTTAGAATTGTAAGTCAACATGATATTGATTTTAGCTATCACTTGTGATGATGATTTGTGATGGGAATGACACATAAGGTGAGTATGTGAGTATTCCTAAGTTGATAGTTGGAAAACCTCATGGAGGAGGATGGGCACATTTAAGGGCATTTGTTATGATCTTGTGTAGGAAGGTAACCAATGTGGTGTTAAATGTGTGTTAAATATCACTTTGTATGTTTTCTCACACACTTGTTATTTTCACATATCTGTGATTGGTATATGAGATTGTACAGTACACTCATTGTTATGAGATGGAATTGTTCATTCGTTGTCAGGTAGTGATTGAAGGTTGAAGTCTCACTACTCAAAGAAGTAAAAAGGAATCGTAGTTCTTGAAAATAATTGAGTTTCATGACATTGCACCAATACTATTTCTAGTTCATTGCATTTTTATTGACTTAGGACATATCAGACATAAACATACAACATAACAAGCATTGCATTTGCATGATGATTGTATGGGCAGTTACCTTAATCGATGATATTTACGATTGTATAGGCGCTTGTATAATATTGTTGATAGTTATAGTTTGAGATTATAGTTATAAATTGCCTTGTGAATGTTACATAAGTTGTATGCTAATATTCTTGTGGTGAGGAGCATTGGCTCATTTGTTTGTTGCATGTGCAATTGAATGTTTATGATTTTATTTATTCTTGTTATGGATAAAAGTTGGTATTGGGATGCTTATACTAAGAAATTGTGATTTCTCACTCCGATTATCTTTCCTTGTAAATTCAGGTGGAAGCGTTTCAAAAGAAAAGAGGAAGACGTATGGGGAAGTATAGTATAAATGCTCTTTTATGCTAACCTTGTATATATTTTATGTTTGTTTAGTTTATGCAATGTTATGTATAAGAGTACGCCCTTTGAAGTTGTGATGTGTCTATATATATATATAACATATCTAGTGAGAGAAGTGGTTATTGTGAGAGGGTGAGATGAGTGAATCTTGACCATATAACCATACATGGATGGTCAAGATTAAAAATTACTTAAAGGTCATGTGACCACTTAAAAAAGTCACATGCATTTATACTCTAATCTTGACCATTCATGTAAGATTCAATGATCAAGATTTACTTATCCTATTCTCTCACAATAAACACTCCTCTCACCAGAATAAAATCCTATATATATATATATATATATATATATATATATATATATATATATATATATATATAATCATTTGATAACATGACTCTCTATAATAATTTATTAATATGAATGTTATGAATTTTATTGAAATTAGCATAGCTAATATTCGGTTATTTATATATATTTTAAATATATAAGAACAATAATATCGGGATGTTACAGTTATCAGTAGGGGGTGGTGAGTTTTATAAAGTTATTCTATTATGTTTTGTTGATTTTCCATGTTTATTTAAATTAAACTTCATAATAAACAATTACAAGCCCGTGCAAAGCACGGTAATTACACTAGTAGAAAAGTATTTTTTAGTAAACATGAAGTATTATTAGTTTCTGCATGAGAACAAGAAGAAAAAATTAGTTTAACGAAATCTACTAAACGGGACCAAATTGTAAAATTGTCAAACCAATTATCACTTTCTTATTTTTAATTTTAGCACCTCCCTTGGTTCTTTGGCGGATGGGCACTCAAAAAATTGCATCATTATCCTTCCAATAGACATGAAAAGGCTTTGATGTGATGGTCAGTAGGATGATAAGCTAAAATATACGCAAAGATGTTTGATTGAGATTTGATCAAATATGAAGCAGTTCCTAAAGATACCAATAGTTGTACGGCTTGAATTGACTCGCTGGTTAGACTACGAATCCTATGACTCGGTCTGGGCATATTGAGTTTTGTTATTAACCTAGTCAAACTTGGGTGATCACCGGACCAATTCGATTCGATTTTCCTTTGTAATCAAATGTATTATGATATCAAATCACACATTTATATTGAGTTATGTTCTTAATTTTTTAATTTATATTTTTATTTAATTAATCTAATTTTTATATATAATGTTAGACTATTATTATTGTTAGTTAGATTACATCATATAATTCTTTTTTTTCATATCAAATAATTTTTATATAATATTTTTTATATGAAATATTTTTTTATATAATATTTTTTCTTCTTTATTTGAATTTTTTAGTTTAATCGCTTGACTCGCTATCGGATCTCTAATTAAATAACTCAACCTTTTAACTGAATCAAACTCCCATCAAAGTTATACAGCTATGCTTTCATCAACTTAAGGAGACAATAAAAGTTAGCTTTATATTGAGATTTCACCCAGTACCAAGCAGTTAACAAAGAGACTTTGTTCCACTTAATGAGAAAAAAAGCGAGCTTTATGTTGCACTGCAGGGAAACAGATCCACTTGCATTCCACTCCACTTGCTTCACCAAGCATCTAAATTAACGGGCAGCAGCGTTCCATTTCATTGCATACCATTTTATTTTATTATGATTTTTCGTCAGTCCAAACAAAACGTAAAATGCACTTTTCTTTAGATTAACCTTAAGAAAAATAAAAAGGTTGCAACTCAAAGTGATTCAAATGGTAATAATATCTTTTGCACAGATTTCAAATTTTGTCCTCATGAGAACTCAACAGATTTATAGGAGAGTAATCATTGCTTATTCATCACTAATTCTGTAATCCATATTAAAGGACGAAAAAAAAAATAAACTCAAAGTGAAACTCTAAAATCAAGCCCACAGAGATTTTTTTTCAGGCTGCAGCATATATTAAACTTGTTTATACTAAAGTAAATCGCACTGTGCAATATACAATTATGATTAAAAACTAACTAAATAGCTTATTCATCACTAATTCTGTAATCCATATTAAAGGACCAAAAAAAAAAAATCTCAAAGTGAAACTCTAAACTCAAGCCCACAGAATTTTTTTCAGGCTGCAGCATATATTAAACTTGTTTATACTAAAGTAAATCGCACTGTGCAATATACAATTATGATTAAAAACTAACTAAATAGCTTTTTTTAACCCATAAACTTCAAAATATGACCATCATAAAATATCACAATAACTCGTGCTAACATTCTTATCCCACATTCTAAATCACTATATTCTCTTTTTTTTTTAATGCTTCTATGAAATTGACATTCACCTTTCTGCAAGTGTAACATCAAAATCATACAATGATCCTCTACCACTTGCAAATTTCTTCATCGTACCCAATGACGGGGCTATCTCTGTAGCTGGTGCCTTCTCTTCTAAGACAAAAGCTTTCTCACTTTGCTTTGGTCCATCACCACTTCCCTTGAAAATCCAAAGGTGAATCTTCCCCTTCTTTTCATGATATGGAACAGAGTCACTATTTTTCTTTGGAGGCTGCTGAACCCCTTTCTGTTTCTGGGTCTGTTTCTTCTTCTTGCATTGCACTTGACCCGCGCAAGAAACCTTGGGAGAAGTGGGCTCTCGTGCACTAAAGCTTGCGCTTCTGTGCTTTCTTCGAGCATCCTTGGGAATTATTGAAACCGTGTGTGGAGTTGATCGACATCTCCTGGTGGCAGCACTTCTGCTAGGACTCAGAGTTGGGTTCTGAAAGGCCGCTGAAGCTACTGATTTTTTTGGCAGAAACTTAAAAAGCTTGATTTTCATTTGAGACAGTTTCTCCATCATGAGACAGGCTAGAGTTGTTAAAGTACTCAACTAATGGCTCTTGAGAACCTCAATGGATCTGATTTTTGTTAAGTCTCTATGAATGGCTATGCAAGACAACATATAAGCTACCTTATATAGAGAACCTTCGGAGCGAACTGAAAGTGACATTTGGCCATTATCTAATCGGAGAAAGAATAGGGAGCAATTAAAGAAATAATATGGTTGACATTCATCATAGAGGAGTGGCGTGGTATCGTAGGCTATTACACTGTATTTGGTTAACTGGAAATGGAACGAACGTTAAGGGAAATAATCTTTCTTATTTAGAAGTTTAATAATAGATAAAAAAAGAAAGAAATCTATGAAAAATTATTTTTCCTCTTTCTTTATCAAATAATAAATTTTTATTTTTCTTAAAATTAAAATAAAATGAGAAAAATAAAGTAATAGAGTTTAAAATAAGTATTTTATATTTTATTTTGTTCTTTTATTATTTAATTTCAAATATAAAATAATAGAATTTTATTTTATTTATTTATTAATGTTCCAAATAAGAAAAAAATTAATTTTACTTTGTTCCATCTCTTCCTATTCTAGCCAATCCCACTTGTTGTGATATGTTTCATTAATGAAAAAGTATCCAAATACAACAAAAAGGAAACATGAATGGAAGATAATAAGATATTAAATTATAAGATTTATTCTTTTTGTTTGAATGTTAAAAATTGGCCAACGAGTTAGCTCAATTGGCACCCATTTTAATTTTTAAGATTGAGGTGTGACGATTATTTTGGAGGTTTAATTTTTCACTAGGCTATTTACTTACCTCCCCTTTTTAGTTTGGGAATTTTTAAGAGTTTTTAAGACACTTGTTAAATAATTCAAAATAAAAAATTTTACATAAATTTTTTTTTTAATTTTCAATGCATTGAATATCTTATTTTTTTATAAAAAAAAAGTTATTTTGAATTCTTAATTGAGACACTTTTTAATAAAATTCTTTTAAAAAAATGGAAAGTAAAGTCTCATATTAATTGTTCAATCATTGGAAAGTAAAAAGCCCTACATTGCTCAAGAATTAGAAAAGTAAAGAATTTATATATAGAAAGTCACAAATCTATAATAAATTATGATGAAGTGAAATTATGTTACATAGGCCACGCAAATGCGCGCGCATGGTGTGTAATTTTTTTGTTTTTGACTATTATAATAAAATTATGGAACATAAATTTAGTGAAATTATGTTACATAGGCCATGCACAACATGCCGTGCAGTATAAAAGTATGGAACATAAATTTGGTCATATTTACTTTCTTAGATGGATACGGCATTGTGACACCAACGGCGGCATGATTAAACAAACTCTCTAAACATGAGATTTTCAATTTCAAAATCCATATTATAATTCCGTTGAATTAGAGGATAATGATGGGTGAAAGGACCACAATTCATAAAGTATAATTATGAGTTGCTTCGTCTTCTCTTTTCTTGGGAATTCCGTGCCGCTTAATGTAATGAAAAATATTAATATAGCATGTAAGCACGGTACAAGTTGCATACTCCTTTGTTTAATTTTTTTTTTTTCAGAATTTCTTACACTCAATAAATGAAAAATTAATTTTTTAAAATATAATATTAAGCGAGGACTATATAAACCAAGTTTCTTATATTCCATTATTCTGATACTTAACTACAGACTCGCCCATAACTCTTTCTGTGTATTCATAAATTTCACGAGGTTCGACCAAATCTTTGAAGGACTTCAGATATTATTATTAAAACTATTGCTTAATTATTTGAATATGTTTCTATTTATAAAACCAACAAAGAAACAATTTGCACTTATTAATTAATACCTTATTAATCTTTCGTGATAGTTTGTCTTATGTGTGCTTGGACTGATTGCTTTAATTTAAAAAATATGTGGACCAACTATAAGTAGAACAAAAAGGGATTAAAATGAAAACTTTTAGAAGATTGGAGAAACTAATCTACTGTTTGGATGAGTTGAAAACAGAGGAGAAATTGGAGGTGACAGAAAGATCTTCACTAGTTTAAATTATAGGATGAAAACAAGAGAAAGAAAAAAACCACGAGAAATTTTATGTTGACCCCACTCCAAATTTGGAGAAAATGGTGCGACAATTTGCAGCGATACAAGATTATTTTGAAGACAATCCTCACTCACTTCCTAAGCTTAGATGGTACAGTATATACATTTACAAAATAGTTGTGCATATCTTAGCATCTAAATAACTATTGATATTAAAATAAATTTTTTGATTCACAAAAGAATAATCGAAGATTCTTGTGTATAGTCAGATGACTAAGTCTGATTTAGCTAATAAATTAAAGATTTCGACTAAAGATGCTGAAGATAATAATTTTGATTGAAACTTCTCAATTGAAATTCTACGAAGGCTCAATAGACATGGAAAGCAACAAGTCATGTGATCAAGACATGGATCAAAAGTTTGCTAAGGAAGCAAAGAGATGAATTTGACAAATGATAAGAGACTTCGATGAAGCACTAGAAGAAAATCAACAAAGTTTGTCATTCGAAGATCGAAGGAAGAGCTGACATCAACACTTACCAAAATTCAAGATTACAAAAAAGATTTTCTAGTAAAGTGTAAGTTCGAAGTAGTTATGTAATTGGATTCAAAATTCAAATTCACACAATAACAGTTTGAATTTGAATTTAAGAAATTATTAGCAGTTGAGTTTGTAATACTTAGATAAAGCAATTATTATTGTTAGATCTAAGAAGTTATTTTGGACAAAGACATTTCTCATGATCTTGGCAGAATAGTAGTTACTATCTTTGTCTATAAATACAAAAGGGGTGAAGGCATTTACGAAGCTAAAAACACTTTGCACATATTCTCTCACATATCTTATCAAGCTAATCTGACGCAAAAGGATCAAAGGAGAATTAGTCAAGTATGTCTTCTACCCTACTTTGTTTTTATAATCTTTACTATTCAATGTAAGTTTAAAGCAATTCCTTTTACATTATTGGAAATTCTCCTCATCTTTTGATTGAGTGATTCTTTGAATCATTTAATTTCTTTTTGCTTTCATTTAAATTGCTTTCCTTTACTTGCTTTCTTTATATTTCAGTAAAGTTTATTTTTTTTCTACATGTTTCATTACCTGTTGTTTCTATTTCCTTTCTTTATTTGCTGTGATTCAATTACTTGTCATTTTTTATTATATTGTTTATCGCTTTGCCTATTTCAATTTGTTTTATCTTCGATTGCAATTCATTGTTTTCATTGCATTACTTCTTATTGCGTCCTTTGTATGCATTTATGCTTACATTTCAATATTGAATTGTTATCATTGTTACATATTGATGTAATTATACATTCTTTGCAATTTATTCGAAATTGCTTTATGATATTCTTTAAAATTCACAAATCACAAAGAACATGAGAGTCCTTGAGAGAAAGAGATTCCCTTTCTAGAGTGAAAATATGAATCAAATTTTTCTTTGACAAAATTTTAAGTAAATAAAAATTGGCACGCTCGGTGGAACCAAGTCAAGAGACTGGTTTGTGAAAGAATCCACTTAGAAAGCTTATATGATTGAGAAGTGGTGAAATTGTGCAAAGGATGTTAGAAAATACTTCAAATAATTCTCAAAATCCTCCAAGAGGAAATAATGGAGTTATTATTGCCACCATAGTGTCTACAACATTGCCACAAAATCCTGTAGTAAGTGAAACAATTGCAGGAGTTTCTGTTTCTACTATAAAAACAAGGAAACCTGGGGTGAATCGAACGACGCTAATATATGGAATGCCTCCTGGTTTACACTTGAAACTGCTACACAACCTATAGGGACTGCTTAGGCCATATACACTAATGCATTACTAAATGTTTCACCAAGAAACCAAGGGTTATGCAAACCAAGTCTTAAATAGGTATGGTTTTAATGTGGACTATGCAAACCAACCTTACTTTGTATTAGCATTCCCAAATTTTATATAATAGGCAGAGTTGCCAAGGGGCTAGAAAGTCCCAAAAGTAACTAAATTTGTAGGAGAAAATGGTGAGTCCACAATCAAACATCGCTAGATATATAATCGAGTCAAGGGATATTGCTAATAATGAATACTTAAAAATCAAATATTTCCCTAGTTCTCTAACCAAGAATGCTTTTACATGGTTTTTGACTCTCTCACCAAATTCAATTCATTCATGGAACCAATTAGAAAGAAGTTGACACGAACAATTCTTTCGAGAGGAAGCTAAAGTGAGTTTAATGGATTTATTCAATATTAAACAAATAAATGGAGAATCCAGTGATGATTATCTAGCTCGATTTATACACATGAAAGCTAGATGTTTCACAACCATTCCTAATTTTGAGGTTGTAAAAATGCTTGCTAGTGGTCTAGATTATTCAATCAGAAAGAAATTAGTAAACTAACAACTCTTAGACATGTCTCAACTTGCAGATAAAGTGAGACAAATCGAACAATTGAAGATGGAAAAGGAAAGGTATAAAAAACATCTAAGAAGAGACAAAGTTGCCTATGTCAAAATAAATGAAAATGAAGATGTGGACGAAGAGGTAAATGAAGTTAATATAGTTGAACTTCAGTTTGACCCCCCTTATGTTTGTCTATCTGTAAAGCCAGTTCGAGTGAAGGATACATCAAAATTTTCGAATATGCAGTCTTATGGTTTTGATATAACTAAGGCTAATCAAATGTTTAATGTTTTAATAAAAGATAAACAAATTAAATTACCCAATGATCACAAAATTCTTTCTTCTAAGGACATAAAGGGTCGAAAGTATTGTAAGTGCAATCATAAATATGGTCACTCAACTAACAACTGTGTTCGTTTCAGTGGCTTAATTCAAAAAGGAAGTCTAAAGTTCGATGAGAAAAGTACAAAGAAATGAAGGTGGATACAAATCCATTTGAGGTGAATGCAAGTTATATTAAGCTAATCGACTTCTTGCAAGTGAACATGGTGGATGTTACTGAGAACAGTGCCCTAGAGGTCAATATTGAAGTTGATCTCGATATGTTTAAAGCTAATGAGAAAGAAGTTTTCCCTAAGGTAGGTGAAACCTTGGTGGAGTTTCTGATTTGAAAGAAAAAAGATGAAAGGGAAGTTTCACTTAGCCTACGGTGTAGTGCAATTTTCAATACACTATCAACCAAGTCTTTCGAGGCAGCTAAAAATAAAAATAAAATGTATAAGATTCCCTTTGGGGGATCTAAGAACGTTGAGGTCCAGAATTAGTCTATCAACTAGAAATTTATAATAATGGTAGATTCTGTAAAAGCATTCAGGAAAGGCAAGACTCGAGTGCCACCAACCAATGTGGTTGCCAACAAGTGGATTCAAAATAGGCAGAACTTCTATAAAGCTCCTATGTACAAACCCAATTAGAACAAATTCAAGTTGGGAGTCCAATAACCTATGATGGGGAATTCATGAAGGTCAAACACTTGCTAAGAAATGAAGCAAGACAATCTTTGAATCAATTCAAAGGGCCTTACATGTCAAAATCCCAATAGAGGAGGGCCTAGAGAATTCGACAACAGCAAGCTCCTCCCAAGGTGAAGGTTCTGCCTTGCACATAGGTGGTGAAAGGGACATCTGCAAATCAAGTTGGAAAAGGAAAACAACAAGTTCTAATGGATGAAGACATGGTGACATATTCTTTTGAATCAAGGTTAGACGATGATTTGGAAGCTATCTTTAATGATTTCCCTATGAACTTGGTTTATGTGGTGCTAGCTGAATACGCAATGGGTTCGACTGACAAAAGTTTGGTCGAGGGTTTTCTTGATGAGCTGAAGGAATTTAATGAAGACTTAGTGTTTGTAGATAAGACATGGTACAAGTTAAAGAGAATTCTGCAATCTTCGAAATTCCAACAAAGGAGATGAAAGACCACCTTCGACCACTATTTATCAAAGTGGTGGCTAATGGAAGGCTTGTTAACATGGTGCTAGTAGATCGAGGTGTTGCAATCAACTTGATACCCATAAGTTTGTTGAAGAAACTTGGAAATACTGAGGCAAATTTGCTCCTTCACAACATGGTTGTGACTGATTTTAATGGAAAGTTCTCGAATTTTGATGGAGTGGTTGCATTGAACATAAGAATGGGGATAGTTATGTGATCCATACTTTTCATGGTGGTTCCTTCGAAGGCCATTTACAACTTGTTGCTTGGAAGAGAATGGATACATGTTGTGGGAGTTATACCTTTGACTGTGCACCAACAAATGTTCTTGTGGAATGAAGAAGGAGAACGAGAACTGATTGAAGCTAATGATAATTTGTGCTACCTACAAAACAATCATACAGATTTCAAGATGTACTATCTAGGGTTAAGCCCCTAAACAATTAGGATACCAGGGCCTTCAATAGTAAGACCGTCGAGATGTGTCAATTAGACATTAATGGTTTTTACCTGGTCCCAAAGGCATATTTGATTCGACCTAAAAAAAATGACTTGAATGAGTCTTGAGAGTAGGGGTGGAAACTGGGCAGGCTAGGCCATGCTTTGCCTTAAACAGGCCTGGCCTGTATTCCAATTATAAGACCTGATCTTGGCCTGTGAGCCTGTAATAAGCTGATTTTTAAGGTATGGCCTGACCTTTTTAAAAGTCTGACCTGACCTGAAAACCTATTTAAAATTCTACTTTGCAATGAGGCCTTTAAATTGGCTAATAAGCCTACATTTAAATAGGCCAACAGACCTTTTATACAGGCTAACATGCATACCTTTAAATAGGCCAACATGCCTTTACATAGGCTAACAGACCTACTTTTAAATAGGTCAATATACCTTTACATAGGCTAATAGGCCTAAGCCTTGAAATAAGCCAATGAGCCTATTTAAGGCCAATAAGTCTTTGTTATAACTTAACACTCACCTTCTAATTTTATAGATGCTCACTACTTTCTTACTCTAGTCTTTGGTCGATGTGGGAGTTAGAAATATTCTAAGTTACAAAATTTTGTAACTTCATATATCTCCAAGTCTCATATCGACCAAAGACTAAAGCAAAAAAGTAGTGAGCATCTATAAAAGTAGGAGGTGAGTGTTAACTTATTATTTTTATTCTAATAAATATATTACATTAAATATATTGATAAATATGTTATTTCTATTCTAACTTACTAACTTAGGTTTTAGTTACTAATTTTTATTAAAATCTAATTAAAAATATATTAATATATTATAATAAATTTATAATTATAATTATAATTTATAAATATTATAATAATATATATTATATTATATATAAACATGTCAAGTCAAGCTTGTCAGTTAGCCTTTCGGGCTTAAAAGGCTTATTAGAAAGCCTGAAGCCGGACCTTATTAGTCAAACAGACTTTTAAAAAAGCATTGACCTAACTTGTTTAGTAAACAAGCTAGGTCAGACCAGGCCATAGGCTCTTGACGGGCAGCCTAACCTATTTCTACACCTACTTGAGAGCAAGTTGGCTTAATTGTCAGCGTACATGGCTGACAAAATGATTTGCATTATTAAGAGTGCAAATAATTTGAATGGTACATATGATGACTCTCCCATGGGGTTCGAACAAACCTCTCTATCTTTAGGTATTAAGAAGATAGAGGTCTAAGACCCCTTGGAAGAGATTAATTTAGGTGATAATGTAACTAAACGCCCTACATATATTAGTAGTTTATTAGATAAAACTTTTAAACTGGATTTAGTCAGGTTACTTAAAGAGTACAGGGACTGCTTCGCATGGGACTATGAAGAAATGCCTAGACTCAATCAAGAGTTGGCGAATTATATGCTACCAATCAAAGCAGACAATTACAAATAAAGTAAGCACGAAGGAGGTTTGCTCCAAAAATGGTTTTAAAAATTAAAGAAGAAATCAAAAGGCTTCTAAAAGCTAAGTTTATTCGAACCACCACGTATGTCAATTGGATATCTAATGTTATTCTTGTTATGAAAAAAAAAATGGTAGGCTAAGAGTATGCATTGACTTTCGAGATTTAAATTCTACAATACCTAAAGGTGAATACCATATGCCAAATGCTGACATATTACTCGATTTAGCATAAGGACATGAAATTTTAAGTTTCATGGATAGATATTTTGGCTATAACCAGATTTACATTACTGAAGAGGACGTATCGACGATTGCATTTCGATGTCCTGGGAAAATTGATACATATGAATGGGTAGTTATACCTTTTAGTTTGAAAATTGTTGGGGCTACTTATTAAAGAGCCATGAACACCATCTTTCATGGTCTAATTGATAAATTTATGGAAGTTTACATAGATGATGTTATGGTGAAATTGAAGTCGAAAGATGAGCATTTAACAAACCTAAGGCAATCATTTGAAAGAATGAGAAAGCATGAATTATAAATGAATCCTACTAAATGTGCTTTTGGTATGTCTGCAGGAAATTTTCTTGGATTCTTGGTCTAAAAGAAAAGAGTTGAAGTTGATAAGAACAAGACAAAGGCCATAATGGAGACTTCATCTCCTTTAAATAAAATGCAACTTCAATCTTTGTTGGTTTGAATATTTATCTCAAATCTATATGGAAAGATCAATATTTTCTCCCCATTAATCAAAGTCAAGTCTGAAGAGGAGTTTTAATGGGAGAAAGAATACTAAAAGGCTTTTGACCAGATAAATGTGTACCTAACAAATCATCCAATAATGACCCCTTATGTTCGAAGGCATTCTTTAAAGTTGTAAATTTCTGTATCTGAAGAGACTATTGAGAGCATGCTAGCCCAAGAAGATGAGAATGAAATCGAAAAAGTCATTTATTACCTCAATAGAGTCTTAAATGATGCTGAAATTAGATATAGCGCAGTAAAAAAAATATGTTTAGCATTGTATTTTTCATGTACTAGATTGAAGTACTATATCAAGCCCTATGATGTATTAGTTCTTTTGAAAACTGATATAGTAAAATATATGTTATTTAAACTTATCTTGCATGATCAAGTAGGGAAATGGACTCTTACTTTAACATAATTTTCTCTACAATATACGCCTCTAAAGGCAATCACAGACAAAGTATTGGCTGATTTCTTAACTAAATACCCTTTTATGGAGATCGAAGAAAAAGAAAATAATTTTGCAAGGAGTAAACCTTGGAAGTTTTACTTTGATGGATCGAGACACAATGGAGATATTAGATTGAGAGTCCTAATTGTTTCACCCAAAGGAATCCCGATCAAATTTGTGTTCGAATTAAGGTATGAATGTTCGATTAACGAGGCAAAATAAGAAGCCTTAATAGCTAAAAGGTATAAGTAACCTGAGCGTCCCAAATGACTTCAATCAAATCCTGTTCAATTAAGACATCTTGATCAGCTTAAGTAAGAAGGGCGTTGTCTATGATCTTCCCCAAATCGACTCATCTGCCCCAAATGGATCTAGAAGCAAATTAAAGAGGGGCACCCTCTAGGATCTCAGCCTCCTGCTCGATAGTGAGGTTGATAGGAGCCCCTACGATCATCGGCCTTTTTCCTTTTGACTCCTATCTACCGTCTCTCTTCCTCTTGCGTAGCCTAAGTGTTTGAGCAAGAGACCCGAAATCTTTTGACTCCTACTGGCTAAGCTGCGGAGCCTGATGCCCCAGTTTTTCTTTGCGCCAAGCGCAACGAAAGAGCTTCAAGGCCACCGAGAGGTGCCATACTCTCTCCAACAAAAAAAAAACAATATTACCACACTTAGAAAATCTTATGCAAGAGAAAAACATTAAGATATAATGTGTTCATAATGATAGTAGCATACCTAAAAATTGTCTTAAAGAATATGAGAGCTCATCTAAAACATCCTTATAGTTGATGACCTCATTTTTATTGACCACTCAACTAAAAAGTTAATGATGTTGGCTTAACTTCTTCCTGACTCCACTCTTACACTACTTGTGTCTCGTACATGTACACTTGTGGTATGCCCCCCAGGATAATATAAAAAGGAGATGTCCCTAGAGCACCCTCTATTCGGAAGAAGTTTTTCTTGAAATTTTTGAAAAACTCGTGGCACGACTTAAATACCTTGTGTCCCGCTTGAGCGCGTAGGGTAACCCACCCTTTTTGGAAATTGTTCCTGGAGAATGAGAATCAGGTGAAGAGGAAAAAGAAAGCCTATATAGAGTATGGTCATCTCAAAGCTTTGCAGATGAGCTCGTAAGTCCAAATAAAACCCCACGTGTTTGGATTTAGTTGCATCGGAGCCACCCATAGAAGATTTAAAAATCCAATTTGAAACTCAGAGAATGGTAAATGGACTCTAATGCGAGTGAATAGTGCCTCATACGTATATACAAAATGGTTGCCCTCCGTTCTGGTTGAGCAATCTCATTCTTGATCTGTATCCGTTGAAGCCTAGATCACAAATTCATTGTCACACAACTGGCCCTCCGTAAGGTGAAGGTACTCCTGCTTGCCCTTGGTGTCCTCCATACTATCGACACTTGATGGAGTTCTAAAAAATTCACGATTAACCTATTAGTAAAGGCTGGCTTCCCTTAGGTATACATGTTAGTCATGGCAACCATCACAAAAAAGATGGGTGAATTGGGTGATTATAAAATTTTAAAACAACTTTAAGAAATTAAGCATTTTGATATTTTCAATCAACACATGCAGCGAAAAAGGTATAGCTATTAGAGATTTCTTAAATATCACTTGGGCTATAGGATAAATCAAACAAATAAGCTAGATATCCAATTTAACTTAAGCATACATAATTAAAGCACAAATGTAAAGGAGATAGAATTGAGAGAAACAAACACAATATTTATCCTGATTCAGTCACCAACCACTTGTGGACTACGTCCAGTCCTCAAGTAAACCACCTGAGATTTTTCACTAATTCTTCAAGCTTCAAACAGGTGCTTGATGACCTTTACAAGTTGGAGCACTCAACACACCTTAGGATACCTCACCCTTATGCTTGAACCTGTTCTTTCAAGGGATACCTCACCCTTACAATTTGAGGGATGTCTCACCCTCTCTTTTACATATTCAACAAGGTTTGTATAAATAGAAACTCTCTCAAAGAGTAGATAATACAAATTGAAGTCTTATGAAGCTCTTAAAAATATCTCAAAAGACTCTCAAAACAGAGCAAAAAGGGAAAGATGATGGAACTTTTATTAAGCATAATAGAAAGATGTTTTTCAACGTTGGTTCTATGTAAAAAATTACCCAAAACCATCTATTTATAATGTTCAAAGAAAAAGAGCCATTGGGTATTATTTATATCAACATTAAAGGCTCATAAAATAGTCGTTGCGTGTTTCATGGTTGTGTTATTTAAATAATACTTTTGTTATTTGAATAAATCCACTTATTGTGCACCAGGAAATGTTTTCTGGAACGTGTTATTCGAATAACGCTTTGGTTATTCAAATAAATCACTAAAAATATATTTTGGAACGTTTTCTGGGGTGTGTTATTCGAATAACACATCCCTTATTCGAATAAACCACTCTAGTTTCGAAAACTGACTTTAAATGGTCATAATTTTTTCATTTCTCATCCATTTAAAGCAAATGACCACTCAATGGAAAGATCTTTGAGTTTATTTTCAAATGAAACATTTCACAACAAAAATCAAAGTATTTTGAATGTTATGATTAAAAGAGTAACCAAAGGTCAATTTTACAAAACTCAAATTTGGCTATTTTTCATAGTTTTGAACTATTACCATAACTAGCTTTCTAAAACTTGTTTGTTGAGCATTTTAGCATGTGAAAACCATTTGTAAAGCTTTGAAAAACATATTTGAGATATCCATAAGGCTTCTTACATAAAGATCCTAAGTCCTATAAGCTATACCATTTAATCTTTATTTGGACTTGGTCTTTGACATGACTTTATTGTTATCAAAACCTTCATGAAATAGACATTCACATTCTCCTTGAGTTGAACATAATTGAGATCTTTTGCTTTCTTATTGCAATGCTCATTCTTGGTACTTAGACTATCCTACAAAGTATTGTTCACTTAAACAAACATAGTTAGTCTAAATTCGTAATTCAATATCTTCATATGCATGATTCATAAATGTACAACTCTAATTAGTCTAACATGCATATAAAACTGTCATAAACTTATCCAAATAAGATATTTATCAATTATTATTAGATATGCTCTATGTAAGATGCAACAAAGAACACTTTTTTATTTTAATAGAGCTAAATCCAATATTAATTCATTATAACTCATATAAAGCATTATTGGATATATTATATAAAGAATACTATACATATATCATTGTATGATCATTAAGTGAAATATAACTAGATAAAGTACATAATCATGCATGAACAATGTAATCTATTAAGTACATCTATGTAGCATAAGCATCATTCTTTTTGGCTTGTATTTATCATCATCAAAACTTAACATATTAAACCATTGGGGCAAACTTATTTCCACAATCTCCCTTTTTTTTATGATGACAAATCACTAAAGAAAAATATGTTGAACAATATAGCATATCAAATAATAAGCACAAGAGCATAGTTTTCTTTCCAATTCTTACTCCCCCTATTTGACATCAACAAAAAGGTTTAGGAAGAAAAGATAATATTTGCTCTCCTCCTATAGATAAAATTCATGTTTCCAAAAAAGAGTATGATCATCAAAGCCAAAAACTTCTTCAATTTATTCAAAACATAACTATCTCCCCCTATTTGATTATACATATAATTCAAGAATAGAGAGATAAAACAAGCATGCTTTCAAGATATAAATGATTATTCAGGCAATACTTGTCATATTTTGGTATATCAGTATTTAGCATATGATAGCAATAAAACACTCTATGTAATCAAACAAGGATGTAAGCTAAGAGATATAAACAACTTAAGATCTAGGCTCCCCCTCATTGGATAAAGTGAAATATGTATGCCAAGACCATGTAAGCATATTACCATAAAGTAAAGTAAGGCAAAAGATACTTATTCTAATCCATCAATCAAAAATCATTTTAAAACTTCTCCCTCTTTCAAAAAGAATTTTACAAGAGCACATTAAATTGTCAAAAGCATTTTAGAAGGGTAGAGATGTTTTATATTAAAATCACATATTCATTGAGACAGATCATTCCAATTCAAAAGAATATAGGTACATCTCCTTAATGAAATATGCTATATGGATCAAAGCATGTATGTAACTAATATCATCCACCCTAAATGCAATGACAAATTAGCAAGTTAATATCCAATTAGGCACTTTGTCAATGCTAAGCATACTTCTCATGTAAAGAAAACATATAATCATTTAAGATCAATTTATCAACAAGTATCATAGAATATCACAATAGCTTGGGGATAGAGATACTTATTAAGTTAGACAGAGAGTGATGCTTCTTTAGAATGTTTTTCATCTATTGGTCCTTTGAGTTTGTGCTTTCTTCCATTGAGTATTTCATTCCATTGCACTTGAAGAAAGTATCCTTATGTCCCTCTTCATTCAAATCTTCTCTTTATCCATTTATGCTTGACATTTCAATATTTGATGGCAAAAGTGTACTCTGAGTTTTTGTAGGTGACTCCAACTTCCAAGCTTTAAGTCTTCATGAGGGAATAGAGATTCTTTGCACCCCTTTTTAGAAATTGAATCCTTTTAAGCTTTACTAACCTCAAGTTGAATAATCTTATCTCATTTAAATGTTTGCTTGAGGTAGTTATCACCCTATAACATAATTTAAAGTGCTTTCTTTGGTATCCATCAATTTTGGATCCATAGAGGTTAGTCATTATGCCAAACTCATAAGCAAATAAGCATTCAAAACAATAAGGTGAAACAACAAACGAGTTCACAAGGGCAAAAGATATTTCATTTCATTGATCAATTTAGCCAAGTACATATATTCATCAAAAGAATAGCCAATTATGTTTGGTTAAGTATTTGCATTTTCAGTCCAATTACAAAGAATTCAATATATGTAGCAGAAAACAACAGAACCTTTCATATAGCCCATGTTTATTTGAATAAAATGGGTTTTATTCGAATAAACTCATGGAAATTAGACATTCTTGGTTTTCTGCCAAGCATTATTTGAATAACAGTTTTGTTATTCGAATGACAAAGCATTCAGACTTAGCTTACTGTTAAGCTTTATTTGAATAACCATTTGATTATTCGAATAACACCAGCGAAGAATAGATTTAAAATGCTTTTGCCAAGTGTTATTCGAATAAGGGTTTCCCTTATTCGAATAAAACAATTGGAAAAATAGATACCAGGGCTACTGTGTTCTGTTATTCGAATAAAAATTCCTTTATTCAAATAAAATACATTTTCAAGCAGATTTTAGTGGCTACTAAAGGAAGTTATTCGAATAAAATGTTCCTCTATTCGAATCAACACATTAGAAACACAGTAGTAAGCATATGTAGTGTTCGTTCTTTTACTTACCGCAAGTGCACGGATTGCACCTATAGTATAGCTAGGAGTCGGATATCGTTCTCACGAGGATAAACATCAAATTCAGTACTAATTATAAACCAATAACTTAAGTATTTTTATTCAAGGAATTATAAATTGTAAAGGTTCGTATTAAACTACTAAGAAGAACTTTAAACCTATCAGATTGAGTTTAGAAAATGATTTAGAACATAGGGCATCCTTTTTCACCTCCTATATCAATTGTTAATAAGTAATCTTTACGAGCAATATACATGCAATGGTTAGGTTAGCTTAGGAATCTGTTTTAGATGAAAGCCTATGTCTAGGTCAATCAACCCTGGTATTACTTACCTAATCCACTATATTTCTATGAGGACTAGTGTAAACTCTACTAATGAATGATTTACTCCCAATTAATTACTATGCATGGTTAATAAGTATATTTTTATCCTATTAATGAATCATTGCATCCAAGCCAATTGAATAAAATAGAACATGCATCAATCATACATACGATCTCAAATCTAAATTCTTATGTCTAGGTTCATTAGATTTGAACAAATCAGGTTGAAAGTGCATTAAACACCATATGATTGAACAAATACCAAATCATGTATATAACTCAAAGGATTACAAGCTTAATCAATATCCATAGGAGGATCCAAAGTAAGCCCTATAAACAGCTTAGCCAGCCATGACAAACGAAAATAAAACACTAAAACTCAGAGTCATGGATATGGAAAAGAGAAAGGAGAAGAGAAGAGAAGAACAAAGCTAAGGGGAGTGATCCTCCAAGCTCCAATCCTCCACCAAGATGAAGAGAGACTCCAAACGTGGTCACTTATGCTTCCTGCTAGTGTAAAATGATAAAACCTGGCCGCAGCTCTCAAAAATAAAACCTAACTCTTTCTAAAAATTAATGAAACAGTATTTATAGGGCTCAGAAAACAGGGTCACGCCGCGGCATTCTAATTTCACGCCGCGACGCGTTACAATTTAGGTCAGGGGACGCCGTGGCATTTTCATGCCAATGCCGCGGCGTTCAAAATACGTGCTCTCTGGAATTTGTATCAGGGGAGTCACACGCTGCGGCATTCCAAATGTCATGCCGCGGCGTGAGGAGTTGATCCTTGCACAATGATTCCTCTTGCACAGCTGGTCCAAATTTGAGTTGATTCACTTAGTTGGAACCTTACCTGCCAAAGAGAAATTTCCAATTCACTAATCAGTGCATATGTACTCAATATATCCAAAAATCATGATGGAAGACATTGAAACCAAATTATACGAATATACAGTTAAACTCATCTATTCATGCATAAAAACAAGGACTAGGTAGGCAATAAAGCTCAGATATGGGGCCCAAATAATTACAATATGTGAAAGTTATCATGTAGCAGGTCCAAAAGATTAACAAAAGTTTATCCAATGATCAAAGAGATTCATTTCAGCATACATGCCAAGTAAGAACATAAAGATATGATCACAAAATTCTAATTCTTACAAAATCATTTTAAATCAACTAAAAGATCATGTTAGATATGGATAAGAATAAGATAAAACACATTCATTTTAAGACATGACTGATCAAGGATTTTAAGAACAAAGATATCATTATCAAACATGTCATTTCAAACATTTCATTTTAAACAAGGAGTATACTTTATCTAACATATTAACATGTAGAAGCATTTTTAAGACATAAAGCTAGAAAAGCATAACGTAAGTCTCCACTTAACCAAATATTGCAAGTCCAAGTTTCTTAGAGACAAGGAAGAGAACTTGGAGTATTTTTGGTCTTTGTACTTGGAGCAGTCACTTTCAATATGTCAAAGTTAGCTCTTGGCCTTTAAGCATACCTACAACACATTACAATTTTTGACTTTTGGTATCTAAATTTTCTTGGGTCCTTGTATGTTAGTTTTTGGCAATTAATCCATTATGCTCTCATAAAGATCAATTTTTTCATAGTAGATAAATTGAGCACAACAAGTTAAATAACCAATTGTCACTAAGCTCATAGCCGATAGCATGCTCACTTTCATGATATATAGACAATTTAAAGTATAGCAAACATACATAGTCATAGAATATCCTATTATCAAGAAATATGCAAAGTAGTGAGTAAAGGGTGTAACAAGAATGAACATAATCATGTGCTATATATAATATTTAACTTTTACCATGTACACATGATTCTATCCTTTACCTAGGGCCTACAAGGAATATACCTCATATTCATTGTCTTTTTAAGTGAATGTGCATAAGAGGTAAAAGCATTTGATACCTTGGCCTTGGTAATCAAGGAAACTATTTTCCTTACTCATTGCTTCTCTTTTGGTATTTTGAACTTTAAAAGTTCCACATTTTGTACTTGAGAAGCTTTGGTTGAAGTCATCTTCCTTCTTTGACCAAAACTTCTACTATTGGGCTTTGGAAGCATTATCCTTGATGATTTTCTTTGACCAATTTGTCCATCCTTTTGAGAAATTTTCTACATAATTGAAATACTAGGAGGACATTTTGGTATCCACTTCATCTTGGGTCCTTGAATGTTAGTACTAGGGCCTTTAAGATCTTTAGGAACCCATGCCATACTATTTTTCATATAAAGATTTCTTTTATAATTGCATGAATGAGAAATATGTCTTAGATGACCACAAAAATTGCAAATAATTGAATTTAATAATGGCTCGACCTTTTGAAGATTATCTTTGAAAAACTTAAGCCTTTTTGTTTTTATTACATTCTATACTTTTTTTTCCATAAGCCTTACTTGAATTTTCATGTAGAATAACATCAAATTCATTCTTATTAACAAACATGGAATGTAAATAATTAGGATCATTAGCTTTGGCAAATTTGGAATATAAGTCTTCAACTTGATTTTCTAAATCAATGCACTTTTCACAAGAAGTTGAGGTTTCACATTTCAAAGGCATTTCCTCATCATATTCATTTTTCAAAGTCTCAATTTCATTTTCAATAAAGGAAATGTTTTCCAAATAAGATAAGTTTTTCTTTTCTAAATTTAATAAACCATAATACAATTCATTATATGCACATTGCAGCTCATAATAGGAAGGACTATAATTTAGTTTAACATTATTTACCTCAAAGTCTTTTTTATCCATATAAGAAGTAGTCTCAATTTGTAGCATATTTGACTCTTTAAGGGAATCACCTTCTTCCTCATCAATTTTGTTTTGTTTTGCCTCTTCTTGAAATTGAGCACCATCATCACCAAGAGGCATTTGGCTCCCTTCAATGGTTTGAACATCTATTTGAAGATGTTTTTCATGACAAGCTTCCTTCAATGACTTTTGTTCTTCTTGCTCTCTATGTACAACTTTATGCAAAAAATCATTATTAGCAAGATAGGTAGCATCAAGAGCATCTCATATATCTTTAGCACTAGAGCAATTCTTAATTTTAGCATAAGTTTCATCATTCAAACTACTTCTCAAAATTTACATAGCATTCAAAAAAATATTACTTCATAAGCATTCCAAATTTTGATTTGTAAGTAAATCCATCAAACATAATATCACACAAATCAAGAAAAATTGCATATAAAATTCATTTCTTGTCATAAACAAAATGCACACCAAGTTTTTCTTGTCATTTTCCAAGTTTGTTTTGATTTGTAAGTAAATCCATCAAACATAATATCACACAAATCAAGATCAATAGATTGCATATAAAATTCTATTCTAGCTTTCCAATAAACAAAATGCACACCATCAAAGAATGATGGTTTATCAATTTCAAAACCTTCCATTTTGAAAAGCTTTCAATGGTTGCCAACAAACAAGGATCTTTAACTCTAAGCGGTTAAGCTTTCAACAGAACACGAAGCTCTGATACCACTTGTTAGTCATGGCAATCATCACCCAAGAAGAGGGTGAATTGAGTGATTACAAATTTTTAAAACAACTTTGAGAAATTATGCATTTTGATATTTTCAATCAACACATGCAGTAGAAAAGGTACAGTTATTAGAGATTTCTCAAATATCACTTGGGTTATAGGATAAATCAAATAAATAAACTAGATATCAAATTCAACTCAAGCATATATAATTAAAGCACAAATGTAAGGGAGATAAAGTTGAGAGAAGCAAACACAATATTTATCCTGGTTTAGCCACTAACCACTTGTGGCCTATGTCCAGTCCTCAAGTAAACCACCTGAGATTTTTCACTAATTCTTCAAGCTTCAAAGAGGTGCTTGATGACCTTTACAAGTTGGAGCACTCAACACACCTTGGGATACCTCACCCTTATGCTTGAGCCTCTTCTTTCAAGGGATACTTAATAGATATACTCTATATAAGATGCAACAAAGAACACTTTACACATTTTTATTTAAATAGAGCTAAATCTAATATTAATTTATTATAACTCATATAAAGCATTATCGGATATATTATATAAAGAATGCTACACATATCTCATTGTATGATCATTAAGTGAAATATAACTAGATAAAGTACATAATCATGCATGAACAATATAATCTATTAAGTACATCTATGTAGCATAAGCATTATTCTTTTTGGTTTGTATTTGTCATCATCAAAACTTAACATATTAAACCATTGGGACAAACTTATTTCCACAATACATACTCCCTTAGTTCAGATGTCATCGTCCTACGCTGTTCCATCTCCGTATTACTAACACTACCTACAGAGGTCGTACTCATGTTAGAATCAGAAGATGTTTCATTATAACTCTCTAACTCCCCCATGAGTACGGAGAGCGGTCGTGATGACCTTTGCCTTGCTAGCTCCCTGGCTCTATCCACCCTCCGTATCATTTCCAAGATATCCACCTAAATAACAACCTCTGCCCCCTACTAGTACCTCCACCATAAGGAGATCGCCTCCACAGCACCGAAGGCAGTGAAGACGGCGGTGCACTTAAAATACCTAAAGAACTACCCTCCCCGTCGCTATTGTCTGACACTTTCACTCTCACCATGGTTTTTACGAAATGAAAACAAAGGGAAGAAGGAAGTACCTTGTGTTTGAGGAGGGAAAAATGGATTGGAAAGGTTGGAAAGTAGGAAAATCACCGATAACCACCGCCAGAAGCTCGCTGCAAATCACTCAGAGCACTGGAAACAGGGGAAAATAAAAGAGAAAATGAAAAGCCTCCCATTCCTATTTATAGGCGTGGGGTAACCCCAACAACTATCATGTGCAGAGGTAATCTCGTCCTAGCACATTAAATTTAAAATAGCAATCATGGCGGCACGAAGATCAAATGATAACTTCCATTTATTACTTGCCATATGGTGATACAAACTTGACGAGCAGTTGAAATGACAACAGTCAAATAAAAAATGACGCATGCTCAAGATGATGGTATTCATGTAGGACCCCAGATCAATGCTATGCTTTTGCTACAGAGTTATAATACAGATCACATATTTCACTTTAAGAAATTTATAATTCATAATTAGATCCTACAACCAAAATTGACATGGGGGTAACTCAGTATGAATCTCGGACAATGGTGTAGCAACTTTAAGACTGAATGATCTATATCAGATCCTGGACTAATTTATCAGCACTGGGGGCATCCTAGTTTCTATTTTGTATCACGGGCCTCAACATTTTAGTAGAGACGTTGCGAGATTGGACATCTATGTCATGATTTGAATCCCTTTGTCTCACTCATGCCATTTGATCATGATAATCTTGGATATCTGGACACTCAACTATCACATCTAAGCACCGAACCGGGGGGAACTGTTCTGGACTGGGTTCCGGGTTAGTAGTTTAAGAGAAACTTGACCTGCTAGAGTTGGATCCTGGATAATAATGAGTGCTTTTATATAAATAAATATACACATTTATGATGAGTAAATCTCTCGTAGATTCCCTCATTAGTAGAGGATTTAGTTATAAGAGATAATGATCTTAATAGATTCTTATCCTAATTAACAACATTTACTATCCATTAATTTAGATTTGAACATGATTCTTACTTATCATGACACTCTTAAAAATGCTACACAAGGTAGAAATGGTATGTATCTAACCCTAAACACTCTACCCACCTTGTGCATGGTCTAACTTAAGTGTCAGAGTGCCTTTTACAGGTACCCACCCTTCGCACCACTGTCGCTGCCATCGTGCTATAGAGGAAACCACCTTCATCAGCCTTACTCAGGTGAACCTCTGAAACTCATTCAGAACAATACTAAATTTGGAACTTTGGTCATTATTGTAGGCTTTTTTCATAATTGAGAGAATTATATAAGACTTCCTTTAGTTAGGGGTGGAGAAATCGAGTAGAGATCATCTTATAAGTTGGGAGGTTTGTTGTAGACCTACGACAGAGGGAGGGTTGGGTCTTGGTAATTTAGTGTCCAAGAATATTGTTTTGGCAGCTAAGTGACTTTGGTGTTTTCTTTTACAACCTTCTTCCTTATAGCATAAAGTTATTCGAAACAAATCTGGTTTGCATCATAAAGGGTAAGACTCCAATTCTGCAAGCAAAACTACTCATGCTAGTCCTTGGAAGTTTATCTCTCAAGGATTATCTTCTTTTAGAACCTCTTATTTCCTTGTCTGTGGGAGATGGTTCTCGTATCAAATTCTGGAAGGATAGTTGGGTTGGAAACGTTTCTCTTTCTAAAACTTTTCCATTACTCTATCAACTTTCTTCTCTTCATAATGTCTCTGTCTGTCATTTTTACTTTTCTTCATCTAACTTCTCTTGGAATTTTCATTTTTTCAGGAATTTTTGTATGATAGAAAAGTTACTGAGTTAGAGTCCTTTATGATTTTGGTTGACTCTATTCATCTATCTTCCAATAGCGATAAAAGAACTCAGTCTCTTCACTCTTTAGGTATTTTCACTTGTAAATTTTACTTTCAGTTCTTGACTAAGTCTCCTAATTTAAATAATTTTCTCTTGGATAAACCCATATGGAAATCCATAGCTCTCCCTAAGGCCAAATCTTTTGTCTGAATCGTTATTCTTAGCAGAATTTACACTAATGACATGCTGCAAAAGCGCAGGAATCTTTTGTCTCCTAATTTGTGTGTAATGTGTTATTCTAGTTCAGAAACTGTGAATCATCTTTTTTTGCATTGTTATGCTACGAAATTTCTTTGGAATAAGCTTTTCAGAATTTTTGGAGAGAATTGGGTCTGTCCTAAGGATCTGTAACAGTTTCTCCTTATTAAATTTTGAGGTTTTGGCTTTCATAAAGAAGCCAAGATTCTGTGGTGGTGCTTGTTTTTGCTGTTGTCTAGTGTATTTGATTAGAAAGGAACACTAGAATTCTCAAGGGAACTTCATCGTCATTAAACAACATTTAGGATAAGATTATTTTTTTTAGCATCTTTGTGGTGCTATGCACATGGTCTTTTTAGAGCACTTTCTTTAGTAGACATGTAGAGAGATTGAAATGCCTTGTTACATGACTCAATCTCTTAGGTCCTAGGTGTTTTCTTTTGTTTTCTTCCAGTAACGATGTCTTATCCTCTTGCTATGTACTTTTCTTTTCTTTCTTAATAAATTTTCTTTTTCTATAAAAAAAATGGCAAGTTGGATGAGGATGGTATCCATTTAATTGGGGTATAGTATTTAGAAAGAACAAATATAGGGTCAATGGTGCATATTACCATGTTGAATTATTTCGTTTAGTAACTACCAGAAAATATATTCACATTTGTAATTTCAAGATAAAGTTTTTTGATTTCGAAGAGTTCTTTTGATAGTTGAATTGTTACCATTTATAGTGCCATGTACTTCTTACCTTGTGTTATAACTATTGATTTTTGCGTTCAGTAATGGATACAGAGTTGTACTTGGATAGGCACATTTTGGAGTTTTCCTCCTTACGCAGCAGCGGAGCGTGTTAAAATGGGGGGTTGGTACATGCAAAGACACTCCAACACTTAAGTCAGTTGTGCCTAATTAGGGTTTATGCTAAAGAGCAATAGATACTTGTTAGAGGTGATTGAGCCTATTATTTATAAAGTTTAGATATAGAGATACGTTCCCTTAATAGTTACTGGGAATCCCTATAAAATCAAAATGTTGATACTGCAGTTATGAGTAGTCAAAGGCGGTCATGGGTGCTATTATTACGCAAGATCATGATTGACAGTTACAGATACTCATTTGATTTATCCACTACACAAATCTCGTAGTAATGTTGGCATTACCCAATGTTGTGGTCTGATATCCATTGTGATAGGATCTAAACAATGTATGATAAATTCCCATTAGGGTGTTAACGAGGGACTCCAGCTAGATGCGTGCCAAGTTGACCCATGGGACAGGATCTCGGATCGTGGTCCAAAATAGTTGCCCACAGGTTGGAACTTAGATGTGACAACTAAGTGTCAAGGTATCCAAGTTTGATAAGAGCACACAACATGCAGTGGACAAAAGGATTCGAGTTAGTGTTAACGCCGGATCTTATGAAGTTTTCTCCAAAGGGCCAAGGTCCATGATACAACATAGAATGCCCCTAGGGTTAATGAGTAAGGCCGGAATCCTAGTTGGATCGCTCTTATCACGTAATCACTCCGTTATCCAGGGTATGTCACAGGTTGCCCCTATGTGTAGTTCACGGGGTCTTTGTTGTCCTTCCTTACAGCCTTTATTCTACAACTTATAGTAGTCTGAGCTTACTTGAGAACCATCGCTTTGACTTTATTGGAAACAAAACTGCTTCAATGAAGGTGGTACTTTCAGGCTATTTCCTAACTGCCCGCTACTCTTGTGGCCAATCACAGAGATGGAGCATTAAAACATGGCCTCGAACATGTAATTAGTTTGCCTTCTCAGTAGCTAATTAGAATGCTTTATTCCCTATATAAATAAGGGATGCTTGCAGTGGGGTTGTCATTTATGGAGAGCAATATTTCTCTCTGAAATCTTCTTTCATTTCTTTCCCAAATTCTTGAAGGCGATTCTATTTCACCAACATATTCCTCTGATGGAGGCCTTTTTTACCATGCATAATGGTTCTCAAAGGACTAAGTAGCTACCCTATGCGAGTTGTTCAATATGCATCTGGGCGGTATAAGCCTTTTTTTCCATACGTACACAAGAGTGTGCAACCTTTCTGCACTTGTAAGAAGGATTCGTTATTTCTGCTGTAATTATGTGATGCATAGAAATTTACTACTCTCACTCCTCCTCCCTCCTGACTGCAACTAAAGGTATTTTCCAAGTGCCGTGGTTTCATCGCGGTGTGAAGCTGGATGTGTAGGATTATGAAACCTATTCTTTGGGTGGAACAATCTTTTGGAGTGAAGCATTCTGCTCATGTTGACCAACAGTGAAGAGATAGATGTTGGTTTCTGGAAAAACCTTGGAGGTGGTCGTGGTCAGTGGTCATCATTATTGATGGAGATCAAGGAAGCTCAAGTGGCAGCCCAACGAGCCCAATGCCAAAAGATGCATTGCGAGGACTTGGAGGCCCAATGACAAGGTCAAGAGCTAAGAAGGCTAAGAAGGATTTGGACAAAGAAATCAACCACTTTCTCTCACTCAAACCCATTCCAGAAGAGCGAGCACTCAAGATGGTCCAAATGATCCAAGTTGATGAAGCGCCTAATGTGGGGACATGAATTCTTCTTAGTCAATTTTATTTAATTATGTATTTAAACTTTTAAATTTTCTCAATTTTGGTTCATATTTTTTTTTTCGATAATTTTGTAATAAGGGCCTATTGTTTGGGCTTAATTTGCGCATAGCAGAGTTAGGGATAGATGCTACCTTCTAATTGGGCTTGGGCCACATTTGCGCTAGGGTTAGGATTAAAAATGCGCTAGCTTGCTGCCTCCTTTAACTAGACTTAGCCGCATACCTAATGCCTATAAATAGGCTTATGTTTACTGCATTTGACACTTTTGAATTTGAGAATATTATTGCACTCCTTTGTGAGTTTTGAGAGCTTAGTTCTCTTGGGGTTCTTGGAAGAACCATCTTGGTTCTTATCAAAGGTTTCCTTACCTTTGTGATGAATCTTCGCTTGACTTATCACTCTCCAAGAGTGTGACATCTTCTTCCTTCCATTCCTTATCTTTTTTTATCTTTTCTATTTTTTACTATTCAAGGCACTGTTCACGACACTGTTTATGTTACTATTCACCCTTCATCGTTTAATTCTTTAAAATATGAAATCAACTCAAGGACGATCTGTAAAAATAATATGCATCTAACTTGGATCATATCATGTGGTATCTAGAGCCTGGATCCTAGAGTTGATAGAGTTCTTATATTTTTTGTACTTGTTCTTATTGCATTCCAAACATTAAGCACCATTACTTGAATGTCATAATTGTTCAGAACCTTGATCATCATTGATCTCTGCCATTCCTAAGAATTGACAACATTCTTTACTTTTCGTTCTTTACTTTTTGCCATTTAAATTCCAGTCCTTTTATTTTCTGCCTTTAGTTTCTGTTCTTTAATTTCTGCGCAATATTTACAACTTTGATCTTATCAACTCTATATCCATTGTTGTTACATGTTTTATAGCACCATAATTTGAAAGGAAACTCCTAAATACACAATTGGGCATAATAACATTTAGAACTAAAATTGCAAGAACCAATTTTTTTTAAGTGCAAAAAGAGAACAAGGGCATGAAAAATAATATAAAAAAAGGAAAAAAAGTCTATTCCAAAAAAAAAAGAGACTGCCCTTGCACTTAAGCAAGATTAAGTTAAAATGTCTTATGAATTTCATTAAGCGGTGTTATTCTACATACTTTGCACATTTCTTTTTCTTCTTATTTCTTTTGAGTTTTACCATTTTTTTAATTAGCTTTTCTTGCTTGTCTTTTAAATTCCTTTGAGTTTTGTCTAGAATTTCATCATTTCTTCAACTTCTGAGTGCTTACTCTTATGAGGACCGCCACTTTTGTAAGAGCTTTTGATAATTGAAATGCGAGAGGGTTTCATTTAAGAACTTGCAAAGAGAACTTGAGTGGTAAAAGGCAAGAGTGTTTTCATTAAACAAAAGCTTAATTGTGTGAAACACGAGTGGAATCAATCTAAGAGTGTATATATGTAAGAAGAGTGGTAAGGGCCTTTCAATCTTGAATTATTCTTATTACTTGTGCAAAGATGAGTAAAGGAAGTACACCCCCATCCCCTAAGACTGCAAACCTTATGCAAGCCTTAGCTAAAGAACTAGAGAAGTTTAGGGTGGAGATAAACACAAGACTCAATAATGAAAGGAGGAGAGACTCTCAACATGAAGTCTCGCATGAAGATGAAGATACCTATGATTCGGGTAGGGAAAGGAGGACTAGGAGGAACCATGATAGGAGAAGAAGGCATGAGAGGAGTGAAAGGAGTTATGAAAGGAGGAATAGGAGGCATATAAGTGATGAAAGAGGAGGAGACCTAGGAGGAGTAAAGACCCAAGTACCTTCTTTCCAATGAGAGAATGACCCTGAAGCCTACTTAGAATGGAAAACCAAGGTAGAACAAATCTTTTCCTATCACCATTACAATGAAGAAATGAAGGTGAAGGTGTCTGCCCTAGAATTTTTCGACTATGTCCTAATTTGGTAGAATCAAGTACAAAAAGAGAGGGAAAGGAATAGGAAATACCCCGTAGATACTTGGGAAGAGATGAAAAGTTTGATGAGGAGGAGGTTTGTCCTTTCATGGTACCATAGGGAACTACACAATAAACTCCAAAGACTTACCCAAGGAAGTAAGAGTGTGGATAAGTACTACAAGGAGATGGAGGTGGCCATGATAAGATCCAATGTCATTAAAAATAGGGAGGCTACCATGTCACGTTTCCTTCATGGTTTAAACCGTGAGATAGGAGACATTGTGAAGTTGCACAACTATGAAGAACTTGATGAGTTAGTCCACCAAGGCATAAAGGTGGAACAACAACTCAAAAGAAAAGGTGCATGGAAGAAGCCTTCTTCTAATCTCAAACCTTCCACTTAGAAGGACAAGAAACCAAAGGAAGACTCCTCTACACAACCAAAGAGATGTATTACTTCTAAAAACTCTAATGTTTTTCCTTCCACTAATACTTCTTCATCTTCTTCTTCTAAAAATAGAAACATCAAGTACTTCAAATGCTTGGGAAGTGGACATATAGCCTCTCAATGCCTAAACAAAAGGGCAATGGTGATAAGATAGGGACACCTCTATAGTGATTCATGTCCAAATTCTCCTCCCTCAAGTGAAGAAGAAGAAGAATGTGAGACATATGCTCATGATGGCGACTTGCTAATGATAAGGAGACTCTTAGGTAGCCAAGTTGTGGCAAGGGACCAAGACCAAAGGGAAAACATCTTCCACACAAGATGTGTCATCCAAGGCAAAGTGTGCTTATTAATCATTGATAGAGGAAGTTACACTAATGTGGCAAGCACTCGCTTGGTAAGAAAACTTGACCTTAAAACTACTCCTCCCCCCTGACCATACAAGCTTCAATGGCTAAGTGGGAATGGTGAGTTGATAGTGAATCAACAAGTGTTGGTAAGTTTGTCAATTGGTAAGTATAATGATGATGTTTTGTGTGATGTTGTTCCCATGGAGGTCGGCCATATTTTGCTTGGAAGGTCTTGGCAATTTGATAAGCGTGGTATTCATGATGGTTTCACTAACAAGTACTCCTTTGTTCATAATACCTTAAAGGTAACCCTTGTACCCCTTACTCCCAAACAGGTTTATGAAGACCAAGTGGCTTTGAAGCTAAGAAGGGAGTAAGAGAAGGAAGACGTAAAAGTAAAATCAAAGAGAGAAGTAAAGAATATGGACCAAAAACTTGTAAATGAGAAAAAAAATGAATGTTTAATTGCTAGCGAGAGTGAGATTAAGAGGGCTTGCTTTGCAAAGGAAGATATGTACATTTATGTATACAAGGACTTGTACTTAAATTGTAACTCTAACCCTCTACCTAGTGAAGTTGATTCTCTTTTGCAGGACTTTGAAGATGTCTTTCCAAAGAGTGTCTCTCCTGGACTACCACTCTTCAGGGGGATTGAACATCAAATGGACTTCATCCTGAGAGCCTCTTTGCCCAATAGGCTCGCCTATAAGACAAATCCTGAGGAAGCTAAGGAAATTCAGAAACAAGTGGAGGATTTGATGCAAAAAAGATGGGTGGGGGAAAGTTTAAGTCCTTGTGCCGTGCCTGTCATACTTGTCCCCAAAAAGGACAGCACTTGGAGAATGTGTACTGATTGTAGGGCTGTAAATAATATAACTGTAAAATATAGGCATCCCATCCCTAGGCTAGATGATTTGCTTGATGAATTGCATGGTGCATGTTACTTTTCTAAAGTGGATTTAAAAAGTGGGTACCATCAAATTAGGATAAGGGAAGGGGATGAGTGGAAGACTAAGCATAGATTGTATAAGTGGTTAGTGATGCCTTTTGGGCTTACAAATGCGTCTAGCACCTTTATGAGGTTAATGAACCATGTGTTGAGAGAGTTTTTAGGCAAGTTTGTAGTAGTGTACTTTGATGACATCCTAATCTATAGCGTAACCTTAGAAGAGCATCTAGAACACCTTAGGGCTGTGATGAGTGTGCTTCGAAAAGAAAAGTTGTATGCTAATTTAGAGAAGTGTCTTTTGCACCGACCATGTAGTGTTCCTAAGCTTTGTTGTGAGTGCAAAGGGAATACAAGTAGATGAAGAAAAGATAAAAGCCATTAGGAAGTGGCCTACCGCTAAGTCTGTGAGTGAGGTAAGAAGCTTTCATAGGTTAACTAGCTTTTATAGAAGGTTTGTAAAAGATTTTAGCACCATAGCCACCCCTTTAAATGAAGTTGTTAAGAAAAATGTGAGTTTTATGTGGGGGGAGGATTAAGAGACAAGTTTCAACACACTCAAAGATAGGCTCACTCAACACACTCAAAGTCTTTTGAACTTGAGTGTGATGCATCAAATGTTGGGATTGGGGCTGTTTTATTACAAGAGGGTCACCCCATTGCATACTTTAATGAGAAATTGTATGGAATTGTTTTAAATTACTCTACTTATGATAAAGAATTATATGCACTCATAAGGGCTTTGCACACTTGGCAGCACTACATTTTGCCAAAAGAGTTTGTAATTCACAGTGATCATAAGTCACTAAAATATTTAAAAGGGCAAGGTAAGCTTAATAAGAGGCATGCCAAGTGGGTGGAATACCTTGAACAATTTCCCTATATGATCAAACACAAGCAAGGAAAGGTAAATATAGTGGCTGATGCGCTTTCCAGGAGGTATACCTTATTAGCTACTCTTGAAACAAAAATGCTTAGTTTTGAACACATAAAGGAATTGTATGTGCATGATGATGATTTCTCCAAGATGTATACTGCATGTGAAAAAAGGGCGCATAAGGGGTTCTTTAGGCAAGATTGGTATTTATTCAAAGAAAAATGTTTGTGTGTGCCTAAGAGCTCTTTGCGTGAATTATTGCTTAGGGAAGCTCATAAGGGGGGATTAATGGGTCACTTTGGGATCCAAAAGACTTTAGATGTGTTGCATGAGCATTTTTATTGGCCTGGCATAAAGCATGATGTGCATAAACTATGTGATATGTAACACCCCCTCCTAGAGGATGTCACATTTATCAAAAACAATAATTAAAATATAAACCCTTACCCAAGTTATAAATCATTTCGTAATAAATATTTTTTTTTTGTCTGAAACATTATATTATAAAATACACGGAACATAAAATAAAACAACTATTACATACACACCATAATTATACATATGATTATGTTTTTAATAGGTACAAATAATTCACATAATATAAAATATTTAATAAAACGATGGATATCTGGTTTAAAGCAAACCATAAACTAGCCCAAGCATAACACTAAAAGTTTTGATTCTCCAAAGGATCTTCCTCGGAAAAATCATTATAATACGAAAACCTCGGTCAATGTTATCCCACGTCGAAATCAATCCATATAATATGGGTGATCTCGAGGCTCACCCTCCTCAAACCGCTCGTTCGGTTGTTGCTCTCCTTCGAAAATCCAGCGGTTGTTCCTCTTCTACTTTCTCAACTATTTTACGAACATGAAATAATAACACGAGAAAATATACACAAAAGAGGTGAGACAATCTACATCATTACCAAGATGGCAACATAAAAGAAAACGACAATACAAACATATAAGAAACACAAACAGATATAACAATTAATATAACAATTCATATTATCGATCATACATAATATCAAACATAAATAAACTCAATCATGTTATAATGCGTACTACATATGCAAATACACACAGACACATACCTACTCCATGGAGCTAAACATAACCATAACATCAACATTGACATCAACATCCGAGAGAATAATCCGGATAGACATGTCTCGCACATCAAAAACAATGGCTGCCTCAACCAAGTGTTACAGGTCAAATACGTCGTGTAAACAAAGACACGATCAAATACGTCGTGTAGATGGTACACAAAATACACGTCGTGGATACGACCCAGGCAATGCGCACCGTGGGTGGAGTGGTTAAGTATGGATTCTGATTAAGACGAGTATTTGTCGAGATCATCGTGTGTGTGATCGATTACCACGGCCCGGAGGAGCTATCATCCGTCATTGACATGTGGAATATACTTGCACACTAACGCCTCCAAGTTCAAACACACGAACAACTCATAAAAGTTATCACACCGTAACACGGATGTCATTCATCTCATCACCAAATGCCTTTTGCAACCAAATTGGCATGTTCAAAAATACGTAATGAACCAAAATCTCCAAAATATGTTCATATCCACCATAACTCATAATTACAAAAATACCCTTGGTATTGATAATTTCCAAATACAATGCGTTTTCACTTGACAAGTACCATTTCTTTCTCATACGTCCGGTCCACCACTTTGGCCCGACAAGAAAAACTCGTTGTTTTCATAAATCACATAAATAATTTATCGTTTTTTCATAAATATGTTACCTTTTACAAACGTTTTTCAATCAGCGTAAATATTTTCAAACGTTTTCTCAATTGCGTATTTCAAAAATTACTTGTTTTAAATACGTGTAAGTTATTTCTACTATTTTTCAATCAGTATAAAATTCAAATTTGTTTGGTTATATCCATAAAATACCCTTCAAAAATTATGAACATACTTTATAACTCAAAAGTAAATATTTTTCAAGAGTCAAAAATTCATTTCTTTTATATACTAGACTTCTACAAAAATTCATTTACTTACTTGATTCTTGAAAATTTATTAAAAATTGAATTCTTTTTAGGTTAACAAAGTCATTTACACTTAGAAAACAATTTTTGAATCAATTAAACTCCAAAAATTCTATGATGGCCGAAAATCACCTTTCCTTAAAAATCATTATTCAAATTATCTATAAAATCATTGTAAAATCCTTTAACTTAATTAGATAAATTAGGTCATCCTTTTAAAAAAAAAGATTGAGAACACATTGGTTCTCTTTTTCATAATAAAACCATAAACTCATCATCTTGTGTTCTTTGGAACATTTTTACAAATCTCAACATAATATTCATATCCAACCAATTATCATAAACTCATAAACACATACATATATTTATGAACACATACCATATAATAAAGCAATAGACATACTTGCAATAAACAAGAGAATAAACATACACACAAAATTAATCACAAATAAAAAGACATCAAGCAATCAAATGGATGAATCCTTATGGATTCTTCACCATAAACAAATTCCATTCTCCCACCACCACACATGGTTGATGAGATTAAATCCCCCTCTTACCGATTTAGATGACAAAAATCTCCTTGAACTCCTCCTTAGAAATTCTTGTGTAGCTTCAACAAAAATCCTAATAAGCTTAAACAAATTTTAAAGTTATGAACTATGGATGAAAAAGATAAACCATGGATCAATCATGGTTTAGAACATCAAAAATCAAATTAGAAACAAGAAAGAAGAATTTTCACCTTATAGGAAAGAAACTTCAAAGTGATTTTCCAAGCTCCAAATGGATGATTTTGCAAAAACTCACAACTAGAGATGTTCTTAGAATATGGTTTAGGATTAGAAAAGTAGGTTGGATAAATTTTTTGATGGGTGGAAGTAGGATTTGTGGTGCTTGGCCGAATGGGTGGTTTTTTGTGGACTTAGGAAATTTTCTTTGGTTTCTTGTTAGGAAGAGAGAAGAATGAAAGTTTAGAGTGATAGAATCATTGATTTAGGAGTGAATGATAGCCTTAAGACTTAAATAGCTCTCCTTCCAAGTGCAGCCCCCATTTTTTATGTTTTTGTTCCATTATGGGTTTGGTAATTTGCATGATACATTAGTTAAGTAATAAAACATCTATTGATTGCTTAATGGTTTGCATAAGCATGCATTATGGCCATAGATTACTAATGAAAAGAAGCCCTCCTTTTGACATTTCTCTTAGTGCTAATTTAGTGGATGCATAATAAAATATATATAGTTTAGTGCTTAATTAATGGATGCATAATAATAATAATAATAACCTAGTGCTAAATTTAGTAGATGCATAAATAAATATATAATAGTTTAGTGCTTAATTAATGGATGCATAATAATAATAATAATAATAACCTAGTGCTAAATTTAGTGGATGCATAATAATATATAATAGTTTAGTGCTTAATTAATGGATGCATAATAATAATAATAATAACCTAGTGCTAAATTTAGTGGATGCATAATACATTAGGACAAAAATGCTATAGGAAATCTATTAAGTTAAAAAAAATAATAATTAATGCATTAGGACAAAATTGCTATAGGAAAATCCATTAAGTAAAAAAAATAATAATTAATGCATTAGGACAAAATTGCTATAGGGAAAATCCATTAAGTAAAAATAATAATTAATGCATTAGGACAAAATTGCTATAGGGAAAATCCATTAAGTAAAAATAATAATTAATTGATTAGATAATTTAGAAATTTACAAGTATTTTTACGTTGGTAAACTTTTCCTAAAAGTGGGTCCCACAAAACAAAAGTGGGTCCCACAAGACAAACGTGGGTCCCACAAAACAAAAGTGGGTCCCACAGATTTTCCGGTATGGTAAATATTTTATTACACCGAAAAATCCGCAAAAATAAAAGATTGATATACGCATTATTCGGATTGGGTTTAGTAAGATCGCCCAGCTCCAAATAATTCAAACAAGGTTTTCCACTACTTTTTGTTTTTTTATTATTTTCTTGGCGAAGCAAATCACACAAAACAATTAAATACGATCACAGTGAACGCTTGATCCTCAAACAGTCAAATTCATTGCATAACACACAGAAAACAGAAAAATAGCGCAATAAGGGCAAAATCGTAATTAGTCAAAAATTGGGGTGTTACATGATAGGTGCATTGTTTGTAAAAGAGCCAAATCAAAGGTAATGCCTCATGGACTTATACCCCTTACCTATTCCTGATTCCCCTTGGACTGACTTGTCTATGGACTTTATGCTAGGTTTGCCGCGCTCAAAAAAAGGAAGCGACTCCATTTTTGTGGTGATGGACAGATTCTCCAAGATGGCCTACTTTATTCCTTGCCATAACGTGGATGACGCCATTCATGTGGCGGACTTATTCTTCAAAGAAGTGGTGAGGCTTCATGGAATGCCCAAAAGCATAGTCTCAGATAGGGACTCAAAGTTCCTAAGCCATTTTTAGAGGACCCTTTGGAACAAGCTTGGGACTAAGCTACTCTTCTCTACCACTTGTCACCCACAAATCGATAGGCAAACTGAGGTGGTGAATAGGATTCTATCGACCTTGCTACGATTAATCATCAAGAGGAACATCAAAACCTGGGAAGAATGCTTATCTCTTGTTGAATTTGCTTATAATAGGGTTGTGCATGCTACTACTAGCTTTTCTCCTTTTGAGATTGTATATGATTTTAATCCTCTCACCCCCTTTGATTTACTGTCTCTACCTAATGTCTCTTCTTTAATTCATAGGGATGGACAGGAAAAAGTTGAATATGTGAGGAAGCTCAATGAACAAGTGATAATCACATATTTTATTCATTAAGAAACCTTTATGTTTAGTCATTTACACTCTCTATATTCTTAATTGATTGAGTTTGGTATGATTTTGTGAGTTTGAGCTCAAATTGGTCCTAATTGAATATTTTCAGCATTATTGAGATTTGACACTATTTCTGTATTTTGGTCATAACTTGAGTTCCTAATATCTGATGAACATGAATTTTGCCTTGTAGGAAAGCTAAGAGGAAGCTCTACAACTTTGATGAAGAGCTTGAAGTCCCAAAAAGATGTCTAAAGGACCTAAGTTTACATGGAAGTCAGAATATGGGTTCTGTCAGTAGAATCCAAACAGTGTGCACTCATAAAATCATATCTCAAGATGTAATAATGAATATGGGCTCAAATTTGGACAGTGGATAGTCAAGATCCAAATAAACAACTTTCATGAAGAACACTTTTTGAAAAAAGGAAGTCTAGTAGGTCATTTTGAGCTTGCAAGTCGGAACAGAGGAGCTGAAGTTGGGTTTGAGCAACCTACGGTATTTGGGACATATCTTAGGCTGAAGGAAGCCAAATTGGACGAACCAGCTATCCATTTTATAGCCAAGACAAGGATCTACAACTTTCATGCAAGAGAACTTTTCGTGGATTGGAAGTATAGTTGGTCATTTTTGGCTTCCAAGTCAGACACGAAATTTTCGTCCTCAACCACCCACTCATCCATCCACTAATCCACTCATCCATCCACTAATCCACTCATCCACTCATCCACTAATCCACCCACTCATCCACTCATACACTAATCCAACTACTTAACCACTCCACCCACTCATCCACTAATCCACCCACTCATCCATCCACTCACCCATTCATGTCCATAATTTCCCACTCACTAAAAGTCCTTTGGCATTTTCCACTCAACCAACCCACTTAACCATTCCACTCACTCATCCACTAAACCAATCCACTAAACCAACCCACTCAACCATTCCACTCAAACACTCCACTCACTCACCCACTCATCCACTCACTCCCCTTTGTCATTTTGTTACCCTAGACTTCTATAAAAGGCACCATTGGTTATCATTTCTTTCATGTATTCTCCTTCATTTCTCTCTAAGTTTCTTCTTGCTTCTTCATAGTTTCTCATAGTTTTGTATATTTTGATGCTCCCCTTCATGGTAATGGAGGGCTAAGCTACTTTGGGTCAATTTAGAACTCTTGAAGAGATTGTGGTTTGGATTCTTGAGACCTTGGTTATGTATTGTATTTGATTTGTAATTGAATTCCTCCTTTATTCTTCTTTTTCTTCTTCTTGATCTTGAATGCATGAATGGTGATTCTATTTATGTTGATCTGATTGATCTTGGTTTAAGATTGAGATTTGTGATGAAACTTAGAACTGATTGATCTAAACTAATCACATAAATGAAGATTGAGATTTGTGATAAAACTTAGAACTGATTGATCTAAATTAATTACAGAATTGAAAAGGTTAGGTTACTGATTTGTGCCTAAGTTAATTGAATTCGGTACTTGAAATTAACATAGATCTTTATGAATGGTGCGATTGCGGATTTGTGTTTATCACTTGTTAATTGAATTCTAGACGATCGTCTAGTATGAATTCTGGATTTGATGCAGAGATCTCGGTTAGATCTAAATTAACAATTCAATTGCGCTTCAAGTGTTCTATGAAGGGTCTATGATTGAATCCACCCAATCTTGGATAGGTTTCTAAATTGACTGCTCTTTAATTGTTATTTCTTCCTTTAATTTTGTTAAGTGCGATCTTAAACTGTCAAACCCCCCTTTTTGCTAACTTTCACTTGATTTGATTAAATTGCATTTACGATCATTGAGGAGACGATTCGGTGTTGTTCACTATACTACAAGTTTAGGTAATAACTTCGGTTATAATTTTGACTGAGTTCGGCGCTCGTCAACAAGTCAAGACTCAAATTGAAAGGAAGATATAACAATACGCTAGGCAAGCAAACAAGGGAAGGAGGCAAGTTGTTTTTGAACCAAGAGATTAGGTGTGCGTGCACATGCGAAAAGAAAGGTTTCTTTTGCAAAGGAAATCTAAGCTCTTACCCAGAGGAGATGGACCCTTCCAAATCTTAGAAAGAATCAATGACAATGCCTACAAAGTTGACCTACCAGGTGAGTATGGGGTTAGTGCAACATTTAATGTGGCTGACTTAAGTCTTTTTGATGTAGGTGATGAAGGATCAAATTCGAGGATGAATTCTTTCAAAGGGTGAAGGCATGATGGAGATCAAGGAAGTTCAAGTGGCAGCCCAATGGGCCCAATTCCCAAAGATGTATTGCGAGGACTTGGAGGCCCAATGACAAGGTCAAGAGCTAAGAAGGCTAAGGAGGATTTGGACAAAGAAGTCAACTACTTTCTCTTACTCAAACCCATTCCAGAAGAGGGAGCATTCAAGATAGTCCAAATGATCCAAGTTGATGAAGGGTCCAATGTGGGGACATGAATTCTTCTTAGTCAATTTTATTTAATTATGTATTTGAATTTTTTAATTTTCTCAATTTTGGTTCTTATTTTCTTTTTTTGGGATAATTTTGTGATAAGGGCCTATTGTTTGGACTTAATTTGCGCATAGCAGAGTTAGGGATAGGTGTTGCCTTCTAATTGGGCCTGGGCCACATTTGCACTAGGGTTAGGATTAAAAATGCGCTAGCTTTCTGCCTCCTTTAGCTAAACCTAGTCGCATACCTAATACCTATAAATAGGCTTGTCTTTACTGCATTTGACACTTTTAAATTTGAGAATATTATTGTACTCCTTTGTGAGTTTTGAGAGCTTAGTTCTCTTGGGGTTCTTGGAAGAACCATCTTAGTTCTTATCAAAGGTTTCCTTACCTTTGTGGCAAATCTTCACTTGACTTATCACTCTCCAAGAGTGTGGCATCTTCTTCCTTCCATTCCTTGTCTTTTTTCATCTTTTCTATTTTTTTACTATTCATAGTACTGTTCACGACACTGTTCATGTTACTATTTACACTTCATCATTTAATTCTTTAAAATACGAAATCAACTCAAGGACGATCCGTAAAAATAATATGCATCCAACTTGGATCATATCAATTATCATCACTGTCTTATCTTGTTTCCTTTCTGATTTTCTTCAGTGGGCATTCTTGTATTAGGGTAGTTTATATGCTCTTTTGTTAGAGTTGACGATGTATGGAATGTGAATAAAAAGTTTTGTTTTGCTTTGAAAGTTCTACTTTTCATTCGGCTCCCTTCATCGAGATGAGTCCAACACTCATCATTATAAAAATATACTTAATTTAGTCATGTTGCCCCTAGCTTGATGCTTGGCTAATATAGCTAAGTATCAAGGTAAGTCTTTATGCCCCTGGATTATGGGATCCAAGCTTTACACGAAACCAAAGTTTGCAATGCCCCTAAGAGATCAAGAGCTTTAATTTTGAGGTGCTAACATATTAGTTACTTGACACTCATGGATGCGCCGTGGTCCGTCCATGGTTCACGCGTCAGATGATTTAAGGTGGACATTTTAGTGTGCAACTGGGGTCTGTAGAATGAACTAGAATTATTGTCGTGTTTACTTCGTTTTCATGGCTCGTACTGGGTCCAACACCCATCATTAATATGCATTTGGTAGCCATTTAGGGACTTAAGAGAATTACAATTATGTAAAACCTTGGTCTGGGGTCGAACGCCCAAATTTTGAGCACTCAGAATGCCTTCGAGGACTTAGGCAAATTAAAAAGGTAATCCATGGGGTATTTAATGTTAATATTCTGGTTCAAAAAAATGCCTAACGATTGGGAATTTTCAAGTTTAGAACCAATTTAACAGAGACATTCACAATGGGTACCTAATGGAAGACCACGGGTGCCGTAACCCTTGTTTCCAATTAATTTCACAACCACAAATTGGTTATGACGAAGTGTTAAGGATTTGGGTATGGGCCCATAACTCGCAACAAAAACACACAAATGGGTTTTGTTGGTTACTCCTTTTAACTTGGAATCTAAGAAACCCCGAATCCCATAAGGAATTAGCTCTGTAGGTATTCTCAAGGCATTCTCCAGCTTGAGGGTCTTAAAATTAAAAAGAAACCCCGGATCCTATAAGGAATGGGCTCTAGACATTCTTAAGGCTTTTTCCGGCTTGAGGGTCTTGAGATTTTAAAAAGAAACCTCGGATCCTATAATGAACGGGTTCTAGACATTCTCAAGTCAGAGTCTGGCTTAAGGGTTTTAAAGCTAATCTTGAATCCCATAAGTAACGGGCTTTTGTGGCTTGAGGGTCTTTAATGTCACACCCTAATGGGGATGTCACATTTTCGAACAATAATAATAACATCTACCCAAGTTATAAATTATTACGTAATATATAATAATATAGGTTGTAAAAATATATTTTTTTTAACATTATATTGTAAAATAAAATAAACAAACATAAAATAAAACAAACTATTACATACACACCATAATTATACATATGATTTTATTTTTAATAGGTACAAATAATTTACATATTACAAACTTGTTAATTAAAAGCGATAGAACTTAATGGTTTAAAGGAAAGCAAACCATAAAACTAGCCTAGCATAACACTAAAAGTTCTAATCCTCCGAAGAATCCTCCTCAGGAAGATTGTCGGAAGACAGAAATATTCTGATAACACCATACCACGCTGAAATCAATCCATATGACTTTACGGAACATAAATAATAATACAGAAAATATATATAAAGAGGTGAGACAATCTACACCATTACCAGCATAGCAGTAAGAAAACGACAATACAAACAAATATAACAGTTAATATAACAATTCATATTATCACACATGCAAAATATCCAATTATAACTATTCACATTATCACACATGCAAAATATCATAAATCAAATTATAACTATTCACACAATAATGCAGATTAAATATGCCATGTACTCGACTGTTCCTACTCCATGAAGCTAAATACAAACATCGAGAGAAAATGATCCTAGGTAGACATGTCCGTACATCGTTTGCCTCAACCAACTATTACACAACAAATACGTCATGTAAATAGCACACAACAAAATACGTCATGTGAATGGTACACAACAAATACGTCGTGTAAATAGTACACAACAAATACGTCGTGTACGTCCAGGCATAGTACCGCAGAGCCCCCCCCTCATAGATCCCGATTAAGAATAGTATTTGTCGAGATCGCTAGTGTGTGTTTTCGATTACTACGGCCCGTAAGAAAAATGCCAATCCCACATGTGGAATCTACCGCACACTAACGCCTCCAAGTTCTCCACATGAACACACTACGCCTATCACACCCGCAACACGCGAGTGTAATTCATCTCGTCATCGGTCAATCGTCAATTTCAACCAAATTGACATACCACTCTATGTATGTAATGATCCATAATTACAAAAATATCCTCGCCATCACCATAATTACGAAATACCCTTAGTATCAATAATTCCAAAAACAAGATGTCTCCACTTGACAAGATTATTTCTCAACATGTCCGGTCCACCACTTTGGCCGACAAAGTAAAAACTTACTTGTTTCCATAAGTCGCGTAAATATTTTTCAACGTTTTCTTTTCTCATCGTCACATTTACAATTCCTTAAGCCCAAGATAGCGTAACATTTTTAAATCATTTTCTCAATCGCGTAGTTTAAAAATCATCATTTTAAATACACGTAAGCTATTTCTACTATTTTTCACTTTGTATAAAATATTTCTTGATGTTTCAAATTAAATTTTGAAACTTTCCAAAACTACAAATATTATTTAGACATTATTTTCCATTTTTCTTTACACAAAATACTCTAAGTCATAATTTTTGACGTTTTCCTCAAAAAAATATTGATTTTAATAAATTCTTCTACGATTAATTTTATTCTTTAACTACGTAAAATATTTCCTTTGCTTTCTAAATATCATTTTGAAACGTTCTTCATTACTTGCTCATTTTTAATCAATTTTGACAACATTTAGTTTAGAAAATCCACTAAATAATATTTTCTACGTTTTCCTTTAAAAATTCTTTTATTTAATTATAACCATAAAATACACTTTAAAAATTGCTAGCATAGTCTCAGTATAGTGGACTCAAAGTTCATACTTTAAAACTCAAAGGTAAGTATTTTCAAGTGTCAAAAATTTATTTCTTTTATACACTAGACTTCTAATAAAAATTTGTTTACTTATTTGGTTCTTGAAAATCCATTGTAAATAAATTCTTTTAGGTCAATAAAACTAGTTTACACTTAGAAAATAAATTTTGGATCAATTAAACGTTAAAATATATTTTGGCGAAAATCACCATTTTTATACAAACCATGTTTAAAATTATTTTTCATCCATTAAATCATTGAAAAATCCTTTAACTTAATTAGATCAACTAAGTTATCCTTTTAGAAAATGGTTGAGAACATATTGGTTCTCTCTTCATAGTAAAAACCATAAGCTCTTCATCTTGTGTTCTTTGGAACACTTTTTGCAAATCTCAACATATTTGCACATCCAACAATAATTATCATAGATCCATGAACATATACATATATTTATGAACACATACCATAAATTAAAGCAATAATAAAACACATACCAAATATCAAAGCTATAAACATGCTTGCATGCATAATAAATCACAAATAGAAAAGACAATAAACATGCACACAAAATTAATCACACAACAAACAACCAAGTGAATGAATCCTTATGGATTCTTTACCACAATTACATCCATTTTCTCACCACCACACATGGTTGATGAGATTAAATCTCCCTCTTACCTATAAGGAAGGCAAGATCTCCCTGGACTCCTCCTTAGAAAATTTGTGTAGCTTCAACAAAATTCCTAACAACCTTAAACAAATTATAAAGTCATAAACTATGGATGAAAAAGATAAACCATGGATCAATCATGGCTTAGAACATCAAAAATCAAATTAGAAACAAGAAACAAAAATTTTCACCTTATAGGAAAGAAACTTCAAAGTGATTTTCCAAGCTCCAAATGGATGATTTAGCAAAAACTCACAACTAGAGATGTTCTTAGAATATGGTTTAGATTTAGGAAATGAAGTTGGATGAAATTTTTGATGGATGGAAGTGTATTCTAATTGGGCCTGGGCCATGAAGAGGTGATGGCGAATGGTGTGAGAAATGAAGACTTAGAAGTTTTTCTTTGGGTTCTTGATAGAAAGAGAAATGGATGAAGATTTGGAATGATTGAAATGAAAATAATGAAGTGAATTTAGTCTTACTCCATTATGCATGACCGTAGGACACTCAATAAGAGAGCTAGCCATCTTTTTTGACAAATTTGGCTTAATAGTAGCCTTTGATGACTTGGATGATGGATGACTTACTTCTAGACTTCATGTTTGCATTTTGATTGAATAATTGGATGCATAATTATAGCATATGGCCGAAAATTGAGCATAGGAAACTCAATCAAAATTTGATTGATTTTTAATAGTTTATTTATGTTTAAGTCCTCCTAGTTAGGTTTAATTAAAAGTTAGTTAGATTCCTTTGTATTTTAGTTAATCATTAATTTACTTAGAATGCTTAATCTTCTACTTAATTATACTAATACATTTGTCTAACTAAAATTTGATAAAAACTAATTAGGTTTTACTCCATTTAATTATCACTTAAACCCCTTTAGATTAACTTAATTAGATTTTAAATTAACTAATCTATTAAATTAAGTTTTAAATTAGCTAATCTACTAAATCTAACCATTTTTATGGATTTTTAACTTTTTGATCTAGAATTTTACAAGTCTTTTACATTGGTAATTTTTTCCTAAAAGTGGGGCCCACAAACCCAACCACAAAGCAAATGTGGGTCCCACAAGCCAAACGTGGGTCCCACAGATTTTTCTCCATGATTAATATTTTTATTACACAGAAAAATCTTAAAAATTAAAAGATTGATATATATATTATTCGGATTGGGTTTAGTAAGATCGCCTAGCTCCAAATAATCAAACAAGATTTTTTTCGACCCGAAAATTATTATTTTCTTGACTCTTAAAATTAAGCAAATCACACGAAACAATCAAATACAGTTACGAAACAGTCAAATTAATTTTATAACACACAGAAATCAGAAAATAGTACAATAAGGGCAAAAACATAATTAACTAAAAATTAGGGTGTTACATTTAAGACTAGAGAGAGTGCAAGTATATGTATAAGAATAACTTCATTTTATTGATTGAATAAAGGTACGAAGTCCGTACAATGTATGCCCACAAAACTAGGGCAGATCAAACATAAAGTAAATAGGAGACTAGGCCTTAAAAGTCACTTAGTTATAGTACTTTATAAGTTTGCCCGCATTCTAATAGTTTTTGATTGGCTTGCTTGTTAGTGTCTCTAGTGTTTAAGCTCCTTTGCCAGTACTGATCACGATCTGGTAGGGCCTTCGTAATTCAGGGCTAACTTCCCTTAGGAAGCATTCTTACCACTGATGTCTGCTCTCCAAAGTACTAGATCACTTGGTTTGAATTTTCTTAGAATAACCTTTAGGTTATATCAAGTCGCCATCTTCTATTTGATGGCGACGTCGTGTATATGAGCGACACACTTTTTTTCTTCTAGAAGGTCCAAGTCTTCCTTGATTAATCCCGAGTTGTCGTCAGGAGAGAATTATTAGTGACACAAGTTGGGTTCCCTTATCTCCACTGGGATCATAGTCTTGCACCCATAAGTGAGTTTAAAAGGAGTTTCACCTGTTATGGAGTGAGGCATAGTCCAGTATGCCCAGAGGACTTAGTCAAGTTGCTCGCCCCAATTTCACTTAGCTTTGTCCAACCTCCTTTTAATTCCTTGAACAATAATAACCCAGTTGGTAGCTTCAGCTTGTCCATTTGTCTTGGGATTCTCAACAAAACTGCAATAATGCTTGATTTTTAGCTCAGTAAGCAGCTCTTTGAAACCTTTATCTTTGAACTGGGTTCTGTTATACATCATATAGACTTTGGAACCCCAAACCTAGTGATGATGTGACGCCAAGTGAACTTTTAGATCCTGACAGAGGTGATCACGACTAAGGGCTCTACTTCGATCTATTTAGTAAAATAATCTATAGCCACCACTAAGTACTTCAGTTGTCTAGGTGTTTGAGGGAATGGACTCAGGATATCCATACCCCATATGTAGAATGGTTAGGATAAAGACATCATGGATAGTTCCTCTAGAGGAGCTTGATAATGGTCCGACTGTCGCTGGCATTTATCATATACTCAGATATGTGCAATGGAGTCAACTTCCATTATTGGCCAATAGTATCCGGCCTTACGTGCCTTCAAAGCTAAGGCTTTGCCCCCCAAGTGGTGTCCACAACTCCTCTTATGGACCTCGGCTAAGACACATTTTGCTTTATTTGGTGTTAGACACTTGAAGAGAAGTAAAGATAAACCATGACGGTACAATTGTTCATTGTGGATAGTGTACCGAACTGCAGTTCTGACCAGCTTGAAGGCCTCTTTTGGATCATCGGGCCAGGTTTCAAATTGCAAGTACTCCATTATTGGGGTGAGTCAAGTACACTTCACTCCTTCCACCTGGAAAATGGTTGTGTCTGAGATGGAGGGTTGAGCGAGGGTATCTTGGATCACGGAGCAATTGTTGCCCGGGCTCTTGGTACTGACCAGTTTGAACAGGAGGTCCGCCTTGGAGTTTTGCTCCCTGGGTATGTGCTCTATCTTGGCAGCTTAGAAATTCTTGAGGAGCTCTTGAACTTTGGCCAAGTATCTCTAAAGGAGGGGCTTATTGGCTTGATAATCACCTCAGATCTGGGAGGTTGCAAGTTGGGAGTCGCTACAGAGTGTGATCTTAGCTGCCCCCATATCCTTTACCAGTCCGGTGATGCATGCTTTGTATTCTGCTTGGTTATTTGAAGTGAAAAACTTAAACTTCAGGGAGTTCTCGATTGTTACCCCTTTAGAGTTTTCCAAAATCACCCTGACACCACTTCCCTTGGGGTTCAAGGATCCATTGACAAATATGGTCCAAGAAATTCCCTTGGGGTCGCCGAGGTCCGATGTGAGTTTTGCTAAGAAGTCCGAGAGTTCTTGAGCCTTGATTGCTAGTTGGGGCTCATATTCGATTTCAAACTTAGAAAGCTCGATGGACTAGACGATCATTCTTCCTGCTAGATATGACTTATGCAGTATCTGTCGGATATGATGGTCCATCCTTACCATCACAAGATGGTACTGAAAGTATTGCCTAAGTCTTCTGACCATGATGATAAGTGTGAAGGTAACCTTCTCTATTTTCTAGTAGCAGAGCTTGGGGCCTTACAACACCTTGCTTACGAAGTAGACTGGCTTTTACCCTTAGACCGTCTCCCGGATCAGTACTGAACTTACAACCTCTTCGTGAACTGAAAGATATAAGTACAATGTCTCAACGAGATCTGGTTTTATCAGTATGGGGGAAGAGGATTGAAGATTCTTCAATGATGTAAAGGCATCCTCACACTCCTAAGTCCACTCAAAATCTTTCCCCTTTTTGAGCAGTCTGAAGAAGGGAAGAGATTTGTAAGCAACTTTAGAAAGGAAACGTGTGAGGACCATAATCCGGCCTATTAGCTGTTGAACTTCCTTTATGTTCTGTGGGGTACACATACCGAACACTACTTAGCATTTGTCTAGATTCACCTCAATCCTAGGGTGAGTCAGCATGAAACTCAGGAATTTACCTCCTCAGACCCCGAAGGCGCACTTCTTCGGATTAAGCCTCATCTTATGCTTTCAGAGTTATGCAAATACTTCTTCGAGGCCTGAAATGTGTGATCTGACCTGTGGGGTCTTCATTATCATATCATCAATATATACCTCTACCATTTTCCTCACTTGTTCTTCAAAGACCTTATTCATCATTCTCTGATAGGTGGCTCCTAGGCGTTGATGCACTGAGATTCTAGGCACATGACCATCAAAATTAGCTCCATGCACACGAGGACAAAGTCGATCCCTCACAAAGGTCCGACGCGATAGGTTACAGCTTTCGTCAGAAAGCGAAGTTTCATGCCCATCACGTAGGTGCCTAGTGTTGGGCTCCTGGTTCCTCGCGGCGAAGGTTTCAGCAACTAGCGGTGGGACAGGGTGTGGAGGGTGGTGCGCCACTGGTCCTCGCCTTTGGCTTGCAGTGGTTGGTGCAACATCTCTTTTCTTAGAGTTTTGTCTCGTGTTCACCATGGTTGAGTGGGAATAGGAATTTAAGATTCCCATAGATGCGGCCAATGTTCAGTAGTGGATATTGAGTTGTACCTGGATAGGCACGTTCTAGTGTTTTCTTCCTTGTGCAACAACGGAGCGTGTTGAAATAGGGGGTTGGTACTTACAAAGACATTTCAATGCTCAAGTCAGGCTGTACCCAATTAGGGTTTATGCTAAAAAGCAATAGATACCTGTTAGAGGTGATTGAGTCTGGTATTTATAGAGACTGGATAGGGAGATACGTTCTCTTAATAGTTGCAGAGGATCCCTATAAAATCAAAATATTGATAATGCAATTATGAGCAATCAAAGGCAGTCATGGGTGTTATTATTACGCAAGATCATGATTGGCAGTTATAGATACTCATAGGATTTGTCCACTGCACAAATCTCGTAGTAATGTTGCTATTACCCAATGACATGGTCCGACATCCATTGCGATGGGATCTCAACAGCGTACGATGAATTCCCGCTGGGATGTCAATGACGGAGTCCTGCTGGATGTGTGCCGAGTTGACCCATGAGACAAGATCTCAGATCGTGGTCCAGAACAGCTTGCATGTTATTTCTCCTTGTGTGCTTTGAAAATACCCACATTCCTTGTTTACATGGTTGTTGTGAGAAAGATAAGTGAACTATTCTTTTTTTTTTTTTATTTGTTCTGTTGTTCTGTCCTTTTCGATACTTTGTGAATAATGTTGATTTCTTGAATTCATACTGGAAATCCTTAGTTAATTAACTTCATCATTGCGCAACCTATATGGTTGTTACTTGTTAGTGCATGCCTGCGGTCTATCTGAGGACTGGTCAGTTCCAACCCGGGTACGAATCTTGAATATAGAGGTTGAACTCTTGCTTTGTCTTTCAAACTTTGATTAGAATTCTACATAAAGCAGCATGGAGCACTGAAATTCTATGGCAGTGGAACCTGCTATTGATTCCTGCATAGCTGAAACCTTTGGAGTGCGATAATGGCAAACTTGCTTTACGTTTAGTAGTTGTGTGTAGTAAATGGATCTGAAGATATGCCAAGTTGATCAGTGTTTCAAAAGAGCCAGTTGTATGAGTTATAAGTATGGTCATTAAACTCATGATTTAGAAATTCTTAAATTACATGATGGACGATAAGCCTTTCATAACCAAGTTCAGCTTCTCTCACAGACCTGCGTAGTTAACAGATTTGGAAGGGTGGGTTGGCAATCTATATTCATGATGTAAACAGACCTGCATAGTTCATGTTGGGGGAATGAAAACATCATGATTCATTTCTAACTTGTTTTATAAAGTTCTTGTTTTGCTTTGTTTTGTTTGGAGGGCATTAACCACAAACCTACTTCTCAAGCATCCTGTTTGATATTTCTTGTTAGTCCTTTTCGTGTTTTGATGGCAATCTCAAATTACTGATTGTTTGGTCTGACAACTAGGGGTGGTGTCATTATTTACCTTGGGAAGGGGAGGGGGAAGATGGATGTTATGGGGAAATTGAGGCAGTCAGGGCTTTGATCATTCAATTTGTTTACTACTTACATTTAATTGACTACTGAAGCTATATCCCATATTTGTCTTTACTCTTCAGAACATTCTGCTATTTGTCTTTACTCTTTGATGTTGTTAGCAGATTATAGTTTACCATATACACAAAACTGGGCCACCTTGTTGTCTTATTGGCGTTTGTTTTGGTTCAGTCAGCAAATTAATCATACTGAAATAGTAGAAGTAAAATCCTTTTTTTTCAGGGGATTTCTATAGTACTCTTTTTTTTTCAAAGTTGATACTCACGGTGAATTGTCAAATATTTCATTGATTATAAATTATTTTTAAATATTTATTATAAATTTAATATTTAATAAATATTTGACAACTCATCATAAGTTTTAAGGGTACATAAAAATTTCCTTGTTCATTTGTACTGATTAAGAAACAATGAGTTATGATAATAAAGTCCTGTTATAAAGCCCAGACTTTTCAACTTTAATAGGATACCAAATGCAAAATAGCTGTTGGATGAATGAATATGATGGGAATCAGAGTTGAGCAAAAGTTTTCGCATCCTCATGGCAACCTAAAATGAGTTTTGTTAACGTGTGTGCATCCTTATGTCAACCTAAAATGAGTTTTCTTAACGTGTATGCTATAAGGGTATATGATAAGGAATCAAAATTAAAAAGTATTAAATGAAAGTACAAACATTTATTTATCTTGAAAATTGAAAAAATATATAATATTTTTTTTAGATAATTAATAATGAGTAATAAATACTATTTTTAATCTTTAACATGCATTCTAAGAGGACACGTTAACAAAACCCATCTAAAATTTATAACATGGAAAGCTAATCTATACTATATATCAAGCTTCCTCGAAGAGACATCCCTATTATTTTTGTGAAGTATATTCTAAAATGTATTGAAGTGTAGCTTTTGATAAAAACTATATTTTTTGACCCTAATACAACACTTTCAAAGGAGTGACCTATTCAGACATGACATATTATTTAAAGTTACATTTTTTCAGCATCAAAGACAACTTATATTCTTCACTCTATAAGTACGTTTACAAAACGTTCTCTTATGTCAAACTCTGAGTACACTTGTAAAGCGTTCACTTATGTCAAATTCTATAAATATACTTGCAAAGCATTTCTTTATGTCAAATCCTATGTATACACTTATTAAGTATTCCCTTATGTCATTTTATATGTTGACTTACCTCTCACCTAAGATATCACTTCACAAGCATTCCCTTATGCTGTTTCTTTTTTTTTAACTTCCTATAATAACTACTCTTTTATAATTTGTAAAAGTATCATTTGTTAATTTTTATATTACACACGTCTTCTAATTAAATTTGGTAAAATATTAAAAATGTTTCATTTTTTTAATATTTTTAATTCCATTTATTTTATATATTATTTTTATAGAATTTTAATTTTAGAATATTCACAAATTTATATAATATAAAATTTCAAGCAATAATATAAACTAATTTTAACATTTAACACATTGGTCAAAGTATTAACCAAGTATCTACAATAACACATTGTTAAAAATATTAATCAAACAATCAAAAGTACTAGAATTATCGCCATCATCATAATACAAAGCACTTAATCAAAATAAAGATATATATAATTCACAATATATGAGAAAACCATCTTCATCGAACTCTCTTCATGAACATCAAATATACTAAGTAGCCCTATTGTTATCTCCAAATGCAGTACCAGCATTATCCTACAAATACAAAACACATGGCTTGTCAGTTAGACATCAGAAAAGTAGAGCACAACATTATTTCAAGAAATTGTCACTAGTTAAATTGAAATAAATAAACCCATAAAAAGATAATAATAAAATTGAAAGGATCTTCAAGCTTTGTAAAAGCCCAACACTATAGTTTATCTCAGCTTACGCAGAAAATTTCTGTTTTCTAAACCATCGCAACCAAATCAACTGAGAAACACTCATACTCACACCCTGATAAAGATTTTCCACTCCAAATACAAAGTACAAAGTAGCATACAAAGGATATGACACCAAGGAGGAGCAACCAAAACCAAACAACCCAAACATGGACAAGGGTCAAATGCGAAACTAGAAAGTACGGAGAACAATGTGCAAAGCCCTTCCAATAGGAATGCAACATGAGCAGGTCACTGAACAATGGAAATATCACCCCTCTCCCCCAAAAATCGATGCATGCTACAAATATGGCCATAAAGTAAATGGCAACAAGAATTCATAATGCAGCCCACCGACAAAGCAAGGAACACCCCAAAACCTATGCATATGCATTACTAACAGACACACATCAAACCAAGCAACCATTAACAAAATCAACAAGCACACACCTAGCACCAGATGAAAAGACCCCACACCAATCAATAAACACAAAATCAACATCAAGTACCACCAATTCCCCTCCCCCAACAGTAAGCAATCTCACATCAAGCAATCCCTCACTAGAAAAAGCAACAAGAATAAATCGTAGATGGCCAAATAGCAACACCAGTAACATAGATAATCACATAATCCAAAAAAAATCTCAGTTATAGAACTCATCCCTACAAACCATTCAAACAAAACCTGTTGAAATATGCCCCTATCATTATATCTCTAGAATTTAAGATGTTTGAAACAAGATAAAAATGGCAACTCTAAATGAGCAGTAAACAGAATGATTAGACGTAGTTTGTAAAGCCTTTTCACAAATATCAACAAAAGCAACTCTAAATGTGATGAACTTACAACCAAGCTGGGGGAGGGCAATGAATATGTGTAAGTTGAAAATTATTAATATCCAAAATGCCCGACCTACAGGAAAATATTAAAGGAAAAACTTTACCATATTGAAGTAACAAATGTAAAGATGCATTTATTCATGACATGTAAAATTCAATAAAAAACAACTATTTTAGATGTAGATAACCGCTATTAACAGTAGTCATTACTTAGAAACAAATTTCCAGATTCAATTTTGAAGAAAATTCAAGAAAATGTGAGGCCATTCAGAAACATAACATCAGCCGGTCATGTGTTAAGCAATAAAATCACACTTTCAGTTTCTACTCAAATGATAGAAACTTTAAGAGGATAGAATCATGGAATTCGTGGGAATTCTCTTTATCATCAGTGGCTGAAGAAAGAAATCAGGCATGCAGGAAACACACTAAACAGAGCTTCAAAATGTTGTCTTGCAGATGGAGGGGGAAGAAAACCAAAAAATTTGGCAACCTACCAGCCATCATCAAGATGGTATGCCAACTGATACGAGCATGATGGATTAAGATCAATAGAGTGAATCCCCTTGGGAACAATATCTGCTTGTGCCTGCATAACAATAAGAATGGCTTAGCATAAACTACTAGTGCGCAAAAGACAATTGCCACATGGTGCAATCTCAACATCTGATTGCATTTTATATTCTTACTGCCATTATTTGAAGAATTAATACTTGTATTTTCTCTAGAGCAGTCACTTGCAACATATATGAAATCTTTACAGTGATATGCACAAACAGTTATGAGACTTTTTTTTGGCACCAAAAGCCTTTTTCAAAAGTAGGACACCAATTTTAGCAGGCACACATGCCTAATAGGCATAGGAAATCTAAAACCATAATCTAGGATGACATGGTCAGTTAACAACTTTTAATGCTCAGCAGAACATAATTATAGACACAACCTTGTATGAGAGAAGAATTAGAATACATAATTCACCTATAAATACTGTCAACTTTTGTATTTGTTGTATAATCACTGATTCACTGGTCTTCATAAAGAATATTACAACATAATATCAAAGATGAAAGATTTCAAGAGTGCAACTGAAATAGAAATCTAAAACATATATATATCAAAACAGTAATGTCCGAGGCACATAGGGGATTAGGAACCATGAATCATATAACAAAATAGAAAACTAAAACAATTTTGGAAAAAAAATATCATCAAAATCATTTAAATGTCTGAATAGTAGCCTGAAGGCAAAGCTACTCTTCATCGTAGTCCAAACTTCAAAATAAGATATGACAGAAATATGATACTAAAGCTACTGAAGTCGCATTCAAAACAATCATTTATATGAAGATCTTGACATTAGAAAACAATATAGCCCGCACACAAAAGATGAAGTTGTTTTGCTCAATTTTCAATTTGTAAAAGCAATAGATATGAGCATGAAGGATAACCACACCTTCAAAGGTCGAATCTTCTCTAGCAACGTTGCCAACTTCAATGATGTTACAGGTGGATGGCATATCTAGAAAGCCAAACAAATCAGACTAAGATAATCAAACTGTATCGCAAAAATATCAAACTGTATTTTTTATGAAAAAAACCACAAGATGTTACTTAGTTTACAAACAGTTATATGTGGACAGTAGGAATTAAAATCTGATTTGAAGTATATTGTGAGGTAGGTGTCTAAGTAGAGATTAATCACATATATTCAGAGAATATGAGAAGAATATGAAAATGCCTTGTGACCAACCTTAGGAAAGGCTTACTCCTCTCACTACCTCACTTCTTTCCTACCTTCTTCTCCTCAATTAATCATATAACTCTACAAAGCATTAGATTTAATTTTTATAAAAGGTAAATTGAAATACTCTATTTTTGTCTAATTTGAATCCAGTTTCAGAATATATGCATGTCACAAATGAAAAAGGCTTATTGAAAAAAAATTGTCATCAAATTCTGGGCTAACAAACTGATATAATAGTGAGTTAAAATCAACAGAGCAAATGCCATTTTATAGAGCAAACCCACAAATCCACAAATCCTAAACGTGAGCACAGAGAGAACAGAGCAAATCCACAAACCCACAAATGGACACACAACCCAGTAATAATACACATTGGGGAACCTGAAATCAAATCAAAGAGAGGTACCTAAAATCAACACAGCAACTGAGAGAAGTGACGAGATGAAATCAAAATTGGGGAACGACACGCAGCAACTACGAGAAGTGAAATCAATGCGGCAGCGCGCGCGGTACCTGAAATCAACGCTTCCTCATCAATTACTTGGTCTTGCAGGCATCAGAAACGGCACGCAGCAAACACTAACAGAGAGAAGAACAGAGGCCGACGAAGAACAGAAGGAGTGGGTCACGGTGGAGACGCACGGGTACTGGCTTTGAGCTTCTGAATGTTAAGGGAGTGAGTCACGGCAGTGTTGTTTCGGAAAGGAGAGTGGTTGCTTTGAGAAGTGAGTCACGGCAGTGTTGTTTCGAAAGGTTTGCGTAAAAAAATTTAGTGGGAAACGCGTTATAGAAATAATTTAGAGCACGTTTAGGAAAGATTGCTAAATAAGCAACGCTTAATTAACATTGTATTTTATTATAAAAAGCGTGTCTAAATATGGTATAATATGAAAATACTTAAAAAGCGTATTTTTTATATTTTAAAGGTATATTTTTTAAGTGTTGTTAAAAAAATGTGACCAAAACTTTTTTAAAAAAATTACTCTTACAAAAGTGTTATCTATTAAGATTTAAGATTACACTTTTCAAATATAGTTTAAAAAAAATGTAATCATAGACTTTAAAAAAGACTACTCTTATAAAAATATTTTCTATTAAAATTTAAGAGTACATTTTTAAAGTGTAATTTAAAAAAATATGATCATAAACTAATTTTGTTGTAATACATCTCCTCCTAAGTAGAGACCTCTTTTTTGTACCTGAAGAAGATTATAGATTGTTAATTATATAACTAGTTCTAAAACTTATACTCTTACCAAAAAAAAAAAAATACAAACAAACAAAAGTGTAATATAAAAAAATGAAAATAAAATAAAATACAAAGGAAATTGCAGTTTTATTCAGTATATGATCAATTACTTCCCGTTAGCTTTCCAGTTATAAAGCCCACACTCACACTAGGCACAATGTCCCACTATTATACAACCTAAACTCACATTGGGTACTTTGTCCTATACAAGTGTTATATTAGGGGTGTTATTTATTAAAAATTTTTGACAAATGACAAATTTGATTCATGTTATCACTTTGAGAAAGGAATATTTTTCTCTTAAAGACTCTTAAGTATTTAATGATTTGTGAATCGAAAAAATATCAAAAACTTGTTTCGAGTTTTAATAAGAACGTAGTGAAATACTAAAGTAAAAAGTAAGAGTTAATGAATGAATAATCGAAAGATAAATTGATACTTGAAATTAAAAGAATACAAGTAAACTTAAAGTAGTAAATGCAAGTAATGTAAATAGAAATCGAAAATGACAATTGAATAAACAGAAGCATATAAAGAATAAAGAAAACAAGTAAATAAAGCATGTAAAAAAGTAAGTAAATGATAGAACTTAAACTTGTATAAAGATAAATTCGATTGGAATTTAAGTAAAAGCAAGTAAAGAGAAACATTGTAAAATAAGTAGCAAATTGAAAGCAATAAAAATGCAGAGAAATATACTTGCAGAAAAGTAAAGAAAACAAAATAAAAGAAATCAAATGATTCAAAGAATCACTCGATCAAAAGATGAAGAGAAATTATAGGAAATGTAAATTACAATAAATGTAGATAAATGACTTTAAATTTACATTGAAATGTAAGGATTACAGAAATGAAAGAGGGTGGAAGGTATACTTGATTAATCCCTATGTTTACATGTGTATGTCGTGACTTTTTGATGTTTAGAGATGTATGCAAGTGTTTTCTAACCAACCTAACGGCCTCACCCCCTTGGGGATTTATAGACAAGGAAAGTAACTGTCATTCTAGCGAGGATAGGACAAGTGTCCTTGATAAGAATAACTTCCTAAATCTGACAGTAATGATTGCCTTGTCTCATTATTACATATTCAACTGCTAGTAACTTCCTAAATTCAAATTTGAACACTTGAATTTGAATTTTGAATGAAGTAGCTATCTTGAATCTTCTCTAAAATGTCTTTTGACTCAAAGGTGTCTTCTTTTAATTTCGAAAATTTGCTAAAGGTTGTTTGGTCGAAACGGGTCTTCAAGAATTCATTCCTTACCTTTGAATAATCTTTAACTGTAAAACTAGTTAACATCTTAATCAAAGTAGCTATTTTCAATTGAAATGATCGAATTTTAACTAAAATAATTAAATCAACCAAAAGATGTTTGATATGCTAAAGCACTTCTTTTACGAATCAAAAAGTTTATTTTTATACCAACAGATGCCCCCCTAATATTTATCTTCTTGACATTTGGAAAAGATGTAAATATTTATTATTTTGGGTGTTACTTTTCGATTCATCTATCTTGACGTAAACCTGAGTGCCAAATGAAAAAACTTAGGTCTTTTCAAATTAGATTTTGTTAAATGAAAAGACATGAGAAGGAAAAGAAATTTTGAAAAGCCCTACGTTTAATGAAGCATGTAACCATCATCATACTTTTGGGTGGTTTCCAACTTTGGGTAACCGAACCCTAATAACGAGCCTTAATATGTGGCAATTTTAGCTGCTCTAGGTAATGCTCTATTTTAATGAGAGTGGTTATAAAAACCCTTTCTTAGGTTTTGAAACCACTTTCTCATTGTCATCTTCCTAAAGTTTTTCTTCTGCAAAATCTCTTTTCCTTTGTGCAACCTTCATTGTTATCAAGTTTTCTTAAGTGTTTCTTGGTTATTTTCTATTTTAGAAACCAAATCTGGATTTGGTTTTCAGAAAAGAACAAATTTTTCGTTTATTCAGATAATTTCATTTGCTTCATCTTCATTGAAACCCAGATATTCAAGCTTCTGAAGACTTCAATGGCTGCTAATAAACCAGAACACTCAACCACTAAGAGCGAGGAAGTCACAAACCTTCCTGGTGTTGTTTCTGCTCAAGCTCCTGTTTTAAAAGGTAGGATCTTGTATGCTCTAGATCCTCAAATTGACAATTCAAATCTTTGGAAGTCTTAGGTAACTGTACCTTTTTTCGATTGGCAATCGAAAACATGCTTTTCTAGGTCCTATTGTTCCTCTAGGAGAAATTATGACCATTTCTCATTTCTCCCCAATCTCAGAAATGAGTCCATTTTAGCTTTTAGGAAAGTCTTGGATAATAGTTTTTTTCCTACTTTTCCAAAAGTCTTTCGAAGTTCTCCTCCTACAATTGGAACCCACAAAAAGGCTTATCTACTATGGCTGAATAGAATCGAAAGTGCTAAAGCAAACCTATGGAAGGAATTTGGAATTTTTTATTTGATTCAGCTTAGTATAGAGAATATCGAATACAATCCTTCTATGTTGTTAGCTTCTTTCTTTTTCTGGAATTGAACAACCAACTCCTTCCTTATTCCCTATGGCATGATTACTCTAACTCTTTTCGATTTAGCTGCCATAGCTAGTTTAAAATCTAATAGAAGAGTTGTAATTGCTTCCATGAGCCCAAAATTTGAGCCAAAAATAAATTAGGATAAATTTTCTTTTTCTCTTTTTGTTTAGAATAATAATCTTGAAGATGATGCAATTTCTGATGATGAACATGCTGCATTTCTTTTCTATTAGCTTAATGCTTTTGTTTTCTGCACTAAGTCTTTACAAGTCAAGAAAGAATATCTTCCTTTGGCTATTTTGATTCAATAGGGTAAGAATATTTACTTGAGCAAATTGATTTTTGCTCATCTTTACTTGTCTATGGCAGAAGCCATCAAACTCCTTACCAACCTACAGAAAATCTTAACTAACTTAGGTGGTTTTTTTTGGTTTGTACAACTTTGGCTTAATGCCCTTTTTGAACCCCATCTAACTAATTTTGCTTCTCAAAATATTTCAAGAGAAATAGAAGGTTTAAGACTTGCTACCTTACACCACAATTCTCGAAAAGGACAAGAAGTCCTGGACTTCAAATATTTCTTCTCATTGTTTTATGGCATGACATACCATCATGATAATTTCAACTTTGCTCCTTTTACCAATCGAACTCATGTCCTGATTGCTTTAGAAAACCCTTTTTGTTAGATATTGTAGAAGCCCAAGCAGAAAACCTCAATTTGGAGCAATATCTTTACTCCTCAAATAATTACTCTAAGTTTTCCAAAATTGAAATATCTGAGTCTGCAAGTTTACCTTCCTTATTGTGTTTTGTGTCAATTTGATTTTTCTCATTGTCTGTGTAACACCCCAAACTTTTTATTTATTAAACAGTAATTTTGACAGTTAACAGAATTCTACTGTTTAGTGATTTCTGTGTACTGTAAAGTTATTTTGAATATTCTGTTTGTATATTTGATCGTTTTGAGTAATTTGATACGTGTCAAGAAAATAATAATTTTCTTTAGGAAAAATATACGTAAATTAATTTTTACTGTTTAGTCTTAATTAATTTACGTAATTTGATTTGATATTTGTGCATTTTCTAATTTTTGTGATTTTATGTGTGATTTTAGAATTTTTACTGTGTTGTGGCCCCCACAAGGTGTATGTGGGCCCAGTGTGGCCATACGTGCCCAGGTGGGTCTGCAAAATGAAAAAATTTTCTACGAATAGAAAAATTTGTCTTGTTTAGCGAGAGGCAGGATCTTACTAAACCAATCCTAAACAGCTTTTAGAAATTTTCTTTCTTGTATCTTGTCTTGTATTTAATTAAAAATACGAAGTAATTATATATATATATATATATTTGTGAGGTTAGAAACGAGAAGATAAAAATAAAATTCTATCTTGTTAAGATAACATTAGTAGTTTGGATATCCACTATCAATTTAATTATCGTTGGAGAATTAATCTTGATTTAATTAACGGTGGAGATTTGATCTTAAAAGTAAATAGGATCAATTATAACCGTTGGATGGAAATTAAATCAAGGGTAGGGATTTAATTTTATAAATGGCTATGACCATTATCAACCATTGGATGTAAAATAAATCAATGGTGGAGATGGATCATTAATGACCATTGGATTTGGATTTAGATCAATGGTGGAGAATTGGTCATAAAAAATGATTACAACCATTTTGGACCCTTGGATGCAAAGTTTGAAGGTGTAATCTTAACCCTTCATTTTGGAGACACATTCAATGGTTAGGATGACTTATAGTGATGGCTATGTAATTTGGCACATTTTGAGTGTATGAAGGGGAGGGGGGCGGTTTGAAGAGCAAGGAGGAAAGGAGACAATTTAGTGTAGGCTTTTTTAATTCCAAAGAAAAAGAATGAAGACAATGCCAAGTGTCACTAGTTACCAATTCTATTGATCATTAATGCTTATGTTTGTCAAACTTCACTTTTCATTTCTCTCTAATGCATGCTACGGCAATGCATCCTCTTGAAGACCAAAAACATTCATTTCTATACTTCATAATATCACTTCTTCACTTTTCCACTTAAGCTTCAAGACCAAACCAAAGAAAACCCCATTCTTTCTCCCAAAATATGACCATTCGGCCAAGCACTCCAACCTTCTCCTCCATCACTTTTTAATTTCATACAACCTAGTTTCTTAAATCCTTTCATCATTCTAAGAATCTTTGTAGTTCACACCAAGTTCTAATTCTTCCATCTTGAAGGACTTTTACTAAGATCAAGTTCTAGAGCTTTTGTTGGTGAAGTGTAAGAAAACTTCATTTATTCTTTTCTTTTTCATGTTCTAAACCATGTTTGATCCATGGTTCTTCTTATTCAAGCTTGATATACTAATTTTCTTGTATTTGTTTCATGTTTAAGAGCTTGTGTTGGTGGAGATCTTGCTCAAAACACAAATCAACAAGCTTTTTGGTGGTTCTTCAAGAGGTAAGAGGGAGATTCATCTCACCAACCAAGCATGGTGGTGAGAGATGGTTTTATATTTGATGGATGGTGAATCCATATGAGGATTCCTATCCATGGTCATGTAATAATTTGTGTGTGTTATGTGCTTTAAATTATTTTTGCCTATGCTTGATATATTTTGCATGATTTACTTGTGTTTGCATGCTTAGTATAATTTTTATTTGCTTATATGGTATGCTTATAATATGCATGATGATATATGTTGAATATATTAGGATGGATGTATGTTGAAATAAGCAAAATTTTGGCTCCAAAGGCCATGGAAGAGGTCACGGTTTTGAGCTTCCAAGACTAGAGTTTTTATTGAAATTTTTCAAGAACAATGAAGTTGATTTTTAGTCCTTGAACTAAAATAAATTTCAGCCAAGACCCCAACAAATTTAGTGTTCACAAAAATGATATTTTTATAAATAAATTGAGTAGTAAAGAAAATAAACAAAAAGGACTTGTTTTACAAAAAGAGTGCACACGGTTTTTGAGTAAATATTTCCATGAATATATTTTGTGTAGAAACAAGAATGAAATTTATTTAAGTTAGAAGAAAAATATTTTATGGTTCCAATGGCCATTTACAAGGTTTTGATAATTTAGAAAAAATGTGTTGATGTTATAAAATATAAGAATTTTCAAATAAGGATTTTGGAAAGGAATTAAAGTGTTGTCAAGTGGAATTTTCAAATAAAAGAAAAAGGGGATTTATAGTGTTGAACTTTAAAGAGAATTAATTTTTAGAAGTGATTTAGAAATATAAAAAAATGTTTGTAATTTAAAATTACTAACGTAGAATTTAATTATTGGGTTTTGGAAAACGTTTGGAAATTTAAAATTTGAGTTAGTAATTAAATCAAGTAAATATGTTTTTGTAAGATTAAAAGTGATCTTGAGAAAATATATTACGGAAAGGATTTTTTATTATGAATAGAAAGAGAATAATGTAAGAAATTATATTTTTATAAGAAACGTTCAAAATGATATTTTTAAAGTGAGGAAATATTTTATGAAGAGTAAAAACGGTGAAAAATGATTTACGTAACTCAAAAACGTAATTTTTAAGTTACGCGATTAAAAAAAACGTTAAAATATTTCTACGCAATTTATAAAGCGTTTAAATATTTTACACGATCAAAACGTTGTAGAAAAATCGCTTATGCGATTTAAAAGTAAAAGATTATTTTTACGCTAATTTTTCCAGAATCTTTCAAGAAAATAGTTTCGCGATTTTAAACGTAATGAAAAATGTTACAAATCATTAATATTACGTAAAAACGTAACAAAAATATTTTGCGAACGAGAAAAAAATACGGTAATATGATTTAGCTGTTAATTATATAATAAGCCTTACAGTTAAAAGCAATTTATGGATACTGTACAGGAAATTGAGAAGTTTGCCTGTAATTGGCATTAATCCATTTTACGAACGTAAAACAGTATTTGAACCTCGTGTGAGAAATTATGTGATTTACCTTTGGTTGGTAATTGGTGCATTATACATGCATTGAAAATGGTCCGATGGACATTTGTATATGGCTAATTGCCTAGGAGAAACGTACACCTCTTGAACGATACGCGTAGTGTAGGTCACTTGTACCTTGGGGCATCGAAGTGCGGGTTGCTCGCAATGGGCGGTTGGTAGCTCTTTCGCACCGTGGGTTAGACCGATGCAACACACCGATGATCGACAGAGACACTATTCTTAATCGAGATCGATAAAGACTGTCGTGTTTGTGCTAGATGTGCATGATGCAGATATAATAATAGCACTTGGTCCGAGGCACTTGGTACCGCAGATCTTTTCGATCAATTTCTCGACATGAGTATTAGCTCCATGGAGTAGGTCATTGAGTCTATGTGCGCATACATGAAACCGAGCATCTATATCTTGTGATGGTGTTTGTGTAATTATTTTGTGTTTTAAACAATTATAGTGGCATGATGGTAATTATTATTCTTGCACTATGATGATGGCATAATTGTGATCGTGATATGATATTTTTGGTATAATATGTTGTTTGTATTATCTCTAAGTGCTTTATCTTTGTATTGGCGTAGGTGATCTCACCTCTTTGTATGTATATCGTATATTGTATTTATATTGGGTGAAGACGTTGAGAAAGATACTTGAGAAGGAGAAGAGGAATTACTTCTCACATCGTTACAGAGTTCTACAGATGACGTCAAGAGCCGCTTTCTTCGGATATGTACGTTTACAATTTCACGGAGGAGCCTGGAGAATGGAGGACAAGTCCCGATGAGCGAGGACTTATTTACGAGGGTACTTGGTTTAGTATTAGTAGGTCATGTCGTGGAGATCCATTTTTCTGTGTGACTATCTTTGTTCATGTTGAATTTTCGTTGCATATCAAAAGCGACATTGGGACACTAGAAATTATGTCCCAACCGAAATCAAGAGTGTCGTCGGCCGACACCTTTTCGTAGGGTCGCTTCATCTTCCTACCGCCGAGGAACCCGAGGAGGACCCGTCTGAGGAATCTTCAACTTTAGTTAAACTTTTACCATGTTTGAACTCGATATAAATAATGTTGTAATTATTTAAGTGTGTTTGTTGTTTCAAGAAATGGTATGTAATAAATAAACCTGACAACACTTGTGTAATATGTATAATGATGTAAATTACGTGTGATGACTGTTATGTATAATGATGTACATTATGTGTGATGATGTATAATAGGTTTATTTTCCGTTAAGTTCATTTTATTGTCATAAAAAAAAATTACTACAACTCGTATTTTATTATAACATCATATTTTATAACTTGGGGTAATTTGGTAATAAAGTAACATAAATGTGGCACCCTACGGTGGGTGTTACAGTCTGCTTACTCCAATATCGATGGAGTTTGAAGAACAAATTTGTGGTCAAGTTGCTGAGGATATCCATCATTTGAAAGCATTTCTTCGAATGAATGAAGATAGAAAAGGAAACTTTAACCTTTTTCCCTGTGAGCCTTTGTATTTTGCAACCATCCTTTTTGCAAACTAGTGGAACCAATATTTGTCAACACACAAAGTAAACTTGGAAGATTGTTTTCAAAGAATGACTAACCAGACTTCACTTGTGTAGACAGGAGATGCAATGAAGAAATCAAAAGGTACACACCTTTGAGAAATGTCTAAATTTGAGAAGTACTTTAAGGTTAAGTATGATCTTCGAAATTTAAGACTAATGATTTGAGAGGCTGAACAAGTGTTAAGTCAAAAGAAAGTTGAACATCATAAAAAATGTTATGCTAAGTTCGTTGAGGCACTGCTCTTAAACCTTTTTTCCAAATGGAAAGATTTTGACGAACCTTTTCCAAACTTTCCACTACTTCCTAACGCTCCATTTGGTATGGTTAACTAGTTTCTAGACTCTAGTAGTGGAGCTTTAGGAGTATATAAAGAAACTAAGAAAAGACAAGTAACTTTTGCTAAATGTTACCTTAATAGTAAATTCCAATACATAGTTATACTCGAATAACCAAATTTTCACCTTATGGTATTCTTTGAATACCTTCTAAACCTTATCATGAAGAAGAAGTTGTAATTGAAGGTGCCCAAACTCATGGGCAACCTTCTTCTGGACTTGCTCTAGCCAGACCATTCCCCAAGCTCTCCTAACTAAGGTATTCGACGCTTTCAATTTCAGCCAACTTCCTCCAATACCACAATACCTCCTCAAACAAAAACAGTAGCCAAGAAAGTGGCTTTTGTAAGAAAGAAATTTGTTCCTTCCACTACTTTAAGTCTTGAAGCATTTAGTTCTGTTCAAGAAGAACCTGAAGAACAAACTAAAAAAGAACTTGTTTATAAATCTACTAAATCCTCTAATCTTCTTGAGGAGGATTAAAACATTGTTGTAAGTATTGGTTTACTTTATTCTTTCAACATTATTTTATTTTATAACTCTATTCAAATTGACTTAAACTTTCAAGATGTTAAAAATGTGCCTATGATGGTGAACATCGAAGATTCTCCTATTTGAGAAGGTTCCTTAGTTACTTTTAAGAAGTTGAAAACTCCTCCTCCACTTTCTCCAGTTCATAATTATGAAAGAGTTTTAGAAGAAACTCATGACGCTCCTGCCCAGATTGATCCTAACACAGTAATTCTCCTCCCTTCTCCTTTGAGTCAAGTTGAGGAGCCTATTAACTATTCTTTGGCTAACCAAGAAAGGGTTACTCCCCATGTTTTTGAACAAGTGATCAAAGAAGTTATTGTAGCTTCAAATGTTAAAGCTCAAGAAGAGAATGAAGTCTTAGATTCTTAAAAGAATGATCATATTTCAACTGCAGATCCAAACCTTGATGATGATGATTGAGATCCTCTCGCTGAAATAGAAGATATTTTGACCAACAAAGTTTCTGCTTCATCGAAATCTCATTAATCCACTGCCCAATCTGAAACTGAAGTGCAAAGTATTTCAATTACAACTTTGTTGCAATCTTTAAAGGATGTGTTTGAGTTGGGATTAGACCAAATAATGTCTGCTAATTGACCAAACGCTGAACTCAATCAAAATTATAACTGAGTTATACTTATAGCTTGTAGTATAAGAAAAAGCACTGGATCGTCTCTCAAAGATTTCAAATACAATTTGATCAGATCAAGCTAAAATTAGGGAAGAGGAGTTTACAAGATTAAAATGCAAAAATAGAGAGTAACTAAATAGAGAAAACAAAATTAAAAACAATCAATCTAAGGGAATTAACCGATCTTGATTTTAATCCATCCTTGATCTCTGTAGATTCATTCAATTATCAACTAAATCATTGGTCTCAGATCACATCAATACGCCTCTTAATGATCCATGGATCTTATACTAGAAGCACTTATAGAACTCAATTAATTAAGATTAGACAAATTAAGCATTCATCCAAAACCCAAATTAACTTAAAAACCAAGATTCAACCAAGCTAATCATTTCATCAAACACCTTTGATGCATTGCTTAACCTCTGAATTCATCTCTTGGTCATGGTAATTACACAATTAACATATGCAAATCTCAATCAAATTAAGTATTAAATCAAAATTTAAACAAGAAAAGAAGTAGAAGAGAAATTTGATTAATAGATAAATGTATAACAATTAAAATAGAATCTCAAGATTAAGTATCAAGAATGTCAATCTCTTGGATTGATTAAAGACTCTACCCCTCCATGAATGAGAGGGAAGAGAGTTCTAGAGAGAATATAAGAAGTGTAGAATGAATGGTGGCTTAGATCTCTGCCCTCACACCCTCTAACTAACCCATATTTTGGCCTTACCCCCTTAGAAACCTGATGGGTACAAAGATAGGTCAATTATGAGTAATTGGGCCTAAACCTCATGTTAATTAGAGGTCTACAACTCAAGTTATGGATAAATCATTCTCCAAGGGTCTCTGATTTCATCGGCTGATTTCAAGGGATGAAAACTCCATCAAATTGTCATAATTTGAAAAAATAGTCTTCAGATGAAATGGAAATATATGTCTTAGCTTTCATTTGCCATTAGTTTCAAGCCCATATGACATCTGCAGCCCAAGTTATGCCCTGATTAATGCACATTACTTGGGTTCCACTGATAGGACCCGTGTTCCAACTTCTAGGCCCAATTAGCTCCACTAGATATTCGAATTAGCCCTAGATCTCTCATGAAAGTTGTAGAGCTCTCTTTTATCTTTCCTACAAGGTAAGATACATAATTTTTAAACATTTAGAACTAAAGATATGGTCAAAATACAGAAATAGTATAAAATCTCACTAATGCTGGAAAAGATCAATTAAGCCCAATTTGAACCCAAACTTACAAAATATGACCAAGCTCAATCAATTAAGTGCATGTAGAGTGTAAATGACTAAAAAAAGTTTATCAATGTATAAAATATGTGATTATCACTAATGCATCAAAGTAGAAACTTATTCATCTCCTGGAGCAACTTGCTCAATACAATGACCAACTCTCCCCTGCTGCCAAAGAAACTATTAATAAAGTAAGAGGTTTCTTCTAAGATTTGTTGGCTAACTATAACAATTTCCAACAAAACATAAAACATCATAAGCAACTTCTTGAAGAGAAAAATGATTCGATCACTAAAATGACAAAAACTAAGGAAAAACATTCCAAACTCTCAACCATCATGTCTAATGCTCAAGTGGAATTGGGTAGCCTTACCATTGAAATTGAAACACTTGAAGCTAAACTGAAAGAACTCAATGTCGAACAAAGTTAGCTTTAGGTTACAATTGATGAATCCAAAGCTCAAGGGATCCAACCGAAGATTGACAGTTTCCAGTGGTTAAATGCCAGTCGAAGCGTCATGGCTACCTTTAATACTTTTGAGTTTGTGTTTGTCAATGCAAAAGCTTTGAGGAAAAGAGTTGAAGACACCCTTGAGAGTCTTAAATTTTCTTTACAACATTTGTAATAATTTTCTTTTTATTTCGAACTATCTTTTGTAATTCAAATCATTTTGTTAATATGCAATATTTAGCTCTTGGATCATTGGTCTATAATTTTTTAAGTATTTACCATTAATAGAAGGAATCCTTTCTTGTGAATTAACATTAATTATCGAATAGGAATTGGCTTAAAATAACTTCTCAATTCAATATGATCCCTCCCAATTTGGAGACTATTTTCTATAATTCCTTGATTTTTTTATCTATATTTCTCAATTTGGGGACCAAGCCTAAATTCTTTAATTTTAATTCGATGATCATAAATTTTGGCAATTCTTTCTTTCTATTGAACCAAAATTTCTAAAGCAATTAACCTCTCTTTGGTAATTAGTTATTAGCCATTGAAGATTGTTTTGATGATAACAAACATGAAGATGATGGAAAGATCAAGTCCAAGACCTTCAAGAATAGCTTTAGGACTTAGATCATTTTGTAAAGGTAAAAGGGGTTCACACTTAAGCTCTAAACTTGTTTTTCAAATAATCCAATTAGCACAAATGGTTTCAAGGCTTTAAAATGGTCTTTGGTTTCTTAAGAAATTGTCTTTAAGTGTCTAAAAGCTTGTTGGATCATTTGAAAACATTTGGCAATGTTTAAAGGTTAATTAAAGTGTTTTTCAAATAGGTTTATTCGAATAGAGGGATTCCCTATTCGAATAACTAAAGTCAGAATGTCAAGTTTTCCATTTCATTAAGCTTTATTCGAATAATACATGACATTATTTGAATAAAAGCTTAAAATAGGCTACAAGCCCTTACATTTTTAAAAAGGTTTATTCAAATAACACTATGGTTATTTGAATAACATGTTCAAAAATAGATTTCCAGCTTGTACTAAAAACACATTTATTCGAATAGAGGTTTTGCTATTCGAACAAATATGTTTCCAAAAATAGAAAATAATGGTTAATATGGCTGCATTTAATACTCCAACCACCCCCAACAGATCTTTAATGCTTTGTACTATAAATACAAGTTGTTGGGCATTAGTGTCTATAAGGAAAACAATATGAAAATCCTTGTTGAGCATTAATACGAGTTCTTACGGCCAATATCTTTAAACCTATGTTTTTTTAGCTTAAAGTGTGATCAATCCTTATACCCATTGAGCTTCAATTTGTATTATTGATTGGGGTGAAATCCGCAAGTGTACGGTTTCGTCGTCAAGTAATAAAAAGATCGAATCCACAGGGACTATGTCTATGAATACCAATTAATTAATTAATTCAATTAAATTAAACAAAAGGGATGTAATTGTGGAGTGATAAGAACATAGTAACCAAACAATAAAAATTAAAATGCAAGGTTGAGAACAAAAATAACAAATTGTTGAGAAAAGATTTCAGATTTAAGAAAGCTTCCAGGATTGGGGTTAACCACAATGATACAAGACTCCTAATTGACAATCCTCTTATTAACACTTGAAATTCAATTGAAGGTGAATTACCCTAAATTAGTTAATGTTCCCTTTCAAGATACAAGAACCGTGCCCAATTAAACCAATTCCTACTCTCGTGGTAATTGAATTTAAATTGAACCCATTACGTTTTTTGGTAATTCATTAATCCTCGAAAGGCTAAACCTACTCTCGTGATTTAAACCTTAAGTTCAATTCTTATAGTTCCAACACCTAGGTTCACCTTTCAATACGTCCCTAGATATCTATGAGATGCAAATAAGTGGCCAGCAAATTCACATGAATAATCGCAATAAAGATTGAATCAACAACATTCAAGATTAATAAAAGGGGTAAACAATATCAATTAATCATTATCAATGTATCAAAGGGCATTGCCCAATCCTAGAAACAAAAGGGAACTACTCGTGGAGAAGAAGAAACTAGAATTCATGTTCCAAGAACAACCAAACCCGTAATCCATGAGAGAAGAGAGGAAGATGAAGATCAAGAGCCTCCAATGTGCCTCCTTCTAACCAAATTCGAACCCTAATGTTGTCTTCGAACATCTATATATACCCCATGGGTTAAAACTGGTTCAAGCCCATAAGAAAAGAGAAAACGGACTTAAACATCGACACGCACTCCGAACCACGGCCGTGGTTGGTTCCGGTTCATGATTTTTATGTTTGTCTCTCAACCACGGCCGTGGTGGCCACCACGGCCGGCCGTGGTTGGTTCCGGAAACTCCCTTTTTTGCTTTTCACACGCACTGCTCGATCCATGGCCGTGGTTCGGACCACGGGCAAAGCCAAGTTGAGAGCTGCTGTGGAACTCTCTGGAATGAGCTTTTGTCTCAATTTGCTACCCTTTAAGCTCCAACTTCAATTGTGCAAGCTTTCCATCCATTTCAAGGCCAATTAAGCACCAATCCTGCACAACAACACCAAAAACACCGCAGTTATCCGAACTAAAGGGAAAAACAAACAAAAAGGGAAACTAAAATGCCTAGAATGTATAAAAATGCATGCAAACACATGAACAAAATATGATGTTGTTTCACACACATCAATTATCTACTCTTGTGAGAGTTTTTCATTCATCTTTACTTTGATTTTTTTCTAAAGAAGATGAAGTATCCCTCAAGAATTGTAAGGGTGAGGTATCCCTTGTTGTTGATGCTCAAGAACAAACGGTGAGACATCCTAAGATGGGTTGAGTGCTCTAGTTTGTAAAGATAGTAAGCACCTGTTCAAGCTTGAAGTGATAGTGAAAATCTCGGGTGATTTACTTAAAGACTGGACGTAGGTCACAAGGAGTGGCTGAACAAGGATAAATATTGTGTTTGCTATTCTAAACTCAAACTCTTTTATATTTGTGCTTTAATTTTATATGTTTACTTGAACACTTTCTATGTTGGCTTTTTTATTTGTGAGTGAAGTATTCAATCTCATCTATCTATTCGCCTCAATCAACCAATAGCTTTAACGAAAATTGATATTCAAGTATTTTGTGAAAAAATTGTAAAAAGTTTTTATAAACTCAATTCACCACCTCTTGAGTCTTAAAGCCACTTGGTAACATCTTCATCTAAGTTATTTAACTCATCAAAAATCAAATTTCAATAATCATCACTTGGAATATTGTCTTGATGTTGTAATCTAATAGAATGTAGGTAATTTTGATCTGCAAAATAGCCTCTTGGCCATGGACCAATTTGTAAGGCGTATAACTAGTAGCTTCTCTAGGAGAATTTCGATAAGCCCACAATACTTGACTTAGCGTGTCATGCCAACTTTTTAGTTTTCAACCCACATTATTTTTTAATCAAATTAATAATAATTTTATTTATAGCTTTAACTTGACCATTTGCTTGTGTGCAATATGGAGTTGAAATAATCATCTTAATATTCCTTCTCTCAGTATATTGTACAACTCTTTGACCTATAAACACGGTTCCTTGATTAATAGTCAAAGTTTGGGGTATTTCAAATTTGTGCACAATATGTTCTTTGATGAAATCAATTATATTATATATTTGTAATATCTTTTAAAGGAATAACTTTGATCCACTTCATAAAATAATCAATAGCTACCAAGATATATTTATGACCCTTAGATGATGGAGGATTGATCTGACGAATTAAATCGAGTTCCCATCCTTGAAATGGCCAGGGTTTTATAATCGAATACAATTCACTAGCCGAAACATGTTGAATGCTCCCATGTTTTTGACATTGTTCATATGATTTAGCATAAGAATTACAATCATTAGCCATAGTTGGCCAATACACTCTTTGTTGAAGCAGAACCCATTTCATTTTTTCACCAGCTTAATGAGGACCACATATGCCCTTGTGAACTTCTGCTAAATAAGCTTCAGATTTACTTAAACAATTTAGTAGATTTCCATCTATTGATTTCTTATAAAGTGCATCACCCATTATAACATAATGAAGGGCTCTATATTTTACTTTCTTTTTGACTGGTAAAATGGGATTGCTTAGATAATTAACAATTAATTTTCTCCAATCTGAAGGATCCAAATGTTTGATCAAGTAAATCTCAACGTTTCCAATGGGTATAACTTTTCTTTAATTTTGATCAATTTGATCAACAAATCACTTGAAATTTTGTACTCTAATGCTGTTTTAGCCAATTCATTGGCCTCAACATTTTCCTCTCTAGGAATATGCTAAATTATGACCTCATCAAAATTTTTGAGTAACTTTAAATACTTAATCAAATTCTAATTTATGCATCTATATTCTCGAGCTAGTTCCTTGATAATTAATTGGGAATAATCCATTATTTCCATATTTTTAGCCTTCATCGAAATTAGTATTTGTAGGCTAGTTATTAAGGCTTCATATGTTGCTTCATTGTTCGGACATTCATATCTTAATTCAAACATAAACTTGGTTGGGATTCCTTTTGGAGAAATAATTAGAACCCCCAACCCTACACCTCCATTGTATTTTGATCCATCGAAGTATAACTTCTAGGGTTTTATCCCTACCAAGTCAATTTTTTTTCTTCGATTTCCACACAAGGGTGTTCAGCTACGAAATTAGTCAATACTTGGCCTTTTACAAATTTTAAAGGCATATATTGCAGAGAAAATTCTGTTAAAGCAAGAGCTCATTTTCTTACTCAACCATGCAAGATAGATTTCGATAACATATATTTTATTATATCTGTTTTTTATAAAACAAATACATCAAAGGGCTTCATGTAATATTTTAACTTAGTACATGAAAAGTACAATGCTAAACATATTTTTTTGACTATTGAATATCTAATTTCAGCATCAATTAGAACTCTACTGAGGTACTAAATGGCTCTTTTGATTTCCTTTTCATCCTCTTAGGTCAGTATGCTCTCAATGGTTTCTTCAGATGCTGAAATGTATAATTTTAAAGGACGCACTGGTGTGGGAGGGGTCATTATTGGAGGATCCATAAGGTATTCTTTTATCTTGTCGAAGGCTTCTTGGTGTTCTTTCTCCCATTGAAACTCCTCTTCAGCTTTGAGTTTAACTAGTGGAGAAAAAACCTTACTCTTTTTAAATAGGTTTGATAAGAATCTTCAAAGGAAATTTATCTTCCCCAACAAAGATTGAAGTTGCTTCTTATTCAAAGGAGGCGAAGCCTCCAAGATGGCCTTTGCTTTATTTCTGTCAACTTCAACACATTTTTTCTAGTCTAAGAAGCCAAGAAAATTACCTGCAGATACACCAAAAGTACACTTAATAGGATTCATCTTTAATCCATGTTTTTTTCATTCTTTCGAATGATTGCCTTAAGTTTGTTAAATGCTAATATTTTGATTTTGATTTTACCACCACATCATCTATGTAGATTTCTATGAATTTTCCAATTAAATCATAAAAGATGGTGTTCATGGCTCTTTGATAAGTAGCCCAAACATTTTTTTAAACCAAAAGGCATAACTACCCATTTATATATGCCAACTACACCAGGACATCAAATTGTTGTCTTCGATATGTTCTCTTTAGCAATGTATATCTAGTTATAACCAAAATATTCATCCTTGAAACTTAGAATTTCATGGCCTGACACTGAATCGACCAACATGTCAGCAATTGGCAAAGGGTATTCATCCTTGGATGTTGCAGAATTTAAATCTCAAAAATCTATATAGACTCTTAGCTTACTATTTTTCTTTATTATATAAACAATATTCGAAATCCAATTTACGTATCTAATGGTTTGACTAAAAATTTTGCTTTTAAAAGTCTTTTGATTTCCTCTTTGATTTTCAATACCACCTCAAATGCAAACCTTCTAGGAGCCTGCTTAATTGGTCGTAGTCCTACTCGAACTGGTAGCCTATGCTCTATAAGCTCTCTGCTAAGTCTAGGCATTTCTTCATAGTCCCATACGAAGTAGTCCCTATACTCTTCGGGCAACCTGACTATTTCCTATTTATAGTTTACCTCTAATAAACTACTAATATAAATAGGGCATTTAATTACATCATCACCTAACTTAATTTCCTCTAAAGGGTCTTGTACCTCTATCTTTTTAATACCATCAGATAAAAGGGTTTGTTCGAACCCTAGAGGAGAGTTATCATATATATAGTCCAAATTTGTATCCTTAGTGGTGCAAACCATTTTGTCAGCCATATAGGTTGACAATCGAGCCATAAGGTTCTCAAGACTCATTTGAGTCTATTTCATTAGGTTGAATCAAATTGACCTACTGGACCAGGTAGAAACCGTTTATATCCAAATGACACATCTCGGCGGTCTTGCTGTCAAATGCTCATGTGTCCCAAATATTTAGGGGCTTAACTCTGGATAGTACATCATTAAAGATAGCCTCCAAATCATCATCAAAGCCTAATTTAAAGGAATCAGTAATGACATCCTCCTCCATTGGAATCGATTGTTTTCCCTTTCCAGCTTGGTTACTTGCTCCTTTGACCACCTCTGCATAGGGTAAAACCTTCACCTAAGAAGCTTGCTTTTGAAGAGTTGCTTCTTGTTGTTAAAGTTTTTAAGCCTTCCTCCATTGAGTCTTTGACATGTATAGGCCCTTGAACTGGGTCGAACATTGCCCAACCTCATTCATCATCCACGTATTAAGCTTCCCCCCATTTCCTAACATAGGGTACTGAACTCCTAACTCGAATGTATGCCAATTAAGCTTATAAGTTGGGGGTTTTTTGGACTTTGGTCTTTCCCTTTTTGACCCCCTCTGCAAAATCGATCATCATAACAGATTTCTAATTTATAGGCTGGTTCTGAATTCCCAACATTTCTGATTCCATGAATGGATACTTTCTCATTTTCTTTTTCTTTTTAGCTGCCTTGAAAGATTTTACTGCTAATATGTCAAAAATAATATTGCACCTAGGCCATAATGAAACCTCCATTTCATCTTTTTGCGAAGTAAAAACTCCACTAGGGTTTCTCCTGCCTTATGATACATCTCATTTTCATTAGCTTCAAACATATTGAGATCAATTTCAGTATTGACATCTGGAGCCTTGTTCTCAGAAACATCCACCATGTTTACTTGAAAGAAGTCAATTAGTTTGATATAACTAACACTAACCTTAAAAGGATTTGAATCAACCTTCATTTCCTTCTACATTTTTTCCTCTAAGGGTATTCATCCTTGGGTGTTGCAAAATTTAAATCTCGAAAATCTATACAGACTCTTAGCTCACCATTTTTCTTCATTATATAAACAACATTCGAAATCCAATTTACATACCTAATGGTTTGAATAAAATTTTTGCTTTTAAAAGTCTTTGAATTTCCTCTTTGATTTTCAATACCACCTCAAATGCAAACCTTCTAGGAGCCTGCTTAATTGGTCGTTGTCCTGCCCGAACTGGTAGCCTATGCTCCATGAGCTCTTTGCTAAGTCTAGGCATTTCTTCATTGTCCCATACGAAGTAGTCCCTGTACTCTTCGGGCAACCTGACTATTTCCTATTTATAATTTACCTCTAATAAACTACTAATATAAATAGGGCATTTAATTATATCATCACCTAACTTAATTTCCTCTAAAGGGTCTTGTACCTCTATCTTTTTAATACCATATGATAAAAGGGTTTGTTCGAACCCTAGAGGAGAGTTATCATATATATAGTCCAAATTTGTATTCTTAGTGGTGCAAACCATTTTATCAGCCATATAGGCTGACAATCGAGCCATAAGGTTCTTGTAATTGGCTAGCTGCCATGGAAAATAGTTTTGATGATAACAAACATGATGAAGATGATGTATAATTCAAGTACTAAGAGTGAGCATTGCAACAAGAAAGCAAAGATCTCATTTATGCTCAACTCAAGGAGAAGAAGGTTTTGATAACAACAAAATCATGTCAAAGACCAAGTCCAAAGGAAGATTAAATGGTATAGCTTATAGGACTTAGGGTCTTTTTGTAAGAAGCCTTCTAGATATCTCAAATATGTTTTCAAATATTTAAAAATGATTTTCACATGTTAAAATACCTAACAAATAAGTTTTGAAGGTCTATTTATGATGGTAGTTCAAATTTATGAAAAATAGCCAAGTTTGAGTTTTGAAAATCTGACCTTTGGTTACTCTTTTGATCATAACTTTCAAAATAATTTGAGTTTTGTTTTGAAACTTATTTCATTTGAAAATAGACTTAAATATCTTTCCAATGACTGGTCATTTGCTTTAAACGGATAAGAAATGAAGAAGTTATGACCATTTAAAGTTAGATTTCAAAATCAGAGTGGTGTATTCGAATACACCACGTAGGTATTCGAATACCACACCCCAGAAAAGTTTCCAGAACGTGTTTTTAAGGATCTATTCGAATACCTAAAGGGGTATTTGAATACCTCAACATAGAAAACGTTCCAGAACACGTTTTTGAAGGATCTATTCGAATACCAAATATGGTATTTGAATACCACGACCCAGAAATCACGTAACGACTATTTTCTTGAGCTTTTAATGAATGAAATTAATACCCAACGACTCTTTTTCTTGGAACACTATAAATACATGGTTTTGGGTCATCTTTTAAACATGCCCAATGATCTGAATCATTCTTTGCTTGTGCTAAAACGTGGTTTTCAATTTTACATATTTTCTGTGCTCTTTTTGCCAAAAACCTTGAGATATCCTAAGAGAGCTTCCTAGTACTTCAAATTGTAATATTTGCTCTTTATGAGAGTTTCTCTTCATCTATTTTTTGCTTCTATAAAAAGGGTGAGGTATCCCTTAGTGAATTTATGAGGGTGAGGTATCCCTCAGTAAAAAGGTGATGTATCCCTTGTTGTAGAAAAGGTGAGGTATCCTTCAAAGGGGGTGAGGTATCCCTCTAGTATATAGGGTGAGGTATCCCTGTTGTGTAAAGGTTGCAAGCACCTGTTTTAAACTTGTATTGAATAGTGAAAAATCTCGAACTGTGTTTCGGGGAGTAGACGTAGGCCACTAGTGGTTGGTGGTCGAACCAGGATAAATATTGTACCTGCTCTTCTATTATTTATCTCTTTATTTTCAGTAATTTATTTATTATTGCTTAATTATTTATTTACTGTTCTTAAGGTATTTTATCATCTTTACACATATTCATTATATTGCTTCAAGAAATTTGTATTAAAAAGGGTTTGCGAAAAAGTTTTTAATTACTCAATTCACCCCCCCTCTTGAGTACTGAAGCCACTTGGGTAACAGTTCTCAAGACTCATTTGAGTCTATTTCATCAGGTTGAATCAAATTGACCTACTGAACTAGGTAGAAACTGTTCATATCCAAATGACACATCTCGACAACCTTGCTGTCAAATGCTCCTGTGTCCCAAATATTTAGGGGCTTAACCCTGGATAGTACATCATTAAAGATAACCTCCAAATCATCATCAAAGCCTAATTTAAAGGAATTAGTAATGACATCCTCCTCCATTGGAATCAATTGTTTTCCCTTTCCAGCTTAGTTACTTGCTCCTTTGACCACCTCTGCATAGGGTCAAACCTTCACCCAAGAAGCTTGCTTTCGAAGAGTTGCTTGTTGTTGTTGAAGTTTTTAAGCCTTCCTCTATTGAGTCTTTGACATGTATAGGCCCTTAAACTAGGTCGAACATTGCCCAACCTCATTCATTATCCACGTATTAAGCTTCCCCCCATTTCCTAACATACGGTACTAAACTCCTAACTCGAATGTATGCCAATTAAGCTTATAAGTTGGGGTTTTTTGGACTCTGGTCTTTCCCTTTTTGACCCCCTCTGCAAAATCGATCATCATAACATATTTCTAATTTATAGGCTGGTTCTGAATTCCCAACCTTTCTGATTCCATGAATGGATCCTTTCTCATTTTCTTTTTCTTTTTAGCTGCCTTGAAAGATTTTGCTGCTAATATATCAAAAACAATGTTGCATCTCGGCTATAATGAAACCTCCATTTCATCTTTTTATGAAGTAAAAACTCCACCAGGGTTTCTCCTGCCTTATGATACATCTCATTTTCATTAGCTTCAAACATATCGAGATCAGTTTCTGTATTGACCTCTGGAGTCTTGTTCTCAGAAACATCCACCATGTTCACTTGAAAGAAGTCAATTAGTTTGATATAACTAACATTAACCTTAAAAGGATTTGAATCAACCTTCATTTCCTTCTACATTTTTTCCTCAAATTTCAATATGTCTTCCTTAATTCCTTTCTGAATAAGATCCTTGAAATGAACACAATTGTTATTCGAATGACCATATTTATGATGGTATTTACAATATTTTTTTACTTTTTATCTTCTCGGGGGAGGAATTTTGTAATCATTGAGTAATTTTGTTTGTTTATTTTTCAATAAAACATCAAATATTTGATCAACTTTAGTTATATCAAAACCATAAAACTGTTTATTTGCAAATTTTGATTTATCTTTAGCTCGAACTAATTTCAAAGACACGCAAACATAAAGGGGACCAAATTGAAGTTCAATAATATTTACTTCATTTCCCTCCTCATTGACGTCTCCGTTCTCATCTATTTCAATGTAAGCAATCTTATCTCTTCTGAAATGTTTCTTATATAGATGTTCGTTCTATCTCACTTTATCAGCAAGTTGAGACATGTCTAAAATTTATTGGTTCACTAATTTCTTTTTAATCAAATAATCTAAACTGCTACCTGTCATCTTCAATACTTCAGATTTAGGAATGGTTATGAAATATCTAGCCTTCATTTGCCTAAATCGAGCTAGGTAATCATCAATAGATTCTTCACTTATTCATTTTATATTGAATAAGTCTATTAGGCTCACTTTTGTCTCTCCTCGAAAGAATTGTTCATGAAAACTTATTTCTAACTAATTCTATGAATGAACTGAATTTGGAGGGAGAGTCGAAAACCAAGTAAATGCATTCTTGGTCAAAGAACTAGAGAAATATTTTATTTTTAAATATTCATTATTAGAAATATCCCCAAACTTGATTGTGTATCAAGCTATATGTTTGATGGTGGATTCACCCACCTTCCCCTGAAAACTTAGTTAATTTTGAGACTTTCATGCCTCTTTGCAGTTCTTCCTGTTGTATGAAATCTGGGAATGTTGACACGAAATATGGTTGATTTGCATACCCCACATTGAAGTCATACCTATTTAACACTTATTCAACAACCTGGTTAATATTTTGATGCATTCCAAGATTGTTTTGTCTAAACCTTTCCAGGTATTGATCAACATTCTTATTTCGATTTATCAATCAAGCCCCATCAGGCTGTATGGGTTTAGCAAGTTGATTTTGCTCATTTTGTGTTGGTTGGGTATTTCCTACTTAGTTCACTATAGGATCCTCAGGATGTCCAAACACATAAGCAATTCTACCCATTTACCTAGCTAATGTGTTATAGGTATTATTAGTTGACTCAATTAGGGGTGTTATATGTAACATCCTCCCTAACCTATTAGTTTTAATCATGGTTAAAGAAGTTCAGATTCTAGCATAAATTGCTAAGATGATAAAAATAAATATGAAAAATTTATTTCTAGGTCACAAATAATTGAAATGAGTTGTAGCAAATTTTGAAAAATTAACTAAATTAATTTGACATTTTTAAAAACACATGATAAGTGTTTAAAGGCCAAATTAAATAGTTAAGTAACTCAGAAAATCATTAGATTTTGTGAAGATATCATGTAGAGGATGGTGAATATTTTGGAAAGGAATAAACTTCAGGAATTAAGTTAATAGACTTATTGATATTTATCTTAACTTAAGGAAGAATAATAAAACTTAAGTAATAATTAATAGTGTATAGAAAATTATGGAATGATGAATATAAGGACTAAATGTAGTCTTAAAATTTTCTATAACACTTATAAAAGTTAGAAAAACATGGTTATGGAATATTAAAGTATTCTTAAGAGATACAACATTTTCAGTAAGATTTTGTCCTTATCTCTCTATGCTTCCACCGCCTTTCACCCTCATCTTTATCTCTTCCTTGACTTTCATTCTTCTCACTTTTTACTCTTCACACTCATGGTTCCAGCAACAACGAGAGGAGAGAAAAGTGAAGAAAAACTAAGGGAAGAAAGAGATAAGTAGCAAGAAGAAGGAAAGAAAGAGAGGAAAAGGAAGAAATCTTCATCACCAAGATAAAGTTAAGGTAGGGGTTATATTGTTTTTGCTCCACCCTTCTATCTTTGATTAATTAAATTTTGTATCCATGAAATTTGGTGTAGAAATATTGAATTTTGGAGTTTTGATGATGTGAATATGATTATGTTTACGATTTTGAGCTTAGAATTAGCTTGAGACTTCATGGATATGTGATTGATATTTCCATACTCTTCCTTTCCTTATTTCTAATATTTGTATAGTAAATTTGGTTGCAAAATTGAGGATTGAATATCTAAAAGTTGATGCATACATAGTTTTGAATCTTGAACTTATATGTATTCAAAGGATTCCTCATACTTGAGGTTTCAAAAACAGGTTTTGAGGGTGAATTAAGAGTGAATACATAAGTTTGATATGTTTTAGGGCCTTGTTTTGGTGTTGAGACCACCTTGGAGTTAAATATGAAAGATAGAAATAGGTTACCAACTCAAAAGATTTGTTTCTGGAGAATCTGCCTCTAGGCGATTAGTTGCCCAGAAGGTGACCAATTAATCGGTCAGTGGCAGAGAGAAATTCTGCTTGAGTGACTAATCGGTCAGCTTGTGACCACTTAATCAGTCAACACCAGAATCACCCAGTATTGGGTGATTAAGCGCCCAAATTTTGACCTACTAATCTGTTAATGACAGAAAATCAGAGGATTCTTTGCTGTCATTAGACAATTAATCGGTGAGTTTTGGGCGATCCCAAAAATAGAGACTTCCCTTTTATTGTAAGAAAATAGGGTTTTTAGCTTAATGAGATTATGTTTTGTGTTGTATAATGTGAGTTAATGCACTAATAGAGGTATCATATGATGTAAATACATACCTAACATGTCTATGAAGATTGATATCTTTGTGTATTCATTGTGATTATGAAATAACAATTACTTGCACCTAGTTCATGGTGAGCATTGACATTGTGTGCTTAGTATAAATTTGTATTGTGCATTCATTGAATTGAGGATTGATTATTCAATGCATTTAGTTACTTGAGTAGTAAAGTAACCAAAGTATGCATATGAGATTGTGATGTGTAACACTCCAAATTTCTTATCTATTAGACAATAATTTTGACAATTAACAAAATTTTACTGTTTAGTGATTTCTGTGTACTGTAAAATTATTTTGATTATTCCGTCAGCGTATTTGATCGTTTTGAGTGATTTACTCCGTGTCAAGAAAATAATAATTTTCAGGCCGGGAAAAATCTTTATGTATTTATTTCTCTTGATTGTTAATTATTTTTAACAATCTGATTTGATTTTCATACATTTTTTAATATTTGTGATTTTTGTAAATAATTATAAATTTTTATATTTCTCTGATTGTTTTTGGGCTGTTTGTGGGCCCAAGTGGCCTTACGTGGGCCTAGGGTAGGTCTCGCAAAGTGAAAATTTTTTTACGCATAGAAAAATTTATACTGTTGAGACTGAGACAGGGGATCTTACTAAACTTGAATCCAAAAATAGTTTTTTAAATTTTTTTTACTGTGTTTTGTACTGTAATTAATTATCGAGCGATAAAAATACCGTAAAAATATTATTTGAAGGGTAATAGTAGATAGAAAAATAAATATTATACTCCTTAAGTCATCATTGGTGGTTTGGATATCCACCATTGATTTAATCAACGGTGGAGACTTGATCATGATTTAATCAACGGTGCAGAATTAGTCTAATAAAATGGCTATGACCATTTATAACCATTGGATGAAGAATTAATCAAGGGTAGAGATTTGGTCTTACAAAGTGGCTAGGACCATTTGTGACTGCTGGATTTAGATTTAATCAATGGTAGAGATGGATCATTTATGACCATTGAATGTGGATTTAATCAATGGTGGAGATTTGGTCTTCTAAAATGACTATGACTAATTATGACCTTTGAATTTAAAGTATGAAGGAATAATCTTGACTCTTCATTTTTGGAGATGCATCTAATGACTAAGATTTCAAGGAAAAGATCCAATGGCCTAGATTAAGTCTTCTAACCTAAAGCTAAACCTAGAATCTACATTAATCCTAACCATTGATCTAATCAATAGTTAAGGTTACTCTAAAAGGTGGCTAGCAATAATGGTCACTCAAGGAGAGTGCATGTAGAGGGGGGGACGGTTTTTGTGCTTGTTTAGGAGCTAAAGCAAAGTTGAAGACCATTATTAGTTGTCTTGGTCACTTATTGATCATTCTTGATCATTTCCTTCAAGCAAACTCTTCAAAAATTTCTCTCCATCTCTTCTTCATGGTGGTTTCGGCCAAGACCCCTAATTCTACCCTCCATCACTCAAAAATTTCATACAACCTTATTTCTTGAATCCTTACCTTATTCTAAGCAACTTTCATGTTGGAGACTTTCTCTAAATCTTTCATCTTCAAGGACTTTCTTCAAGAGCAAAGTTATAGGGTATTTGAGGTGAAGTGTAAGGAAACTTCATTTCTTCTTTCTTTTTCATGTTCTAAGCCATGTTTGATTCATGGTTCCTCTTGTTCAAGCTTGATATGCTAATAAATATATGTTTTGTTTTGTATTTAAGAAACTTTTATTGGTGAAGGACTTGGAAAAAGAAGCAAACCAAGGAGCTTTTGAGGTTCTTCAAGAGGTAAAAGGGAGATTCATCTCACCAACCAAGTATGGTGGTGAGAAATGGTTTTGTATTTGATGGATGGTGAATCCATATGAGGATTCATATCCATGGTTGTGTAATTATTTGTGGTTGTTTATGTTGTTTATGTGCTTTGCATGGTTTATTGGTGTTTACATGCTTAGTATGATTTATTGTTTTGATTATGACATGCTTGTAGTATTTATGATGAAATATGTATATGTATGTCATGATTTGATGATGAAAAGGAAAACAATTTTTGGTTCCAAAGAACCATAGAGGCACACGGCCTCAAAAGTGATTTTTGAGTAAAAAGATTCTAAGTATTTTACAAATCATGAGTTTTAAATGAAAAGAGTAATGAGTTGTTGATTTTAGGGATTTGCAAAGAAAGTGGACATGAAAATGAACAAATGAATGGGTTTTAGGGACAATGAGTCTCACGGTTTTTGTGAAAAAATTTTAATGGTTTTGTTTGTGTAAAATCATATTGACTTAGAAGGAAAAATATTTGATGGTTTCAATGGCCAAGTACCACGGTTTTGAAGGCTTGTGAATGCCTTGATTTTATGAAACAAAGTGATTTTCAAAGTGGAAATACAATTTGATTTAGTACAAGGAATTTGGAAAGGGAATCAGAGTATTTTATCACTTGAGAAATGAAATTTTTATATGTAAATGGAAAATAGAGGTTGAAAGTGTTTGAACCTCAATTTATTTTAAAGAGGATTAATTTTTAGAATTGATTTGAAATTACAAAGAATACGTTGGTGACTTGACATTTTCTAACGTGTAACTCATTCTTTGGGTTTTGGAGCGCGTTAGTAAATTTTAAGATGGAAACATTGATTTAAAATCAATGGAAAAGTGATTTTGTGGAATTATTGTGAAAAATATTTTCTTGAGTAAGAAAATGTGGAAAATAATGTGAGAAGTCATATTATTTTGAGGAAAGAATTTCTTAAAGGAGAAATGTGAAAAATGATGTTGGAAATGATATTGATTTGTTTGAAAGTCCAAAATTATGTCTGAAATATTGAGGAATATTTTACGTGATTGTAAAATGGTGAAAAATGTTTTACGTAACTTAAAAACGTGATTTTTAAGCTACGCGATTTGAAAAAAGTTAAAATATTTCTATGCGATTTGGAAAGCGTTTAAATATTTCAAAAATGATGGAAAATGGTTTACGCGACTAAAAAAAATGATTTTTAAGTTACGCGATTGTGAAAATGGTGGAAAATCGCTACACGATTTGAGAAACTTGTAAATATTTTTACATGATTGAGAAAACGTTGAAAAATCAATATGTATTTTGAAAATACAACAGAAGTGTTGCGGAATTGTGAAAACGTAACAAAAATTTTGTGCGATTGTGAAAACACGACGAAAGTGTTTTGTGACTATGAAAACGCGATAATATGATTTTGCTGTTGAAAATATAGTATGATTACTGTTGGACCAGTGTATGGATACTGTATGAGAAAATGATGAGTTTTACCTGTGATTCGTATTTGGTGCTTTTTACATGCATTAGAAAGATATGTCTGTGATTAGCATTTGGTGCATTATACATGCATTGGAAAAATATGCGTTAAGACATATGATTAAATTGAACAAATGAAATTGAAAAGAATGGCCCTTGTGGTTGGAGGGATGTATTATGACCCTTGTGGTTAAAGAGGGATGTATTATGACCCTTGTGGTTGAAGAGGGAATGACAATTGAAAAGTGAGGTCTATGATGCATCTTGGGGGCGTCAAGGCGCGGCGGTCGACCAGTGGATGTTAATTGGCAAAATGACCATGTGCCACTTGGCGATGCAGCCCGTTGCAACGCATTGATGATACCCGACAAGAACACGATTCTTTTCGAAGACTGGAGATTGTTTGTAGGCTAAGCTGGGCATTGTCTGTGGGTTAAGGTTGGGCATTGTCTATGGGCTAAGGCTGGACATTGTCTGTGGGTCAAAGCTGGGCAATTGTCTATGGGTTTATGCTAGGCAATTAACCAAAGCATTTTTCTCGAATTTTGTGAAAAACTTCCATGGAGTTTTTGAAAAACTGAGTCTTTGTGCATTACGCATAATATATATATATATATATATATATATATATATATATATATATATATATATATATATATCTCGTGTGATATATTGATTGAAGAATACTTTGGATAATGTAGATGGCATCATCGTAATTATCGGTGTGATAATTGAAGTGTTGAATAACACTGGATGATGATGATGATAAATAATGTTGGTGGCATTATTGTTATTATCGTGTAAATTGAATAATGTTAGTGGCATGATAGTAAATATTATTTATTTTGATAAATAATGTTGAGGACATGATCATAATTATTGTTTATTACGTCTATATGATAATAATAATAATGTTGATGGCATGACTATAATTATGATATGATATATCTGGATGGTGTGTTGTTTGTATAGTCTCTATGCTACCATGTTGGTATTGGCATAGATGATCTCACCTCTTTGTTATATTGTTTTGGTTGGGCTTGTGCTGTTAAAATTATATAGTAGATGAGACAAGTTTCTTAGACGTGATAGAAGCAGACATTCTGGATTCATCGGTGTACAGTTCTGAGGAGGAACAGATATATGACGCATCAAGAAGAATACAAGACGGAATAAGTATGTTGAGTTTTCTCATTAGTGTTTTACCGTGCTATTGAGTAGGACCCGTCATGGGGTTTGCTACTGTTTAAAAAGTGAGTCTGTAAGTTTTATATTTCTTGAATAATTGTTAAATATTAATTGGTGTCAATATTGTATATTAAACAGTTTAAATATATTTTTCAATCTTACCTATAAATTTTAGTAAATTTACGTTTCAGCAAGAAGAAATTTTAAAACCCACCTTTTATAACTCAAACCTTTTATGAACTTCTTTTCAAATTATAAGTTGGTAGTCAGAAATGTGACGCCCTAAGGAGGGTTTTACATGATGAATGAATAGTATTGTACTCTTGTGTACTAGAATCTGTATTGCTCCCTTAAATCATAAGGTTGAGCTAGTATTTGAAATTGAATAATAAGTGCTCAAAGAATAGAAGATATTAGACATTTATCCTTGAAAATGGAAGAAAAATGGTCCTGTATTGTTATTCCCACATATGAGCGACCCCTTGAATTAAATTGAGTTATCGATTTACTTGGCATTTAATGAATTTTGGAGATGATCCTGGATGGGGGAAGGGTATCCAAAATTCTAATTTGAATTAAGGAGATGACCTTCTATGAACAAGGTGATCATATATTCTTATAAATTCCTCATTAGTTTCCTCATATACCTTAGTTTCCCTCATAGTATGTATAAGGTTTACTTAGGATAGTTCTGTGTAACAAAAATAGATTGTTATGAATAGGTTAAAGTGCACTAACTTGAAAGCAGACTATCCCCCAGTTTGTATTTGGTAGTGTGAGGCCATAATTCACTCACTACCTTCAATATATTGAACATTGGGTTATATGAGGTGGTCGGGTTCTGGGAATGGCATATAAAGATAATAATTAAATGAGCACTAAAGTTATATTTGTATTTGAGTAAAGCATTATGAGAATGTTGTCGCATAAGATCATAAATTTGAAATGAGAATATAATATTGAATTGCATTATTTAATTGAATGTTATTGTGACTATAACTTATGTTTGATAACAAAAGTTTATGAATTGATAGTAATGTTAATAATTGGAATTCTGCCTCAGGAAGAGAAAGAACTTGTTTTTTTTTTCTTTTGCCACCTTTCTACCTTATATTTTAAGTATTGAAATGAATTTTTCCGAAATAGCTGGAATTATTGTGATGTTAGGATGTATGGTAAAATTATTGAGAATTATAGAATTCTCACCCCTTTATATTGTATTTCCATGATAATTATTTCAAGGGAAGCATGATCAGTCAATTGAGTTGAAGAGTAGGAATCGCGGAGTAGCCATATTTCTACTTTTGTATAAATATTTGTATATTATTTGTAAAAAAAAAACTATGCATTAAAGGCATATCATGTATATAATGTACTATGATGTACAACCTTGTATAAATGACCATTTTCAATTATATGTATATTGTTTGTCCCTCAGCAAGCTCATATTTTACATGTTGTAAATGTTTTTACAAAGATTGTTATTGGTTTAGAAGTGACATGCCTAATCCTAATTACTAATGTGTAATTCTGAATATGCTATTAGTACTAGTATTGGGATGTTACAATATGATTGTTGTCATTTGCTGAGTCAGCATATTTACCATTTCATGGTTGCTCTCATCGACTTTTCGAATATTGCTTAGAGCAATCTGATAAACATTTAAAATTCATACTTTTACGGTTCAAATTCGAGGTTTTTCATTCTCCTTTAATCTATTTAATTGAGTTTTGTCCTTAAGTTTATTTTATTTTTATTATTTTTTAATTGTGTTCTTATTACGTGTTTTATGTATTTTTTGTAGGTAATTATATATGGAAAAGACTGGGCATTTAAAGAGTAGAAAAAAAGAAGAAAATCCATTCAAAAGCCCAGCGCTTGAGCATTGGGCCATCATCGCTTGAGCATGCGTTGCGCGCAAGAAAATTCTAACTATCAGGCATTGGCTTGAGTGTTGTAAACCCAACGCTTGAGTGCTGAACGCGTAATTGAATACGTTAATTCTCTATTTAAAGAAAAGTTAGGCCAAATTGAACACACGCTTGGACAGAATGCAGCAGCTGTCAAGAGGCACAAACAATAAACTGGTGTGGGCGCAATTAGGCTTGAACATTAGGAATTTTCATCAATCTTTTTATCTTTCTACAATGGAGTTTGTCATATTCTTCCCTTTGTATTCTTCTTTTTTCATGTGTAACTAATTTCTTTTTGTTATGGTGATGATGGATCTTGATACTTGGATTATGTAAATTCTTTTATGGGTTTAATCAATGTTTTTATTTCATAATTTATGTGTTTATCTCTTTTCTTAATGTTTTTCTTAATCTGGCTAATTTGGAAATGATTTTTTGATTGATGTATGATTTGAAAAAATTTGCATGAACCTAGAACTTGTGATAAGCAACATAATTTTTGTAATCGTTAAGAATAGACGTTGTGGGTTATGTGGGCTTTCTTTTAAATCCCTTATTCTAGATAATATCTTTCTATTTACGGTTAGACTAAGAAATTAAGTTAATTTCAAATAGTGTAAGAGGATTAATATACTAAGGAATTGGATATTGATTAATTTTGGGAATTGACCATGAATCATTGGAATAAAACTTGATTAAACCAATATTTGATTTTGCATTTAAAGAATTTAAGTGAAATATAAGCCCTAACGCTTTAATACCATTGTTTTTCACCCCTTTTATTTATTGTTTTGTTTATTTTTATTCCTTTTTAATTTATTTGCAACAATTCTCTTTCTTTGTTAGGTTGAATAATGTCACTTTCAATGAATTTAATAATTAATAACTTAATCCTCGTAGGATGATACTCTTACTCACTTTTTATTACTTTTGCGATTCGGTGCACTTGTCGATTTTCACATCACAGTATTTGTATTTCCTAGTTGGATTGATGATAAATCCTTAGGCAGGTTTGGGAAAACATGTGTTCCCAAATTCAACCTTTTGTTTTGAACTGTAGTTGTTCCTGCTCCTTGACCATTTACATTTCCTTGATTTCTTGGTGAAATATTTGCAATGTTGTAATATACATGGCCTGAGCAGAACCTATAGCTTGTGTTGTAGTTTGAGGTACAAAACTAGGAGGTAACCCATATATTGGTTTCGTTCGATTAACCCCAGGTCTCCTAGTAGTTTCTAGAGTAGAAACAGGAGTCCCTGTAGTTGGACTAATTTCGCTAATTACAGGATTTGATGGCGAATTTCCAAACAATATAGCGTCATTGTTGCCACTAACTCCATTATTTCCTCTAAGAGGATTTTGGAGTTGTTTGAATTATTTTCTGACATTCTTGGCGTTATTTCCCACTTCTCAATCGCATAAGCTTTTAAATGGATTCTTTTCACAAACTAGTCTCTCGACTTAGTCCCACTAGGCATGTCAATTTGTTTGCTGAAAATTTTGTCAAATGACAAATTCGATTCCTGTTATCACAATAGGAAGAGAATGTCTTCATCTTAAGGACTCTCAAATACTTGGTGATTTGTGAATCAAAAGAATATCAGAAATTCATTTTGAGTTTTAATAGGAACGTAGTGAAATACTGATGTTAAAAGTAAGAGTTAATGAATCAATAATCAAAAGATAAATTGATACTTGAAACTAAAAGAATGCAAGTAAACTAAAAGTAGTAAATGCAAGTAATGTAAATAGCAATAAAAAATGACAATTGAATAAACCAAAGTATATAAGAATAACAAGTAAATAAAGCATGTTAAGAAAGCAAGTAAATGATAGAACTTAAACTTGCATAAAAATAAATTCGACTGAAATTTAAATGAAAGCAAGTAAAGAGAAACAATGTAGAATAAGTAGTAAATCAAAATAATAAAAGGAAAGCAATAAAATGCATAGAGAGGAAGTTAAAGAAAACAAAATAAGAGGAATCAAATGATTCATAGAATCACTCGATCAAAAGATGAAGAAAAATTACAGGAAATCTAAATTACAAGAAATGTAGATAAATGACTTTAAATTTGCATTGAAATGTAAGGATTGCATAAATGAAAGAGGGTGGAAGGCATAGTCACTAATCCCCGTGTTTATCCATGTGCATCAAAGTGACTTTTAGATGTTTAGATATATGTGCAAGTGTTTTTCAACTAACCTAAATGTCTAACCTCGTTGGGTATTTATAGACAAAGAAAGTAACTATCATTCTAAAAAGATTGTGACAAGTGTCTTTAACAATAATAACTTCATAAATCTGACAGTAATAATTGTCTTGTCTTAGTATTACAGATTCAACTGTTATTAACTTCTTAAATTCAAATTTGAACCCTTGAATTTGAACTTTGAATGTAGTAACTGTCTTGAATATGCTCTTAAATGTCTTTGGACTCGAAGGCGTCTTCTTTCAATTTTGAAAATTTGCAAAGTATTGTTTGGTTGAAACGGATCTTCAAGAATTTATTCCTTGCCTTTGAATAATTTTTGACCTATAAAACTAGTTAACATCTTAATTGAAGTAACTATTTTCAATTGAAATGATCGAATTTTAACTAAAATAGTTAAAATGATTAAAAGATGTTTAATATGCTAAAGTATTTCTTTTATCAATCAAAAAGTTTATTTTTATACCAACTTGTGTAAAAAAATATTTTCCTAGATGTATTCATCATAAAATATAGTAAGATCTACCTAATCTTCAATATATCGAATTGCAACGTAGTTATTTTGTGCTTAATTTTTTTTGTGCCATTAGTGTTTTCGCTTTGGAGAAGGAGATGGAGGAGGTTGTATAATGGTTGGTACGAACAGGCTCTTTAGCCCTCTATTTATCCACTGATTTAAAAAATTAAAGGATGGTCCATATGAAGGACGAATAAAATCTATATTATGAATCACTATACCATGAAAGTTTATTTTATAATCACTATTTGCTTTCGGCCATAGTTATCTATTGAAGATTCTTAATGAGGATGGCTAAACCTCCTTGGTCTTTTTTTTTTTTTAAACATTATATTCCATTGTTTCCATTGTGGAGTCATAATTATTCATACACCACAAAAACTCAGAATAAGAATAAGGTGCAACAACTAGTCGATTTTCTTTTGTTTACTTTTGCTCTCCATACTCGGCGATACCGTACTATGCATATTGCAAATTGTGGTTGACTCAGAAATTTCATATGTAAGTGACGTCTTATTCATAGTTTTAAATTGCGATCCCAATCATAATTATTGTTGCAATATTATGATTTTGATAATTTTTACAACTGCATTGCAGCAATAGTTATGACATATTTTTTCATAATTATCTATAATTTCAATATATGTAATATAATTACAACTACAATTTAAAATCATGTTCTTATCTCTGGATGTAGCGTGAAAGGTACTTTGGGTAGTTAGCTTTTGGGTATAAATAAGGAAACTGGAACTCATGCAATTAACGATGTAGAAATAGTCAACAAATCTATCCAATAAGCCTATGTCAGTTAGTTGTTAGTTTTCTGTTAATTAGTTAGAGCTTTTCTGTTTTTGGCAAGTATTGTTAATTAGCTCTAACAGATTTATGAAAGGGCTTCCTTAGAGCAGCTATAAATAGCTAGCTCATGTATGTGTATAATTCATTCAATACAATTCAATGAGAAGTATCAATTTAGTACAAACTGTTCTTGTTATTTTACATGGTATCAGGAGTCGAAACCTGGAGATTCTTTCTTGCTAGTTCTTCATCAATCATGGCTAAAGATGATGAATCATCAACTTCTTCACAAACCAAGAAGAACAACAAAGATGATGAAGCATCAAGTGAAAAGAAGAACGTCATCAACAATAAAGGTAGCATCGACATATTATCCCCATTCTTTCTTCATGCTTCAGATCAACCTGGCCAATTATTTGTCAGTGAGCTTCTCAATGAAGAAAATTATGGTGAATGGGTCACGGATATGGGCAATGCCTTATATGCCAAGAATAAGATTGGCTTTGTAGATGGTACGATTCCCATGCCAGAGGTTGATTCACCATATTTGGCTCACTGGATGCAATGCAATGCCATGGTCAAGGGATGGTTAAAGAACATCATGGACAAAGAAGTGAAAGGAAGCGTGCGATATGCTGCCACTACAAGGGAGATTTTGCTAAAGGGAATGCACCTAGAGTCTATGAGTTGCGTCATGCAATCACACACTTAAGGCAAGAAAAACAATCGGTTCCCTCTTATTATACAAAACTCAAAGGGCTACGGGACGAGATTCAGTCTATTGCACCATGGCTAGAATACAAATGTGGAGGTTGTAAGTGCAATATGCAGAAGAAACTTGCAGATATGAGAGAAAAAGAACATCTATATGATTTTCTCATGGGATTGGATGAAGTCTTCAACACAGTGAAGACTCAAATACTTAGCATGGCACCTAGAATGACTCTTGGACATGCATACCACTTGGTAGAAGAAGATGAATAGCAAAGGCTGATCTCTGCCATGCATAAACCAATGGGAGAGGCCTCAGCTTTTCAATCACAGAATGATCGCAGGGCAGGCAAGAAAGAAAGACCTACTTGTGATCATTGCAAGAAAGTAGGGCATGTCAAGGAGAAATGTTGGGAGATTATAGGCTATCCACAGGATTGGAAGAAGCCTTTTCGTGAAAGAAAGAATGCATCTTGGTCTAACAAGAGGGAAGGAACTAAGGCTGCTCAGGTAAGCAGTGAGAGCAGTCCTATTCCAGGCCTAACACAGAAGTAATATGAGAGACTCATACAACATTTGCAAGATGATGTAGATCCTGTAATAGAAAAGCAGAAGCCTCCATCAACTGTCAACATGGTAGGCAATTGTTTCTTTGATAAGCCCTGGATCATAGATACTGGGGCAACTGAGCACATTACTTGTGATAGGAATGTGCTAACAGAAGTCATTACTTCAAATCAACAATCTGTGAAAATCCCTAATGGTGCAAGTGTGCTAGTAAAGGGACTAGGAAAGGTTAAACTTCCAAATGGCATGCATGTTAATAATGTCCTATATATTCCATATTTTCATTGCAACTTACTTTCAGTTAGTAAACTAATAAAGGAATTTGATTGTTCTGTCACCTTTGAGGTTAACTCTTGTTTGATATAGGACTTACCCTTAAAGAAGCATATTGGAATGAGTAGGCAACAAGATGGTCTATATTTCCTTGAACCTATAGAGGATGGGAGAATGGCCATGAAAGTTAGGAAATCTGTAGATGCTAGATTGTGGCATCTTAGGTTAGGACATACTTCAAATGCTAAGATGACTAGTATAGAATCTATATCTTCTAATGATTACAATGATGTACACTGTGATTCTTGTATAAGAGCCAAACAAACAAGACTTCCTTTTCCACCGAGTTCAATAAAAACTAGTTCTTACTTTGAATTAATCCACTGTGATATATGGGATAGATATGCCACTAGTTCTATTTCAGGTGCTCATTACTTCCTTACTATAGTAGATGACTTTAGTGGAGGTGTGTGGGTTTATCTCATGAAGCATTAGTCTAAAATTGATCATTATTTGCAATCCTTCATATGCATGGTTGAGACACAATTCCAAAAGAAAGTGAGAAAGGTTAGGTCTGATAATGGTCTTGAATTCACTTCCAATAGTATTCAAAGTTTTTATGCAGAGAAAGGGATCATAATGGAGCTCACATGCACCTATACTCCACAACAAAATAGTGTTATGGAGAGAAAGCATAAGCATATCCTTGAGATAGCAAGAGCCATTAGGTTCCATACAAGTCTCCCCATACATTTCTGGGGAGAATGTGTTCTTATTGTTGTGCATCTTATAAATAGGTTTCCTTCTAAAGTCATAAACAACAAGACACCCTATGAAATATTGTTTGGAAAGAAACCAAGCTATGATCATTTGAGAGTTTTTGGCTACCTTGTTTATGTTTTAAAAACCAAAAAAGAAGGAAAGTTTGATGAGAGGGGGAGAGCCTGTGTCTTCTTAGGATATCCCTCTGGGCAGAAGGGTTACATAGTCTATGACACTAAAACTAGGGAAATTATAGTGTCTAGGGATGTTATCTTTTATGAGGATGAGTTTCGCTTCAAGCCTAAACAAAACAATTATGAGAAAACTAATGATGTGCAACATGATACTTAGGAAGACAACACTGAACTTTCTGTTATTCATCATAACAGAAACAATCAGAAAATAAGAATCAGTGAACAAGAATCACAATCTACTGATATGGTGGATCTGACAGGAATCAATAGTGAGAACATAGGAAATGAGGGGCAAAATGAATATAGGCATAGTGAGAGAGTAAGACATTTACCTAAACACTTAAGTGATTATAAAATTGACTTGCCTTCTTCCATTATTGCACCAGTATCTAATTGTTCTACTAGTAATCCTATTCTATACCTTATATCCAATTACATCTCCTATGATAAATTGTCCTCTTCATATAAAGCATTTCTTGTTGCCATCTCTTCAAGAGATGAGCCAAAGACTTTTAAACAGGCTGCTACTCACCAACATTGGAGAGATGCTATGCAGAAGGAGATTGAGGCTTTGGAAAACAATGGAACCTGGACTTTGGAACAACTTCCAGCAGGCAGAAACACAGTAGACTCAAAATGGATTTACAAAATAAAATACAAACCAAATGGAGATGTAGAAAGATACAAGGCAAGATTGGTTGCAAAGGGGTTTACTCAAAAGGAAAGAGAGGACTTCCATGAGACTTTTGCACCAGTTGCCAAGCTTGTTACAATAAGGTGCTTACTGACTATTGCAGCTAAGAAGGGATGGATTGTTCACCAATTAGATGTGAACAATGCCTTCCTACATGGAGATCTAAATGAAGAAATCTACATGAGCCTACCACAAGGATATACAAAGAAAGAAGGCACTCGAGTCTGCAAGCTTAGGAAGTCTCTTTATGGCTTGAAACAAGCATCTAGAAACTGGTACCAAAAGTTTACAACAGCTCTCAGTACAATTGGTTTCACTCAATCAAAGGCAGACCATTCCTTGTTCATCTACAAGACAAAAAAGATTTTTCTCACAGCCTTGATCTATGCAGATGATGTCATCTTAGCAGGGAATAGTTCTGAGTTCATGGCAGAGGTAAAGAAGTATCTGGATCAAACTTTCAGCATCAAAGATCTAGGAACTTTGAAGTACTTTCTAGGCATTGAGGTTGCAAGGTCATCAGAGGGCATTGTTCTAAGTCAGAAGAAGTGTATTTTGGATATCCTTCATGAAACTAAGATGGAGAAAAGCAGGCCAAGTAAATTTCCCATGGAGCAAAACTGTAACCTCAGGGTCAACAAGGAAGATCCAAATGTAGATGCACCAAGGTATAGGAGACTACTAGGGAAATTGTTATACTTGATTATTACAAGGCCGGACATCACATATGCTGTGAATACTCTGTGTCAATACATGACTTCACCCAAGCAGATTCACATGGATGCAGTGGAAAGAATCCTTCGATATTTAAAGACAACTCCTGGCCAAGGAATCCTATTATCCAGCAAGAATGACTTAAGACTGCAGGCCTATTGTGATGCAGACTAGGGGGGTGTCCTACCACTAGGAGATCCTGCACTGGTTACTTAATCATGTTAGGAGAAGCACCTGTTAGCTGGAAAACCAAGAGACAAACAGTTGTTGCAAGATCATCAGCTGAAGCAGAATATAGATCCATGGCAACAACTGTAAGTGAACTAATATGGTTGAGATGGTTGCTTTGTGAGCTTGAAGCAACACAGATTGAGCCAACTGAGATGTTTTGTGACAATCAAGCTGCCCTACACATAGCCATGAATCCAGTCTATCATGAAAGAACTAAACATGTAGAAATGGATTGCTATTTTGTGAGAGAAAGGATTCAGTCAGGAGACATTAAAGCTTCGAAGATTAGGACAAAGGAGCAGCTAGCAGATGTGTTTACTAAGCCATTAGGCAAGGAAAGATTTGAGACTCTACTCACCAAGTTGGGCATTAAAGACCTACATGCACCAACTTGAGGGGGAGTATAGAAATAGTCAACAAATCTATCCAATAAGCCTATGTCAGTTAGTTGTTAGTTTTTTGTTAGTTGGTTAGAGCCTTTCTGTTTCTGACAAGTGTTGTTAATTAGCTCTAACAGATTTATGAAAGGGCTTCCTTAGAGCAGCTATAAATAACTAGCTCATGTATGTGTATAATTCATTCAATACAATTCAATGAGAAATATCAATTCAGTACAAACTGTTCTTGTTATTTTACACGAATGCCTATTATATCTCCCATCTTTTCATATTGTTTGGTATTAACAAACCACTTGGTGTTAGCAAAGTGAAAAAAGCGCAGGGATTGTTAGAATGAAGCGAAGAAAGGAAGAAAATTATGTTCTTAAATCCAAGACAAAGGAGGTGCTTCCAAGACCACTACCACCACCTCCACTTCTGAAATTCCGGGACCTGTCAAGACAGAGAGCAGAGGAGAGCGTGACAAAGAGAGAGATTGCCAAGTTTTGGAGGCAAAAGAAGATTGAGGAGGAAGATCAGCTCCTTGCTGCTATCAAAGCTGCAGCAAGACTCAGAGCACGCAATCTCACAGTAAGGTCCATAAATCAAATATGTGACATATTATTTACACACAGACACACTCCTGCTTCTTCATCTTCATTCCAATTTCTAGACCGCCTCAGATGATGTTGTTATTCTAACACAATATCAGATAATTAATATAATCTTCAATATTTGCAACTAATTTATAATGTTATAATATAGTTTCTTTTTTTTTTCTTTTTTTGGTTTACATAATATAGTTTCTATACGCCTATATATGATGATTTGCTTCATAATGTTTGCCGTATGATGATACTGATACTTGATAAATGTTAAGTTAATTTTTTAACAAAAGTCGTATCCTCGTACCATACACGTGTCGTATCCGATACCCGTACCCGTATCCGTGCATCATAGATGATTGATGATGATTTTTCCTCCCCCGTCCCTATTAATCTGTCCCCTTATCAACTTCCCATAGGCTAATGGTGTGCAGGAGCAAGAGTACCAGAGCTTCGAATTGTCCTTGAAGACATATGATGAAGATGATCCCAAGGGAGAGACGGCCAAAAAGGTTGCAGTGGCAAATGATTCCAAAACCGATGAGAAGGACAAGGAAGTGCACGTGGGAATAAAGGACTGGTTAGAATTATAAATTTTCTTCTTGAAGTGACTATTGAGTATATGTTCTATCCATCATGACGTAGAAACCAAGAAAAAAACTTTCTTGAAATTATTAAAAAGCTTTAGACTTGTTTGCGGATCGGAATCAAAGCCTTTGAATCTTGCTGGCTTGCTGCAGCATTGGAATTTTAATTTAATTTTCTGCAAGGTTATTGGCTTGTTATTCTACACAGATTCATCTAAGCTGCTTTTTTATCACCTGGTTGATATGGGAGAAGTATGAAACCACAAAATCTAATCAGACAGACATAATTGAGCGTTTTGATTGATTAATTTTAGACGTGTGATTGATAGGAGTGAAAATAAACATAAAAGAGAAAAAAGAGACTTGACAATGTACCTAGATATAATGCTTCACTTCTTCCACTTTTACTATTATCACGTAAACTCCAATAATTTACTTATAGCATTTCATATTTCGAGACAGTCCTAACAACTTTTGTTTCGACATATGCAGGTGGAGAAAAGGCAACTACGCATATTTGAACCACTAACCAGGCATAGATTGCATTGAATCCTCCTAAGAAACGAACCTATACTTATATTCCCAATTGTCTGAGTTACAAGCCTAAGCCTGTGTATCCTCATGATAGTTCCTATTTGCATGTTTCATTTGTCATTCAAATGTGTGCTCTTTCAAATAAGTATTTTTGGACATTCATTTTCTGTAGCGATTTGGGATAAATCCCTGTAGCGTATTAAATGCACACGAAAGTCCTTTCCTGCTCAAGTCTAAAACTAAAAACTATATAAGTACTTTCTGTGTGTCATATCCTATTGTTCTGTTTTCAGGTTATGCACCAGTGGTAGGATTATTGAACATTGAAGCTCTTGCTACAAATTTATTAGTATAAGTGTTCATAACGAGGGTTTCGACCCAACAAGGCCAAGTCCACTATCCTATAAAACAAGGATCTCACTTACCTAATAAAGGGGATGTTTTTCCTAAGGAAATCAATTATACGTTAGCACATTAGTTAAGGAAGGTACTGAGAAACTTCTTCATACCTCCCAAAATGACCAATCTACACACATTCACAAATTGGCCCGTGAGACACTCTTTCTTATAAATAGCTTATTGTAACTTTCATAGTAAAGATCTTTTCTCTCTACCAACTTGAGCCCTAACTTCCTCGAGCATTAAAGTATTTTGAAAGTACCCCACTCTCTGCTCTAACACTCGAAGGAAGTTATTGCAATAAGGATATCTTGTTCAAGAAGCATGCAGCCTCCTCCTACTCCAGGACGTAACATTGGTGTTGTTTGTAAGAATTTGATATATTGTTATTCCTACCTTTTCTATGTCAAACACACGTAGAAGAGCAAGCCACCGTGACAGCAAGCAAAGCTCACGATAGGCCCCACTCTACTCCTCGCATGCGTTATATAGTTGAAAGAATGCAACCTGCCACCCAACTACTTCCACTTGTTCTAACCTAAATTCCTCCCCCTCAGGGAGCAAGAACTTTAGCACAACCAAACCTAACCAACCAAGAGTTGTATCAGATGTAGACTATGCAACAACAGCAAATAGTTGACCTCCTCTACATGATGAACTGGGAAAGGGTAGCTAAAAACGATGTAGAAGCTCATGTCAATCGCGGACCTCGTGTGCAAACATAGCCCTAAGTTGACATGGAATCGCAAAGAAGGCTTGAGCCTTCCGCGACTTCAGGCCCCTTGCACCAAAGAACCCATTATCAGTTTAGCCATATGTTCTCCATCTTCATCATGAGAGTAGCATTGCTAAAGGGATTCAAAATCCCCGCCATCGAAACATGTGATGGGACTACAGACCCCCACAAACACTTGGATGCCTTCAGATCATCCATGTTGCTTGTGAGGGGAACTGACTCTGTAACACCTTAATACAGATATCCAGATATATCCTAGATAGACAGAGATATATAAAGATAGTCAGTACTAGAGATGTCACTTCTATACTACATACTAACATATATCTATAATCACAACTGAGTAATTATAGAAAGCCTTGAGAGATTGCGGAAAAACTTAAACTCATACATAAACATATACAAACTTAGCCACCTGAGGGCTTATTGTAATACATATAACATAAAACATACAGAACAAACATAAACTTATTACATAAGTTCTTCTACTTAAAGCAATAAAAACTACTCTAGTCTTCATGCTTTATCTTCTCATCCTTAGCGGGTTTGTACCTCTGCACTGGCCTTCGCCGCATCTCGAGCTGCATCGGTACACTCGCATCCGAGCCTCATGACGGTACTGCACGCATCTGGGATTTACATGGAATAGCAACCCAGGGTGAGAATTAACATTCTCGGTAAAAACAATTCCAATACCAGTTCTCTATAACATTGTATATAACAAATATATAACAAATGCTATAATTCTAACTTAGGAGTCTTCTCCCCTTTTTCATAACTATTTCTATCTTAGGAGCTTTCTTCTCTTTTCTCATAACTTAGGAGTTTCCTCCTCTTTTCTCATAACTTAGGAGTTTCCTCCTCTTTTCTCATAACTGCACACTTTCTTATAGTGTGATATCAACCGATAGCCTACACACCGTTAATACATACAACGCCCACACAACTGTACATACCAACAGTGACGGACAATGCCCATACAACTGTCCGTGAATGCAATGATAATGATATGTAATATGAATATGCCTAAGGAATCCTAAAAGCATGTGAATGAAATGCAAACGCAAAAGTCTATTCTAAGAACAAAGAAGTTTGCTAGGAACTAGTCAGTATATCATCTAGTGGTAATTAGAGGGAAAACTCATCCTCACATTACACATATCCTGGCACACTGAGAAATTCGGGCTTCATCCTTGCTCAAAGAGTGTTTTTGGATTTCCCACTTATCTCCTTTGGCCTTGGCACTATCGAGACATCAGGGTTATGTCCTTCTCAAAAGTCCTTCGGACACCCATCTATCTTCTTTTTGCCTCCATGAATAACATCAAAGGATATCTACCAGATCGATACTACTTAACTAATTCATAGACTTTCATTCATACTTATATACTTAGTTCCTCTTTGATCTAAGCATATTCTACTAATAACTTTGACTTCTTATGTTTACCCTTTGCAATGAGGAGAATCTGTAACCTCATACTATATGTAATCTTAGCACTTGGTTAGGAATACTTGTCCCCTAAGGAACTTCTCTGATTCCTTACCTTCTGGCTAAATGACCTCACGTCATATAACGTTACATTCTCAGATAAACATCACCAGTTCATTTCTCATACTTGTACCTAAACTCCACCTCATCACTCCTATCTCTTAAGTGATCTCTAACGCAACACTACGTTGCTGAGGTGTAAGGTACTTACCTATAGCAACCACTAGTCTTAGTTGCACTAAGGTTCTTTCTCTTCACATACATACTAGCTTAACTGACTAGTATGTGAAAAGCTTAGTGTTATGTTTAACTCTTACATAAACACCATCTTACTTTCCTATAGACTCGACTCATCCTAGTGAAAGAGTCTTTCTTAACTAATGCCTCAACTATCCTTGCTTAAGGACATAATGAGCATCTCTCTAAAACTTTGCATAATTAACTCAACTTTAACTAAAGTGAGTAATTCATGCATCTAACTTTCCTTTCTATCACACTTCTGGTAGTAGCTTATACTACACTTGTGTGCTAACTTACATATTCTAGTTTTATCTAGCTTTCCCTTCTATCACACGTCTGGTAGTAGCTTATACTACACTTGTATGCTTAAGGTTCCAAATACCTCTTTAACTATTCCAAACTCATGGAATGCTTAAGAACTTAACTTCCACACTTTGGTTAGTATCTAAGGAAGTAAATTCTCTTTATCTTGCATCTCTAACTCATCTTTACTAATACATGGGTTATTGCACATTTTTGCTCGACCTTATGATTATGACATCTTCTTAGTCATATTTCATCTTATTGTGTATTTAGCAATGCACCAAGTCTCACTTAACTAGAGACTTAGTACATAAACGTTCCCTCTTTGGAACCAATACACAATCTTGTCTCCACTCAAGTAACTCTAATACAAGAGTGGTTCTTACTTGCAACTCTTTGTTGCCTAAGGTTCTAGGTACCTTCCTAAGGTAATCCACTATTCTTGGATCTCCTAAGGTTCATACCTTTCTCATTCTCTACTAGAGTGCATACTAATACACTTGTCTTCATTGCACCATCTCATCACATCTTAAGTGATATCTAATGCAACACTAAGTTGCCTAAGGTGCAATGTCATTACTTAAAGCAAACCTTTCCTTTAGGATGCTTAAAAGCCTATGCTTTCTCATTCTTTGATGGGTAAGTATTTTCCACTTGAAAATACCCCCAAATGTGCCTTAACACACTTTAGGAAACATATATAAATGATCCCCTTTACTTTAGAACTTCAAAACATCCAAAAATAACATTTTGGAGTTTCAGGGTCTCACGCCGCGGCACGGCGTCTGCACGCCGCGGCGCCCTGTTCTCGAATGCTCTGTTTCGTGGTCTCGCGCCGCGGCATGCACCTTCTACGCCGCGGCGCTGATAGCAGAACAACAGTTCTGCAGAATGCGGTTTCTGCATAATTGGTTCAAAAACCAATTTCTAATCCTTTTCTCATGGATTCTAAGTGATTTCTAGCATTAATCTATGCCCTTTAACTTGTTGTAATCCTTTTACAACTTATAAATTCTCGTAGAGCATAAATCTAAGACCAGAATCACATAACTCCAACTATTTCTACAAATCCATTTTCTATGGATTCTATGGTTATTCTTAAGCCATAAATGGCCATCTAGCATTCTCTAAGCTTAAACTATCCTAACCTAGTCCTTGGAATCAAGAACCAAGTTAAGAACATGGATTTGGCTATCCAAACACCTATTTCCATTCAAAACCCCAATCTATATTCAAAGAAATCAAAGAGGGAGTAATGAATAGAAATCCCCTTACCTCTTGAAGACTTGAAGCCTTGAAGCTTGATCTTCCTCTTCCTCTCCTTCTTCCCTTCTTCCCCTTTCTCCTTCTTCTTCTCCCCTTTTCTTTCTTTCTTTTCTTTCTCTGGTTTTCGGTTCTGCCGAGGGAGAAGGGAGATATAAGGGGGTGGGACGTGGAGGTAATTACGGGAAAAGATTAACTTAAGTTTCTACACTGAAACTTATATCTGCTATGGACACCCGAATTACGCTAATTCGAGTTTCCCTGCTTCTAACAACTTTAGAATAAATCATAAGATTCATCTAAATTGTTGTTTCACAATTCTCATCATTTTCTATATCTGCTAGGGATCAATCCGGCATTAAAAGCACAACTTGTATGCCTAAAAATACCAAACTGACTCCGATTCTCTTGAAACTTTTTCCACATCTTACTTGGCTTATTTGTGACCTAGAAATAAACTCTCTATGTTTATTTCTCTTAACTTAGCAACTTATGCTATTATCTGAGTCATTTTAAGCCACTTTACAACTTCTATGTTGCAACTAAGTGCCTAAATGAACTCAGATTGTCACAAAACTTTACTGACATGCTAAACAAGTCAAATGCTACCTTCGGTAACCATTTACTAGTCTAACATGTACTTAAGGGTATTACAGGCTCCATAATGTGTCGAGCTTTCCCAAACAAGCTAAAAAAAGTTGTGCTAAAGTGGTTCTTTTCTCTCCCTCCCTAATCCATTAATGATTTCTCTGAATTGGTCTCGAGGACTCATTTTACCACGCGTAAGGCTCAACCCACGACCTTGGCTAGCCTTCTGAATTTTAGGCAAAATAAGGACAAATCACTTTGGGACTACATGACCAAGTTTAACAAAGAATTCTTAGATATCTGATACATGAACCTCGTTGTAGCAATGCATGTGATTATGGGAAGACTTTATCTTAGAGAGTTCACCAAATCGCTTGCAAAGAGACCCCTAGTGGACCTTGACGAACTAAAGAGCCAATTAGAAAAGTATATCAACATGGAGGAGGTCCTGTGACCTAAAAGCGAGGCACACCGAGAGTTAGAGGCACCTTGGAGGAAGGAAAAGAAGCCTAAGCTCAAGGGTCCTAGGAATCTACCAAGAGGACCACCACGGAAAAAAATTGATGACTACACCCCCTCATGGTCCCCCGAAGCAAAATCCTCAAACTGCCAAAGCCTAAGACCCTGAGACCTCAAGGACAATTTGACAAGTCTAAGTGCTGCAACTATCATCACACATATAGACACAACACGGAGGAGTGCGTTGACCCCTGAGATTCCACTGAGACCTTGATATGTCCCTAGAGGACCGCTCAGCACCTCGGAAGTGTGCCCGTCTTGCGAGGCAGGACTCCCCATAATAGGTAAGAGAAGTGTGATAATGAGGTCATGAGGACAATCAAAACCATCTTTAGAGGCTTTGTTGTACGCGGCCAGTCAAAATCTGCTAGGAAAAGCACTTGAGGGAGCTGCTCAAGGTATCTTCCTACATAATCTTCAAGAAGGGAAGTGGATCCCAGAGCACCCTAATTATAAGTTTCACTGATAAAGACATTGAAGGGATGATAGCGGGCCATGATGATCTGATGGTCATCATGGGATTATGGCTAATGCAAGGGTCAAAAGGATCTTTGTGGACCAAGGTAGCTTTGCAGACATCTTGTTCATGGACTACTTCTGAAACCTTGGACTCCCTTTGACTGACCTAAAGCCTTCTAATATAGACTTGATAGGGTTCTTAGAAGGAAAAGTGCAACCTGATGGATACATTGAATTATACCTTACCCTAGGACAAAGCTCCTCAGAAAACTACATTAGAGTCCTCAAAAAAATGGTAAAGGTGAAATTCTTAGGGATTGATTGTCCCTCTGTCTTTAATGCCATTTTAGGGGACCATCTTTGAGTGTCTTTGGAGCGATAATCTCTACACACCACCTCACCACGAAGTTCATATCGGACGATGATGAGATAATAGCTATGAAAGCAGACCAAGCCACGACCCGAAGTTGTTATAACGTTATCTTAAAAATTTCCATAGCTGAGTCTCAGTCTGGACAACATGGGAAAACAACTCATGAAGGGATCACAACCTGTGATGATGGTTGAACTCGACGTCAATGGTAAGACGAAGGAGCCGAAGGCACAACCTTATGGCTATCTAATTGAAGTCTAGCTCGGGTTAGGCCTAAAGCAAGTCACTAAGATTGGGGCAGGCCTCTCCGAGGAGGAAAGAGAAAGTTGACATCATTCCAACAAGAAAGCAAGGAACTTTTCACCTGGACTACAGCTGACATGCATGGCCTAGACACTAATTTCATCTGCCACTAGTTATCAGTCCCCCAATACCAAATTAGTATCATATAGGAAAAGAAATGTGGAGCTAGAACATCAAAAGCCTATAGAAGAGCAGGTCAAAGAATTTCTCAGTGCTAGACTCATAAGGAAAATGACCTACACTACTTGGATCTTAAATGTGGTTTTGGTTAGAAAGTATTTAAGGAAATGGTGTATGTGTGTTGACTACACGGAGCTTAATAAAGTCTATCCCAAGAACCCTTACCCTTTGCTAAACATTGACAAGTTAGTGGATGGTTCTTTTGGATACAAGTACTTGTCTTTCATGGATGCATATTTTGGATACAATTAAATCCTAATGCACTTGAAAGATAAGGAAAAGACAACCTTTATTATAGAGAGGGCGAGTTATTGCTACAGGGTGATGCCCTTTGGCTTGAAGAATGCAGGAGTCACTTACCAAAGGATGATGAACAAGGTTTTTGAAGAGAGAATTAGAAATGTGATGGAAGTGTACATAGATGATATGATTGTCAATACCCCAACCATGGGTAACCATGCTTCTGACCTTATAGAGGTCTTTACACAACTATAGAAGCAAGACACGAGGTTGAATCTAGAGAAATGTGTGTTTAGGGTCCAAGTTGAAAAGTTTTTGGGGTTCATATTGACCCATAGGGGATAAAGGCTAACCCAAAAAAATGTCAAGCAATCATCGATATGCAGAGCCCCAACACAATAGAAAAAATCTAGCAGCTTACAAGACGAATAACAATGCTCTTAAGATTTGTCGTAAAGTCATGACAGAAAGCTTTACCCTTCTTCAAGCTTCTAAAGAAGGGAAAAGACTTTGTGCGGACTTTGAAGTGCGAAGAAGCTTTCCAAAATTTGAAGACCGCATCTTCTACACATCCTATTTTGACCAAGCAAAATGACAGAGAAGTCATATATCTTTATCTATCAGTTCGTGAAGAAGCAGTAAGTTCGGTCTTTATTCAGGAAACGGAGGCTGGCTAGAAGCCTATTTATTTTGTGAGCAAAGTGATACAATGACCTGAACTCCACTATAAAAAAATTAAGAAACTAGTCTTTGCACTACTAATATCGGCTAGAGGGTTGAGGCAATATTTTCAATGTCATCCCATTGTGGTGAGAATAAACTAGCTTATTAGAAAAGTACTACATAGACCTAAGCTCATAGAAAGAATGTTGTGGAGCTTACTAAGTTCGGAAGAGGGAGCCCCGTCAAGCCATAAAGGCGCAAGCTCTACCCAATTTCATGGCAGAATTCACCTATTGCTCAACCTACAATGATGTAGAATGATGGACAATCTATGTCAATAGAGCCTCGAAGTCGAAGGGAAACGGAGTGGGAATCATCTTAGAGTACACAAATGGAGTAACAATTGAGCAATCCTTGAGATTCGAATTCCTTACCTGGAACAATCATGCCAAATATGAAGTAATGATAATGGAGCTCCTCATGGTAAAAGATCTTGGAGCATCAAAAGTCAAGCTTTGCAATGATTCCCAATTGGTAACATCCCAGGTCCGGCGGGAATACTAGGCTAAAGATCCATAACTACAAAAATACTTGATAAAGGTGAAGCAATTGATGGAATGGTTCTCCAAGGTTGTGATAAATCCTATTCTTCGAAAAAAAAACTCTAGGGCGGATATCCTGTCCAAACTAGCAAGCACTAAAAGCCCCAGGAATAATAGGTATGTTATCTAAGAAGCCCTATCCACTCCTAGCATATTGGAGCCTGAGGTCGTGATGCCAGTAAACGAGAACAGTTAGTTAAAATCAATTGTAGACTATATATGCGATGGAATGCTCCCCTAAGATCTTAAAAAAGCCAAAAAGGTCATTAGGATGTCCGTGTGGCATGTCTTAGTAGATAATGGGATCTATTGTCAAGGCTTTTCACTCCCTTTACTCAAGTACCTTACCGTCGCGAAGGATACTATGGCTAACATTTGGGGGATCAACCTTGGCCAGAAAAACGTTGTGAGTAGGATACTACTAGCCTACTATGACAATGGACATGATGGCCTATATGTCCAAAATTGTGACAAGTGTTAAAGGTTCTTCGACATCTAAACTACTCTCCTTGAAGAACTCTCCATTATAGTAGTTTCATGGCCTTTTTGAAAATGGGGCTTAAACCTATTAGGGTCTTTTCCCTAGGTACTTGGCCAGCTAAAATATTTGGTAGTGGCTATTGATTATTTCACAAAATGGATTAAAGTAGAAACACTGATAACTATCACTGTAGAAAATATGAAGAAACTCCTAAAGAAGAACATCATTTATAGATTTAGGATTCTGGAGTCCATCATCATAGATAATTGAATCCAACTCACAGAAAAGAAGTTTAAGGAAGCATGCTCCGACCTCCACATCAAGCAACACTTCATCTCTATAGAGCACTAATCGAACGCCGAACTCAATCAAAATTGTAATTGAGTTATGCCTATGACTTGTAGCATAGGAAACAACATTGGATCGTCTCTTAAGGATTTTAGTTACAATTTAATCAAATCAAGCCGAGATTGGGGGGTTTGGTAAGATTAAAAATGCACAAACAGAAACAGAATTCAATTTAAAGGATAAAATAGAATTAATAAAGCAACCAATCCAAGAGAATTAACCAATCTTGATTTTAATCCATCCTTGATTATTATAGGTTCATTCAATTATCAATCAAGTCCTTGGTCTTAGATCACTTCAATATGCCTCTCAATGATCCATGGATCTTCTACTAGAAACGCTTACAGAATTCAATTAATTGAGGTTAGACAAATTAAGCATCCATCTGAAACCCAAATTAACTTAAAAGCCAAGATCCAACCAAGTTCAACATTTCATCAAACGCCTTCAATGTCTTGTTTAATCTCTGAGTTCATCTCTTTGCACATGATTATTAAGTAATTAACATATGGAAATTCCAATCAAATAACCAGAATTAACAAAGAGAAAAAGAAGAAGAGAAACTTGATTAATAGATGAATGTAAACAATTAAAGCAGAATCTCAAGATTAAGCATCAAGTATTGTTCAATCTCTTGGATTGATTTAAAGGCCCTACCCCTCTATTAGAGGTGGCAAAACGGGCCAACCCGCCCCGTCCCGTCTCAACCTGCCAAAATGCAGGACGGGTTAGGTTAGTCCGTTTTGAAAATTGGGTTGGAAAAGTCAACCCACACTATTTTAAAGTGGGTTGAGCCGCATAAAAGATAAAATGAGAAAATTTGGGTGGGTTGGTGGGTCAACCCACTTAACCCGCCTAAAAAATAAAAAAAATGTATAAAAAAAATACTATAAAAGGAAACACAAAAATAGTGAGTCATGGTCCTCACTCATGGAAAGAGTAGATGTAGATCTGGAATAGAAAGAAAAGACTAAAAAAAGTAAAAAGAAAATAGTTAAAAAAAAAAAAATGGAAATGTTTTAAAAAAAATAACCTAACAAGTTGACTCAAGACCAACCCGCTTAACACTGCGGGTTAAGCGGGGCGGGTTGTACGGGTTAGAAAATGAAAATGGGTTCAAACATTGAACCTAACCCCCTTAAAAATAACGAATTGGAGAGTCAATCCAATGGGTTGAACCCGTTTTGCCAGCTCTACCCTCCATGAGAAAGGGGGAACTTAGAAAAATAAAAGAAGGGAAAACAAAAATCTAGAGAGATGGAGGAGGAAAGAGTTCTAGAGAGATGAAGAAAAGTGTAAAATGAGAGGTGCCTCGATTTATACCTTCTAACCCTCTAAACTACTCCCTATTTTGGCTTCACATAATTAAAAACCCATTAATTACAAACTTAGGTCCATTATGAGCAATTGGGCCTAAACCCTAAGCAATTTGGAGGTCTACAACTCAAGTTATGATCAAAACAATATCAAAGGGTCTCTAAACTCGTATTCTGACTTCCAGGCCTAATTAGGTCCACTAGACATTCGATTGAGAGTTCGAACTCTTCATCAAAGTTGTAAAAATTCCTCTTAGCTTTCCTACAAAGTAAAATCCATAATTTTTAGATATCTAGAACTCAAGTTATGGCCGAAATACATAAATAACTTCAAAACTCATTAATGTTAGAAAAAATCAATTAGGCCCAATTTGAGCCCAAACTTACAAAACATGACCAAGCTTAATCAATTAAGTGCATGGAGAGTGTAAATAACTAAAAATGAGGGTTTATTAATGTATAAAATATGTAATTATCAAATTCTCCCGCACTTAGCTTGTTGCACTCCTGGGTAAAACATATAAGACCAAAACTAGGGAGTAATGAAAAATAAAAAAAAAATCAAAAGTTAAAACTCTAAAAGACTAAATTTTCAATGATATCCAAGAATGCAAAAGTTTACAAGCAAGAAGAGCAACCAAAGATTCAAGGGAATCAAAACATTCATGAGGTAACATTTCTTCATATCTCAAATCAACAAGCAAGGTATCTTCAATTTGAAAAACATGAATCAAGAATGATAGATACTCACAAGATACACTCTCAATCCCTCAAGTGTTTACAAGGTAAGTATTTTACTCAATTCAACTCATGAAAATTGCACTACCATAAGCTTACTTATCTTCTACTCTCCACTACTCAAACACATGCACGCAAAAATCAAGAGGACTTTATTCAAGGTTGTAATGGGGCCAAGGTAAGGGAATGAAACAATATAGATATGACAAGCTAAGTACCCAAGAGAATAAAAAAAACATTGGGGAGGAACTCAATTGACAAGTGACAAGCATGAAATTTTACCCCCAATTCCATATTATGCATATTCTCTTTACATATTTATTCTCTTATTTATTATTTTTAATTTTTATTTCTTTTCTTTCACAACCTTTCTTGCATTTGTTCTTTTTCTCTTCATTTTTTTATGATTTTCAATTTTTTTTTACCAATCACCTTGCATATTACACATCAATTTGCACAACCCCCACACTTGAACTATTAATTGCTCAGAAGCAAAAGAGCTCCTCAAATGAAAATGAACCAATGCTCTCACATTCCCTAAGGTAAGGTAAAAACATAGTTTTTCACAAAGGTATATAATGAGCTAAGACAAAGAATAGGTAAATAGGCTCAAAGGGGTTAATCAAAGGGAAATAATGCAAGGTTGGCTATTTGGCCCAAGTAGCTAATTCAAGAAAGAATACATCAATCATGTTTACGCATACAAGTGAAATGTAGCCTAAAAAAGAATGAAAGCAAGTTCTAGAGTGATAAATTGCCATGAGTGAAAATCACACAAGAAAGAAGAGAATGATGCAATGTTAAATCTACCAATAGGCTCAAAATCTCACAAGGTATGCGTTCATCAAACTCAATCCACCAATTCAAACATCCACCACCAAGCATGTCAAATTCAAGAAGGAAGAAAATTCATTCAATCATGCTATGGAACCTTGAATTTTAATTGTCTCAAACTCTTAAACTTCACAAACTCCAAAACATCATTGGAAAATAATTAAAAACAGAAACACATTTTTATTTTTATTTTTAAAATAGAAAAAATAAAATTTAAAAATAGCAAAAATAGCAAAAATAGCAAAAACAACAAAAATAGAAAATCGAAACAAAAAATAGAAAATAACAAAGAAAATTTTACAAAGAAAACAAAAAATAGAAACAAAAATAGAAACAAGAGAATTTAGCAACAACAAAAAATCAACACAACAAAAAATTAAAAACATAATTAGGAAAACAAAAATAAAAATAGCAAATTATCTAGCAAAAATAACAGAATGAAGAAAAACAAACAGAATGCAGAAACAACAAACAACATGCTAAAATCTCTCCCCCACACTTAAATTTTGCATTGCCCTTAATGTAAAGCTCAAAAATCATTAGCAAACCATCAATAGCATCAACAAGTATGACTCAAACAAAATAAAATAGAGGGGAAAGAAACATCCTTATCAAGTGGGGAGACTTCTACCAGGGTCTCATTGCTTGAATTGGAATGACCAACTTATGCTTGAAGCATCATGAGAGCTTCCACTGGGGTCCCATTGAACTTCTTTAATTTTCTTGGATTCACCACTAGAATGCAATGTGTTTACTTCATCAACTTCATTTTCCTTGTTTATGTTGGACCATGGCCCAAAAACAAAATCCACTGTAGTAGTGACCGCTATCTGGTGCTCTTCTCCCTTCTCTGAAAATTCTTCAATGGCCTTTAACACCACCTCCCCTTGTGTTTCAAATTCTACAACTGCATGAAGAACATTATTGATAGACCTATTACGATCAGTCCCTGCATAAATAAAATCATCAGCTCGCAGGAATGTAGAAATTTCAGCATAAATACATATATCATATCATCATCATAATCAGTACATGATGGTTAGAATTATTAAAACCAATTAAATCAAGAAATCTACCACACAACTCATCAAAAGCTTCCTCAAACTCAACTAAATTAGTAAGTAAATCAATATGAAAAACAGAATGCTCCTCCACGGGATGCTTTATAGCATAAAAAATGTTAAACTGAACAATAGAGTTCATGCATGCACATCTATTTTGGTTCTTACTGTTTTGAGGAATGGCCTCCCTGAAATGAGTGGGGCCTTGATGGATGGTGACTTCCCTTCCATCTCCATACTATAAAAATCTATAGAAAAAATCAATTCATCAACCTTTACCAACACATCTTCAATCAACCCGACTGGATGCGCAGTACTTCTATTAGCCAACTAAATCACAACACCTGTAGAATGCAAAGGGCCAAGTCCAAGAGAATTAAAAATAGACATAGGCATTACATTAATAGAAACACCTAAATGTAGCATGGCATGCTCAAATTTGTAATTGCCAGTAACACATGGAATTGTAAAAGTCCTTAGATCCTTACATTTCTGTGACATACTTGGTTGAATCATTGTAAAAATATTTCTGCTCATACTAATCTTCTTTGTACCCTTAAGTCTTCTCTTATGAGTACACAACTCCTTGAGGATATCTCATTATTTTTTCAAGAAAAGAAACGACCATATTCATATTAATTACGTGATTTAATTCTTCCAACGGCTATTTTCTTTAAGAACTCTATAAATAGAGACCTTGGGTCACCTTTGCAAGCTGCCTATCTATCTGAATCAATCCTTGCTTGCTTTAACACTTGATTTATAATTTTCTCATATTTCTTATGCTCTTTTCACCAAAAACTTTGAGATATCCAAAAGGACTTCGTACAAAAAGACTCTAAGTCCTAAAACTAATCTTTAAGTTCTTGGACTTAGTCTTCCTTTCATCTTCATGTTTGTTATCATCAAAACCATTCTTCAATGACTCGTAGCCAATCACATTGCATACTTTGGAATCTGCTTGATTGCATCCAGGAGGGATCCACCTTCTTGAATGTCTCCATGACTTCTCTTTCCATTTCTACTTACACTGTTTGCTTGGACTGTGTGACTTTATTTGAGAAGGGTAGTGGAATGGCCAAATTTGAATTCTTTGCACATTTCTTTAGTGTCACAGATTTATGCACTGAGCTATTTATTTTCTATGAATTTTGTTATTTCTGGTCTATCTCAGGTTGCTGCTCAGGTTGCTGAATTAGTTGACTAGGACCATCAACTTCTCTGCCACCTCTCAAGGTAATGACACTTACATTGCCTCTTGGGTTATTAACTATTTGTGAAAGCAATTGGCTCGATCCTTGACTTTTCAACTCACTCATAGTGATTGCCAGCTGCCCAATCTGAGTTTGCAAGTTCTGAATGGTGGCATTGATATTCTGCTAGAACTGAATGTTATTTGTGGCCATCTGTTTCATCAAATCTTCTAATGATGGCTTGACTGGAGTGGCTGCTGGACTTGGCAGTAGGAGGGGCTGCTGCATAGGTGGCTACACAGTTTGTTGTTGTCTGAATACAGGTGGTTAGTATTTGTTACTGGGACTTATAGCTTGGTATCTAAATTGCTGATGCCGTTGGTGGGGCTGTTGTTGCTTACCAGAATTCCCATATCTCAGGTTGGGATAGTCCCTCTAGCCAGGGTTATAAGTACTCAAAAATGGATCATATATGGGTTGTTGGGGCTGCTTATATTGGGGTCTACCAAGAAAAATGCCTACTACAGCAACAAGGTAGGCTTGATTGGCAGAATTCTCTTCCTGAAGTGCTGGACAAGCATCTGTAGGATGAGATAGACAAGAGCAAATTCCACACACAGTTACAACCATTTGCATAAGTGGTTGCTATCCCACTGCTAACTGCCTCACCAAAGAAGTCAATTCATCCAATCTATGTTCCATTCTCTGTTGGTCTACATGAGACACTTGAACCTCATTAACTCCTCTAGTTAAGGTGATGATTCGTGTGCCAAACTGTTGGGGGGTTATCTGTCATGTTTGCTATCAAATCTCTTACTGCAACATGGGTCTTGTCTATTAAGGCTTCTCCACTAGCAGCATCAAATCATGCTTCTCTCCATTGGCATCAGTCCCTCATAAAAGTACTAGATCAACAACTGACCACTGATTTGGTGGTGTGGATAACTTAAACTCAACTTCTCTATTCTTTCTCAATACTCATACAAAGTTTCACCAGAAATCTTTCTAATGCCATATATATCCTTCCTAATTGTAGTAGCTCTGAAGGTAGGGAAAAACTTCTCTAAAACAGTCTCTTCATATCATTCTAGCAAGTTACAGAACCTGGTGAAAGATAATAAAGCTAGTCCTTAGCTGCATCAACAAGGGAGAAGGGAAATACCCTCAGCTTGATGTGTTCTTCATGGATGTCTTGTGGTCTTAGGTTGAGCACACAACATGGCACTCCTTCAAATGCTTATGGGGATCCTCACCTACAAGTCAATCAAACTTAGGCAGCAAATGGATTAGTCCAGACTTTAGTTCAAAGTCAGCATCAATCTCAGGATACTAAATGCATAATGGTTAATAGGTGGCATTAGGGGCAACAAGCTATTTAAGAGTCCTATTATGCATGTTATCAGCCATAATTGCAAAATCACTTAAACTCTCAGATTCAATGACAGATTCAATGTTAAAATTAAATGAAGAATCAATTCTTTGACTAAGCTTACGAGCTCTTATCAATGCATGCAAAGCCTTATTAATCTCAGGATCAAAATCAAACAAGTTATTAGAATTAGACCTAGTCATGCACTAATTAAGGCTACAAAGGTGTCAGAATGCCAAAAACTCAAGAACACACAAATCTGCACTATAGAAATGGCTAGAAAAAAAAACATATCAAATGAATTTTAAAATTCATGAGACCACCACAGGATGAAAACTACACTTTTTTAGAAAATTATCATGCAGAGAAAATATTTCAAAAATTGAAAAAGTGGCAAAAACCCCTATCAGGTCATTCTGAGATACCAAAATAATTACTTTAATTACCGTGTTATCCCCAGTTTTCTCAAAAACCCTATCATATGATGGAATTTGGTTAAAATTCGAGGAGATGATCTTAGGATCTGTTTGCGTAGAATGGTGATTTAACACTGGGGACCAAGTTTTAGCTCAAAACTCCATAGTCAAAATTGCACTAGTCTCCCCTGCACCAGGAAAAAAACAGAAACTAGGTGAAAAAGTGCTAAATAGGTATGAAACAGTGTTAGGCAGTTGGGAACACGTCCAAAATGATTGAATGGCACTTATAATGAGATCTTGCAATGCAATTGTCAATAAAGGTAGTAAAATGATGGTTAAGAGCAACAAAAACCAATGGAACAATAACCAAGCAGCAGAATTGCAATGCAACAGGTAATTGAACAATTGTGTTAGTGTTGCAGCAAAATTATCAATTGTGTTATGTTATGTAATGCAATTGTAAGGAAATCATGCAATGCATAGTAACAGAATGCAATGCAATGTAGCATAATCCAATGCAACAGTAACCAGAAGTATGCAGCAAAATTCAGAATGCAACAAAGTTGTGCAATTGAAAAAGAGTTAATTGTTAGTAAAAACAAGAGTTAGTAATGGCACTCAATATGATTAGAGTACAACTAAAGATCCCGGGCAACGACGCCAAAATTTTGACCGGGTGCCGAACTCAATCAAAATTGTAAATGAGTTATGCATATAGCTTGTAGCATAGGAAACAACATTGGATCGTCTCTCAAGGATTTTAATTACAATTTAATCAAATCAAGCCGAGATTGGAGGGGTTTGGCAAGATTAAAAACGCACAAACAGAAACATAATTCAATTTAAAGGATAAAATAGAATTAATAAAGTAACCAATCTAAGAGAATTAACCAATCTTGATTTTAATCCATCCTTGATTATTATAGGTCCATTCAATTATCAATCAAGTCCTTGGTCTTAGATCACTTCAAGACGCCTCTCAATGATCCACAGATCTTCTACTAGAAATGCTTCCAGAATTCAATTAATTGAGGTTAGACAAATTAAATATCCATTTGAAACCCAATTAACTTAAAAGCCAAGATCCAACCAAGTTAAACATTTCATCAAATACCTTCAATGCCTTATTTAATATTTGATTTCATCTCTTTGCACATGATAATTAAGCAATTAGCATATGGAAATTCCAATCAAACAACCAGAATGAACAAAGAGAAGAAGAAGAAGAGAAACTTGAATAATAGATGAATGTAAATAATTAAAGTAGAATCTCAAGATTAAGCATCAAGTATTGTTCAATCTCTTGGATTGATTTAAAGACCCTACCCCTCCATGAGAAGGGGACAACTCAGAAAAATAAAAGAAGGGAAAAAGAAAAATCTAGAGAGAAGGAGGAGGAAAGAGTTCTACAAAGAGAAAGAAAAGTGTGAGTGAGAGGTACCTCGATTTTTACCTTCTAACCCCCTAAACTACTCCCTATTTTGGCTTCACATAATTAAAATTCCATTAATGACAAAGTTAGGTCTATTATGAGCAATTGGGCCCAAACCCTAAGCAATTTGGAGGTCTAAAACCCAAGTTATGATCAAAACAATATGAAAGGGTCTCTAAACTTGTATTCTAACTTCTAGGCCCAATTAGGTTCACTAGACATCCGATTAAAACTTCGAGTTCTGCATCAAAGTTGTAGAAGTTCCTCTTAACTTTCCTACAAGGTAAAATCCATAATTTTTAGATATCTAAAACTCAAGTTATGGCCGAAATATAGAAACAACGTCAAAACTCATTAATGCTGAAAAAATTAATTAGGCCCAATTTGAGCCCAAACATACAAAACATGACCAAGCTCAATCAATTAAGTGCATGGAGAGTGTAAATGACTAAAAATGAGGATTTATCAATGTATAAAATATGTGATTATCAAGCACCCCAAGTTAACAGACAAACTAAAGTAGCAAAGAAGGTGATCCTCCGAGGTTTGAAGCGGAGGCTTAAAGACACCAAAGGATAATAGGCTGAACAGTTAGGGCATATGCTTTAGGCATATCAGACCACACTTCACACAGCCACAAGAGAGACCCATTTCAAACTCATTTATAGCTGTGAAGCTATGATTCCTGTGCAGATAGGGAAACGAAGTAGGAGACTCGAACATTTCCCTGAAGACCACAATAATGGGTCTCTATGAGAGGAATTAGACCTCATTGAGGAGCAACGTCATATCACCCATAATAGAGAAGTTACTTTCAAACTCTGAAATGCCAAACAATACAACAAGTAAGTCTCTCCGCGAAAGTTTAAAGTAGGGGACCTCGTTCTGTGGAAGGCAGCAATTGGAGGGCGAAACGTAATGGAAGGGAAGTTAGCACCTAACTGAGAAAGCCCATACCGAATTACGAAGGTGTTGGAGAAAAGAGCCTACAAGATCACTAACCACTTTGGAAAAGAGCTACCTAGATCTTGGCACGTATCTAAATTGAAGAGATGCTATAGTTGAATGTAAATGGTGTCCTCATTTTTATAAATGGAAAAAATAGTTACAAGTAAAGGAATTATGGAGGAATTTTCAGTATAGTCTTTCACCAAAACCCTTATTTTGCTAAACACCCTCAACAGTGCTAAAGGAACATTAGATACCTAAAACATGAAGAAAGATAGCCAATTATAGGACTACGAATCTTAATTTAGGCAAAATGCTAAAGGGACTTTTGATCCCTAAAGTAAGAGTAGCCAAGTTTGAGACCACAGATCCTAACTTAGGCAAAATACTAAAAGGGCTTTCGATGCCTAAAGTAGGAGTAGCCAAGTTCAAGACCACAAATCCTAACTTAGGCGGCATGCCAAAAGGATGTTAGATCCCTTAAGTAGTAGTAGCCAAGTTCGGGACCCAACTTAGGCAAAATGCTAAAAGAACTTTATATCCCTAAAGTAAGAGTAGCCAAGTTCGGGGCCATGGATCCTAACTTAGATAGCATGCCATATGGATATTAGATCCCTAAAGCACAAAATGTTAAGTTTGGGACCACGAATCCCAACTTAGGAAGTGTACTAAAGGGATGTTGGATCCTTAAAGCACATGTAGCCAAGTACAGGACCATAGATTCCAATTTAGGCCATGTTGTAAGATGAGGACCATTGGACCCTAAGGTATGTAATCTAAGATGATTATCATAAACAATTGCAAAGAAATACTAACAATGAATAAAATCACGAATAAAATTCAAGTTAAGGTCCTGAAAATAGTGGGTTGCACATGTCTCTACAAAATAAAAGCCTAATCAGGGGCCAAAATAAAGCAAAAAAAAATAAGAAAAGCAAGGCCTAATCCTTTTCTGTCGACTCTAGAGTTTAGATGACCATTAGCGGCGTTTATGGCCGCATCCTCGGCCTAAGTGCCATCATCGTCCTCATCATATTCCTTGCTAACATCAACAATCTGGCCATCTACCATGGCTTTCAGATGGTCAACATTCATAAAGTTAGGGACGTCGAGGTACAGGACAAAAAATTGGGCTAGAGCATTTTTGAAAGACTACTAGTTAGCATTGTTCTAGCCTGCTAAGTAGTTGTCCCTCTCAGCCTCTAGGACTCTACTCACTTTGGCCCAAGCCTTGCACTTATCCTCCAGCTATTTCTTGTGCTGCACCACCCGGGACTCCATACCTCCTAGGCTAAGAAACTTAGCCTCTAGATATTTCACTTTAGCCTCAAATTCATTGGACTTAGCCACAAGGTCCTTTGTCCATGTCTTCCAGCTCTCCTCCATGATCCCCTCTTCTTTCACGTTTGCCTCGATCATCTTCAGGTCATTCTTGATGACAGTCAAGCTCCCCTTGAGCTCTTTTTTCTCCTCTTCCCAAACAACACTTTTCTGTTGAAGTGCCCTAAAGTCGACTTCCAGCACTGACATCTTCTTGGTGTACAGTATTTCCTCCAAGTACCTGACAATGGAAGTGGATTGAAGGTTAACCTTCTGGAGCTTCAGGAGGAGTTCGAAGGGCAAAAATTGTTCCAACACCGCCATGTCGTCCTTCGTCTAAAGGAACATGTCCACATGACCACGAATGTCGAATCTGCTGCTCTAGATAGACGTAGAGGAAGATGGGGTCAGTGAGATCAACAAGATCGGGACCAACATGATCCCTGTCTTTAGCTGAATTGTCCATCACATCATCAACATCAATAATGGGCTATTAGTTGTTGCTTGTTTCAAGTGGCACCTATCGGCCTGCTCTATGGGTTTTCTTTTTCAGGTGAGAGTAGCTAGTGCCAAAGAAGAACGTATGAAGGTAGTTTCCTTGGACACCACCTCCTGAGAGGCGCTAGTGGCCTCCTTGATCCCAGAATTTATTTGGGTGGCCTCGAAGGATGAGAGTGGAGCAATGCCTTTGGTAGCGGCCTGCCTCTTAAGGACTATTTTTAGGTCCTTAAGGCTATCAACGGTTGCTATGCTATTTGTAAAGAAAAGAAACTAAAAGGGTTCATGGTCAATATTAGTATAAAAATGATAACAAAGAAGTACTAAAGTACTAATGTAAGAAAACATTCAACAAAAGTCTGAAATCTACCTCAAACCATAGTTTTTACCTAATAGCACCTTGACTTTGATCTCGTCCCAACTAATCAGTTAAGAACATTTGAAGTTATATACCTTGATCACTTCCACCAAGAAGTTAAATGTATCTTTGTTGAGGTTGGATATCTAACGCCACCTAATTTTCAGTTGCTGCTTGCTATTGTAGTGCTAATTCCAGAACAAGTGGTTCTTCGACACCTTATCTGGGTTCAAATAGAATAGAAGGTGGCCAGGAGCATTCTTCACCTTAAAGAACATCTCCTTGAAGTCCTTATAGGCCTTGTCAAAGAGTTTGAAGCACTTGTATCCTTGGTAGTTCCTAATAGTGATCCATGCCAGCCTGCTACCATCCGTCGATGCGAGCACGTCGAACATATTGAAGAAAGTGTCGATGAAGGTCGAGACCCCGAAGTGCTAGCAGACGATCTAAATGATCAGACCTAGGCCCAACTGTTGCAGTGGAGTTGAGAAGGGGCAACCTAGATCTGGTTGAGCACGCCTATTTGGAACTCTGAGGAAAGGAGCTGAAGTATGAGATATATAAAAACGTCTTTGTACACATACATAAAGTACGTCCTTGTCTTTCATTGGCTACATATCCTCTTATGCTCGGCACACAAGACGCATAGGTACTTCACTTAATCCTCTCTAACCTTTGTCATGGCCATGTATCTTCAGAGGTCCTTGTAGTGAACCCAAGAATAAAGTGACGCATCTTGAGGTGGAGGGTACTCCTTCTACCATTGCTCGAGCATGAATTTCTTCTTACTCATGATATCAAATTCCGGAGCATAGATGACTAAACCTACAAAGGTCAAAGATCCGTCAATTTTGCTATTAATAGGCCCGAGAAACCTTTGCAAATCCTTTTTGACCTTAGAGTATGGGTGGTATCCTATGAAGGATATCTTCAAGCCTATTAGCGGCAAAATGCCTGCTACCTCGAGTTTGAAACGTGGTAGTCTCAGGCTGCCTCTGCACCCTTAAGGGTCGAAAACTCCTTTGGGCCTTCCCCCGCTTGAAGGTGAAGATTGCTCTAGAATCTTCAGAAAATACCTTTCTTCTCCACTACTCCCCAACTTCTTAATTCTAACCATAGTGTAGAAATAGAAAATAGGGGAAATATCTTTAGCGGGTGTTGAAGATGTTCAGGGAGAAACCCATTGGAAGTTGTAGTGAGCTATCGTGCACAGTGATGGGAGACTACTGTGATTCGCCAGAAAAGGGAGAAAACAAAGGCTCTGGAAGAAGCTTAAGAGACAAAGAGAGTAGAAAGTGAGAAATTGCTCCCCTTACCCCTAATTTATAGCCAAGCATCAGCACCAAATGCCACCCACGTCTGGGAGTAAAATGGGAAATATTTCAAATTTGAAATAATTACCAAGTGCAAAAACCAAGCTACGATTACCTGCAAGCGAGCCCCATTGTGCCACATGGAAAAAATGTTACAATTAAATAGGCAAAAAGGTGTCAGCTTAGTGGGGGGAACATCTTGGGCAAGCCAAAGTTTGCACCATTGCCTAGCACGGACCACTCATGCAATAAATGACAGCCTATAGCCAGTACATCTTACCCCTAATATCCGAAGTTGGTACCATGGAGGGGAATTCGCGACTCCTTTTACTAGATATTTACATGCCCTGGAGTTCGTGTTCAGTCACTAAGAAAGCTTGGTCCTATAGGACTCATAACATCACAAAACAAAGTTTTCGACCTTGGTCTAAACCCCTTAATAACAAAGCTCAGCAGTATGATAACCATCAAAGCACCGACCTAGGGGCAATGTTTATAACCAGTGTTTAGGCCCAATAAAGCCAAGCCTAATATCTAATAAGACAAGAACCTCATTTACCTAACAAAAGGATTATTTCCCCTAGGGAAACTAATCATAGGCTAGTACATAGGCCAAGGAAAGTGTTGGGAAGTTTTCCCTCACCTCCTGAAATGACCAATCTACCCACACTCACTACTTGGTCTCCAAGACTCTCTCCCTCCTATAAATAGCTCACTGTAGCTTTATGATAAGGATCATTTCTTATACTCTACCAACTTAAGCCCTAACTTACTCGAGCATTGGAGTGTCTTGCAGGAATACAATGTCACGCCTCTTATCCTATATAGTCCCCCTTAAGCATATTAGGGCGAACCAAATATAATAGAGTTCATCACTAATACCCCTTATGTCTCATGTATAGGGTTAACTAAATTCCTTGCTTATTTTAATCATTTTTTATTTTAACTTTATTAGTTCATTTACATGGTCCAATTAATCCCTAAATGTTTAAAACATATTTCCTACACAACCTTAAAACTAATATATTACATTTACAATTCTGCTTAAGGAATTAATTAAGTTCTTTACAAATAAATCCAAGTAAAACAATTCACATAAGAGAAATCTTCCACATTAATAATTGACTCAGTCTATCTTCAATTCCTATAATACTTCCATAGCTGATATCCAACAGTCAATCATAACTAATCTACTATCAGCTTAATCTCTGGAACATCTTGGCATACATAAATAAGGTGAGAATTTTAGTAATTCTCAATAAGCAAATCATAAACAGTGTGTTTCCATTACATTTCGATAAGCTTAATCGACAGTGTGATCTCAAAATCTCAATTTAGGGAAGAGAGTTTCCTCTTATTGGCTCTCTATTTTCATACAATGTTTGGATTTGTGATTGCAAATGTCAAGTTGACGAAATGCAAAACACTAGTAACATTTATAAGAAATAGTAACTTGGTTGAATTAAAAATAAGGAGTGTAACTTACAGACTAGTAAGTATAACAACAATTAACAAAACAACAAAAAAGAAAAAGTACTGAAGAACTAAATAAACAAAAGTCAAATTTCTGGAAAAAGTAAAGACGCTTAAGAGATTATTTTGTTGTTATGTATGTGAGGAGTGGTGAGTGTCAAGCCCAGACTTTGTCTTCAATTTTGCTATTTATACTACAGTGACTCCCGCTTCTCTTTGAATTTGAAAATCCTTTAATTTGGGCCCCTTCTTGCTAACTACTACAATGTCATTCAGAATTATCCTTTATACTTGTAGTCCACTTCTATATATTTGGCAGTTACAAATAGTTTTTTAGTAATTTCTAGAAGTTCTGACTAGGTAATGCATCTTTGCATTTGGTCGATAGGTTTCTACTATTCGTTGACTTCTTTCTTGTGTTGAACCTTTCTTTCTAACGTCAACTTCCTTGTTTTTTCGATTTCTCTATCATATGGTCTTTTATTTGAAACTTCCTTGCAACTTGTATCTATTCTCTCATGTTACTAGGTTTTACCCAAAAAAAAATCCTCAATATATGCCCCCCACAAGTGTTGCATTTTACTCAGTTTGAGTGGAAAAGGTTATAATTGTTGCCATCTAGTTAGCTTCATAAGATATACAACTTCTGGGAACTAAATCCCACAATGCTATTAACTGCTGACTTTGACCTCCACCAATGGCCATCTAATAGTTCCATCTATAAATAGCCATTCTTTTTTAAACATAGCCTTCAACAAAGGACTATTCGTATCCCATAAACTTTGTGAATAACCTTTACTCCTTACCTGGTTTTTATCCTCTTAGAGAAATAATTTGATCTTGGTCATCTTACGACTAAGTCATAAACACTTCTTGCAAGGATCCCTTTTTCATTCAAAGTTCCTTGCTGACACTAGCCTGGTACCTTGCTTTGCCACCTTCCTTTTTTATCCGAATTGTACTTCAAGAGTGTTGTGTTCTAAGACTAGTGGGACTAGACATTAGACCATGCTTTGGCTCCACTAGGATAGTCGAATTTGCGATTTGTTTCATCACCCTTTCGGACGCGAATCATAATCCGGATTGCTTTCAAAGAATAGTCTAGTGTCTAGTTCTCCTATTCTTTTGAATGCAAGGTCTTCGCTGTCTTCTTGGACTTCAGGCAACTTGAACATAGTTCCTCTCCAATAAAAACCATCCCTAATGAATGCTTGGTTTATTCCCACCAATTTACTTATTAAAAACAACCTTTATAATTTTTGGCCGATTTAAGTAAGCTTGCAATCGTAAGGCTCAAATGACCAAGTCTCTTATTCCCAAAGGTGAGATTTATAACATCATTCCCTTACTTAAACCTTGATCAGGTTAGATAGGTAGAGATTCTATGCTCTCCACTAATTAGCATATGGCAGAACTTAATGTTTTAGCTAACTTGACCAAATTCCTGAACAAGTTTGAATTAGTGGTCAAACTTTGTAACAATATTTTCTGACTGCTAATTTTAACTCAATAATCTTATGTCCTACAACCATTATGTCGCTTGGTAGGCAAATTATCCTTCTTAAAGAGTTTATGCATATTTGTATACGTATATTTCGACCTAAGTAAATCAAACCCTATCATGGTCGATCCATAAAACTTGACCTACTACACATCTTTATATAATATTGCAACACAAATAACTTACATCAATAAAGTCTTAAATAATAAGTAGGTTGAATTGTCACAAAATGGATAAGGTTTGATAAAGGTGGGATTCTAATTGAAGAAAATATTACTATAATCCTTTCCATTTGGGTTGGATTGAGCTAAAATGGGTCTATTAGTGTATCAGGGCTTATTAATTTTATCCTTGAAATAAGGTTATCATTCATCAAATTGCACTCTATTTTTTATCCTATATTCTAACATTTAAACTTATTCCTTGGAAAAAAAAACACTTGTTTGTATATCAATTCCATACTCATCATGTCTTCTTCAAAATCTTCTTCTTCTAGTGATTCTGATGAACTTCGCAAAATTTTGTAGAGCACTTCATGGTTGTTAAACCTAAGTTTGTGTAAACCTATCTCTGTTCAACAACCTTAAACTCCAAGAAATTATGGGCATTTGGGTAAGGTGGATAAGCTTATGCGTGATATCAAGTATGAGGAGTTTTGCACCTTGCTATTGAATACCCAAGTATTTATCTTCTCAGGTGCGATTTACTTATATTATTTGCTTTAGCTTTACCCTTCTTTTTATCGCAGGGATCCTCCCAATAAAGTTAAAGGTTGCAATCTTCATACTAAGGAGATTGTTGCATTTGAAAATTTTTACAAAAGTACCTAGAACCCTAACTTTGTGAAAGCAAGTATAAGGCGAGCATATCCTGTCAAAAAATGACATCAACATTTCAATTGTTGTCTTCGTCAGTTCAGCAAGGCTTATTAGGAAAATCCTTTAGCTAACATCTTCGACTACCTAAAACCCTTTAACCTTGTCAAACCCCCAAATGCACCATTTGCATTAGCCAAACTAGCCTAGGGGCTCATTTAGCCAAAACTATTGTTCCTTGCATTCAAGGTGCAATTCATTCATTTGTTTTTGTTTTATTTTAATTTCAATTCACTAATGTATTGTTCCTCTCTATTTTAGTGGGTATCAACATCATGACTCCGATACTAGTCTAGCGAGACACTTCTTCAGTTGTCCTCTGTTCCTCTAGTTCAAATCTGGGCAAAACACTTCCCATAGTGACTATAGTGTCTCATAACATTTCTCTTTTGCCCATGCATCAAATCAAGGTATGACTTTTTAGCTTACCTTTAATATTTTAATCTTTTAATATAACATTTAAGAAATCTCATCCTATGATTTCTGACAGTTGCACAAAAGTGACCCTCAAAGCAACGTCGACTATCTTCTCCTGATCATAGCCATGATTCCCTTTCGAAAGATAAAGTTGCACCCAGTAACCCTACACTGGCTTCTTTGACTGTTGATGTTGCTCACTAGAGCCTCAAATGCCCAGTGTCTTAGTAGTGTCTAGTTCTTCGACTAGACTGGTAACTGCTCCAAAACCAACTCTAGACGAAAACCTGATGTCTTCATATAAAGGCCAACACAGCAGGTCTTTATTAATAGAAGATGAGGAGGAGCAAGATGCTGGGTCAGAGGATGAGATTATATATGAAGCAAGTTCATTTAGTGAATATGAGTCAAATTCTTCGATCGAAGAAGTACCAACTCTAGATGATGAAGCTCTATTTAATAATATTTTCAAACATCTCGAGAGTTCGCCTCCCCTATGATCCTGATGCAAATCGACCCTTGACTTTTTTTAAGGAATTCAAGTCATTTTTGTCTCAAGATCTTCGTGAGGCTGCAACTGATGTCTCAACTTAGGAAAAGATTTCTTCACACCTCCCCCTTCTTGTGTATAGCATGAATAATGCATCGAGGGATGAGTTGTTGGTGCTTGCTCAATAAGTCGAGACAATTTTTGCTGAGTCTCGAAGTGCAAAAGGCTATTGATCATCAACAAGATTTTGAGCAGATGGGATGAAGAGTTAGTTATCAAATCCCTTCGGACTCAAAGGGAAAAGCCTACTTTGACAACTAAGCTAAGGACAGTTACACTTTCTTATACCCAAGAATTGAAGAAGGGGAAAGCACTCATAGAGGAGATCGAAGACTTGGAGGCAAAATTGTCGACTGTAAAATTCACCTTATAATTATCTCGCCAAAACTTGGCTTAAGACCATCCTGATATAGAAAGGTACTCTAAGTTGTTAGAGGATAATTAAGTTCAGACTGCTCTTTTGGCCGAAGAGACTATCATTAGGTCGATTGTAATATCTCAATACTAATACTATAAGTACATCTAGATTATACATAAGTATTTAGAATTAAGTGCGTCACAAGTAAACTATTATCATTCCTTGATAATTAACTATACTAAATGTATTGCTTGTTTGAGCCTTAAGAGTGAAAGATAACATTTATAATTATATTTATACATTTGAAAAACCTAATCCATACTGACATTATTAGTCCAACTGATACAAACTAAGTCTTTATAGGAATTTATATATATAAACTATATACAAACCATTGCGTAAATAATAATACAAGACAATGGTCAAAATGATAGGTAATCTTATACTACATCTGCATCTTCACCTCTACTCTATAGGTGGATCTCGGGCTAGAATTATCATGGAAAAATAGATAAAATAGGTGAGAATTCTAGAAATTCTCAATAATCCTAATACATAAAATGTCATCATAATAACTCCAGCTGCTTCGGAGAAATTAAAGTAATACTTAAATTATCATATAGAAAGATGGCAAATGTCAAAATGGTTCTTTTCTCTTCCTGAGATAGAAATTCAATTTTTGAATCATTAATCAACAATATTTATTCAAATGTCAAAACTAGTTTCAACACTTCATCAATAAATCATATATTCCACCAAGAATGTATCAAGTGTAATCTATAACTCACTATCACTAGAATATTTACATTCTCTCATGATGCAAACATTCATTTTCAATTCTATGATTAAAACTAATACCATCTTCATGATGATGTGGATATTTCCAAACATGTATAAATCTTTCATTAGTACTCATTAATTATCTTCTTTCTAAGCATATTCTCAGGATCTATGTCCTTTTATATCACTAGGTAGGGAGGGAATATTGCATCCTCACACTACCGGTAAGCCTGGCCATAACTACTGAGGAGACTAATGAGGAATTACAACTAAGAATAGCAACTAATTAAGGATCACCCCTATTTGAGGATCATGTCCAATGTCTTTTAGCTTTTAGCACTATACATGTTAATTCAATACTAGCTCAACTTTAATATTCTAAAGGAGCAAATCAATTTCTAGTACACCTCATAAACATGACAAGTATACGTCTCAGTTTATCTCATCATATATATATCTAGTGCACAAATTCATCATTTCACAAATTTCTAAGTGAATAATATCAGCATTCTCAAGTATACTAAGTGTGCATACATAAATATAAATCACCTTATTAAGTGACCATAATCAAATATCTTCACATCTCAAAATATAAGGTATTTCTTTGAGTTTTCATGTAGTAAAGAGCTCTATTTGCTCAAAATAGAGGACTGATAATTGATTATTACTAACAAGAATATCATTCTGTAAGTTGGTAATCGATTAGCACCTTTGGATAATCGATTATCACTCACAAACATAGCATTCTAGAATTTGATAATTGATTAGTACCTTTGGATAATCGATTATCTCCCACAAACATAGCATTCTGGAATTTGATAATCGATTAGCACCTTTGTCTAATTGATTATCACTCAAAAACATAACATTCTGCAAGTTGATAATCAATTAACACCTTTGTCTAATCAATTATCACTCACGAACATGACTTTTTGGAAATTTATAATCGATTATCACTACCTGAAAATCAATTATCACATTCGAACATAACATTCTGGAGATTGATAATCAATTATCACATATTGATAATTGATTATCAACTGCATCTCCACAACCAAAATTCCTTTTTCAAGCATGGCAATCTCCAAAGTATACTTCCCCTTTCATTTACAATTCAAAGTATCATCATTTCTCTATATATTAACAAACCAAGCTCTCAAGGTTTATCAATTGTAATCAATCCATAATATCAACAACCTTAAAATTCTCAAAGATTTATGAACAACCTTAAGTTCATCAATCATGTATATATGCTATCAATACTACATGAACTTCATAAGAAAATCATCAAACCAAATCATTCATACAATATTTGAGAAAATAAAGAGAGATAAGAGTAAGGTAGAGATACACTAAACCCTTACCTTAACTCCCTTGGTGATGGTATTTCTTTCCTCTTCTTTGTTTGTCCTTTGTTTTTTCCTTCTTGATGATGTTCTTTATTCTTCCTTCTTTTCTTTCTTATCTCTTTCCTTCCTCTGTAATCATGTGAGAAAGTGAAATGAGAAAAATAAAATGAGAAGATAAAGAGATAGAGAGAAGCGGTGGAGATTAGTTAGAGGGACAAGGATGAAGACTTTTTGTGGTTAAGTGGAAATGTTGTATCTCTTAGGGATACTATGATTTTTCATTGATGAATTTTCTAACTTACATAGGTATTATAGAAAATTTTAGGGCTTCATTCAATTTCTATACACATCATTTAATAACTATTTATATACCTCATTGATTGTCATTAGGCCCTATTACTCTTCCTTAAATTAAAATAAACCTAAGAAGTTAAACTAATAAGCTTACTGGTATCTGCCTTAACCAATAATCATTCACATAATAACTTTCATCCTCTATTTGATATTTTCACAAAATCTTATGATTTTTCAAGCTACTTTCCTATTTAATTTGACATTTAAACACTTATCTTGTGTTATTAAAAATGTCAAACTAATTCAATTCATTTTTTAAAATTTACCACAACTCATTCTATTTATTTGTAACCTAGAAATAAAATTTTCACATTTATTTCCACCATCTAAGCAATTTATACTAATTTCTGAGCTAATATGAACTATTTTCTGCATCCTGTGTTATAGCATTATACCTAAACTAGCTCAGAAAATTACCAGAATTAACAAGTAACTAATACAAGTGTTAATAAGCTATTATAATAATTGTTGTGATTATTGCAAGTGTACCAAATTAGAAAAGTAATAAAAGATGAGTAAAAGTATCGCTCCCATGAGGATTACATTATCAATTACTAAATTCGTTTAATCAACACTATTTAAGTTATCAAAAATTAGAATGTGATAATAATGCAAATAAAGATAAACACTAACAAGAAAATATTCAAAATTAATAAAAGTGAAACAAGTCAATTAAGCAAAGGTTGAAAACAAAGATATCAAAGTATTAGAGTTCTGATTTCACTTGAACTCTTTTAATGCAAATTCAAATATTAATTTAATTAAGTTATATTCCATAATTCATGATTAAATTCTCAAAATTAATCGATACCCAATCCCTTGATATATTAATCATCTTCACATTATTTTGAGTTAATCAATCCCTTAGTATAACCCCAAATAAAGAATGCTTTATAAAAAACGAGGGAATAAAAAGTAAGATCACACAACCTACAATGTCTATTCCTAATGATTGCATAAATTATGGTGTTTATCACAAGTTCTAGGCTCATGCACAATTTTTCCAAATCATACATAAACCCAAAAATTATTCCAAAATTGATCAGATTAAGAAAAGCATTAAGAGAATAGATAAATACATAAATCATGAAATAGAAACTTAAATTAAACACATAAATGAGTTTATATCATCAAATAACAAGATCCATCACCACCCTAATTAGAGAAGTTTAGTTACACATGAAGAAAGAAGAAAACAAAGAGAAGAATTCGACAAACTTCATGGAAGATTAGTGGAAACGTTGAAGAAAATCCCTAATCATCAAGCTTGGATGTGTCCACGTCGAACTAATGTTTCTGCCTCTACTTCTCTTTGTCTGACGATTGCTGAATAACACAACTTTTTCAATTTATAGACAGAGAAATGTGCACTGTCATAATGCTTAGTGCCTAGGCACTAGTTTCTGGGTGCTCGGGACCTAAAACATCATAAATTAGTTTTTGCTGCTGCCTCCCCAATGCTCAGGTGCTCAAGATGGGCGCTCAGGCGCTGGCTTCTAGGCGCTCAAGTATTGGAGGTCTAGAAAATTGTTTGCTTTTTTTCCAAGTGAGTGCTCAAGCATTGGCTTCTAGGCACTTAGGCACTGGACCTCCAGAATGCAATTTTCTCTTATTTCTTCTTCCAAAAGGGTCTTAACTCTTCCTTCAAGTTTACCTAAAGACAAACAAAACAACTTAATAAGAGAATTGAACTTAAAAGTGAGAAAAATACTGAACTTAACTAAAGAAACAATTCAAATGAATTAAATAAGAATCCTAAGCAAAATTACTAAAAGAAAGCTTAATCTTAGTAAATTGAGAGAGACTAAACATGACAAAACATCAAATGTATTGCAAATATCACTCCACCAAACTTGAATAATTGCTTGTCCTCAAGCAATGAATAAACAGAAAAAAAAAATCAATACAAAGGAGCTTCTTTTGTAAAGATATCAAGCATTGTAATTCAAACTTCTCAAAGAAACCTCAAGAATCTAAATCCATGAATAATTGCATTGGTGATGAATGTATGTCCCAAATCCCATAGGCAAAACCACTACTCATTTCTCTACTAATGTAATGCACACTTTCAAAGGATCAAAAGGTCTTTATTAGGGTTGCAATGGGGCCAAGATGTTAAAGGTAAAACAAAGAAAAGAAAAAAGGAAAAACAAAATATAAGTGAGTCATGACGAAGAAGTTTACAACACATTGAAGATCAAGGTATATTAGGCAAAGGGAAAAATTTACTTCAATTTACTAGCACACTTGCTTCTTTGTCTTTTTTTTTTTTTTTAATATTGACCTCCACCCCCAAACTTATTTCTTTACAACACATTGGGTGGACTTTTTTTTTATCATGCTAGACTTTGTCTTTTCTTTCCTTCTTCTCTCTTTTTCTTCAACATTCATCTCACTTAGATCCTTAATAAGTTTCTCCCTTCTACATTCAATCCTCTCTCACAAAAGGGCAAGTAAGTGTTTAAAGGTTAAGGGTAAAGGTGGAATGTGGGTTAATGAAAGGAAATAGGCTAATGAAAGGCTCAAATGGATTCCAAGGGATAATAATGATGAGTGAGTAGTCTAAGGTCATGATGAGGTTAAAGAAAGAATGCCTAAATCATCTCCTTTTGAGTGTACATTAGGATTTTGCCTCGAAAGGATGTTGTGGAATTGTTCTAAGACCGGTGAGGCAATTAAATACTCACTTTAGCACACATAGTCCTCCTCTAGGAACACACGAATTCAATCAAAAGTTTAATGAACTGATGCAAAAGAACAATCGTATGCCCAAAGCTAAATATGCATGACAATTATAAACAAATCTCCAACCAGCATATCCTAAGCTAACATGAATCAAGCTCTCTTGGCCTAAGATCAATCTTCAAAGCAATGCTTTTCTTTTCAAAATAGGTTAGTTCATGCATATACTTGAGTGAACATGGATTTAGGGTGATGATGACAAAATAAAATCAATAAAAATAAATAAATAACTGTGAAAATAAAATGATAAAGGAAGAAAGAAAAATCTTTTTGGTGACCGACAACTATATACATCCCCCTACAAAGGCTATGAACTCGAGAAGGCACTTAAACTGACTCAACATTAACTTCAAAAGAAAAACAGAAAAATATTAGTCAATAAAATAAAGAATAACAAAATAATAGCAAAAATAAATAACTAACCAAAATCGAAAGGGCCCACCCTCAAACTTAAAATGAGGCAATGTCCTTAGTGACACACAAAGTGGAAAAGAACACAGGGTGAGGGTTTATAGGCTAAAGAACATGACTTGAGTGTTTTAGAAAAAAGAACTTCGTATTCTCCTTAACAATAATACTTACTCAAATATTTAAATTACCAAACTTAAAGCTTACTCCTCATGCAAACTCAGTTTCGTAACTTCGAGACCTATATGCCTTGCATAAAACTCACCTTCTCTACCTTAAAGAAACAAAATGAAGACACATTACTGCACAATAAGGCTGTTGGTGAACCAAAAGAAGTTACTACCTAAAACTACCAAAATAAACAAATTTGGAGATAAAAGAGTAAAGAAAAAGTAAGAAAACTTGGGTTGCCTCCCAAGAAGCGATTGTTGATAGTCATTCGCTTAACTTTGCCCTTTGTTCAAGTTAATCAAGGTGGCTTAAAGTAGAAGGAAGAGTATAATTCCTTCCCTTTTTCAAAGTAATGCTTCAATCTTTGGTCAATGACCTTAGAGATGCCTTCAAAGGCATTTTGAACTCCAAATGGTATTAGTTATCCTAAATGTGCCTTAGCATGAGAGATTCCATTTGGCCATGATGGTTTCAATTAATCAAAAAATGAGGGACCAGTTTGCAATGAATCATGGACAATAGGCAAACCCTTCACAGTTTCAACAATCTTGGACATAGGAGGGTCAACATCAATTAATGGTGAAGAACTTTTACTAGTCAAATCCTTTTGAGACTTATCTTCAATGCAATTAATGGGGCATAAACATCTAATGTTGGTAAAGACTTAGCAAAGACATTGATAGTCACTTGATCTCCATATACTCTCAAGATGAGTTCACCCCTAGGTACAACAATTAATGCTCTCGAAGTTGCCAAAAATGATCTTCCAATAATAAGAGGGATGTCAGCATCTTCTTCCATATCTAACACTACAAAGTCAACCAAAAAAATAAATTTGTCTACTTTCACTAGCATATCTTCCACAATACCATATAGATGTCTAACAGTTCGATCTGCAAGTTGAAGAGATACCATAGTTGACTTGACTTCCCTAATACTAAGCTTCTTAATTATTTACAACGATATCAAGTTTATACTAACACCAAGATCATATAAGGAATTCTCAATAATCAATTTCCCAATAGTACAAGGAATATTGAAACTATTAGGATCTTTCAACTTTGGAGGCAACTTCTTTTGGATGATGACATTACACTCTTCATTCAACATTACTATTTCATCTTCTTTTAACTTCCTCTTCTTTGATAGGAGATTTTTCATGAACTTGGCATAAGAAGACATTTGTTTAAGAGCTTCAGCAAAGGGGATGTTTATTTGCAATTTCTTGAAGACATCTAAGAACTTCGAGAATTGCCTCTCCTGATTCTCCTTCTTCAATCTCTAAGGAAATGGTATTTTAATATAAGGAGGTAGCTCATGAGGTTTGTCCCAATCTAGATCCTTTTTCTTTCTTCTTTCCTCTTTCAATATGTTTTTAGTAGATACTTCTTCTTCTAGTGCATCTTTCACTTGGTCATGTCTTAGAGAACTAGCTACTTCCTTGGCATCGTCTTCTTTCAGTTGAGGAGTAACAACTCTGCCACTTCTTAAGGAAATTTTCATACACTACTCCTTTGAATTAACCATGGTATCATTGGGTAGGCTACCTAGAGGTCTCTATGTAAGCTATCTTGATATCTGACCCACTTGAGTTTCCAAACTTCAAGTAACTGCCTCTTGATTTTTGAAATTAGCCCTTGATTCCTTCATAAAATTGGAAGTATGTTGCATAAAAGAGGATGTCTGTTGAGAAAGCTTTTCATGTGCAATCTCTAGAGGAGATTTCTTCTCTGGTTGAGCATTCAGTTATACCCCTTAATTATTCCAAGAGAAATTATGATGATTCCTCCACCTTAGATTATATGTGTTTGAGTATGGATTACCTTGGGGTCTTAAAGGATTACCCATGTAATTGACTTGATCTTGAGAAATAACACCTGAGTTGCTTACCTCGCATTCACCATTAGCGTGATTGCCCCTATAGAAATCACAAGTCAGAGCTTGATGGTTAACTGAGCTTACTTGTATATTGCCAATTTGCTTAGTGAGATTGGAAATTTGCTACGAAAGAGTCTTATTATGTGCAAGTATGACATCAAATATGCCATGCTCCATAACTCTCTGTTTAACCATTGATCTTCCACTAGGCATTTGATATCATTAATAGTCATAGTTTAAAATAATTCTTGAGCCACTTTAGGAGTTTTGGTGTTAAGAGACCCACCTGCAGATACATCAACCATAGCCCTGGTGGAATGATTCAAGTCATTATAAAATATCTAAACCTGTTGCCAAATTTCAAAAGCATGATGAGGACATCTTCTAAGTAATTCCTTGAATTTTTCCTAAGCTTTATACAAAGATTCCCCCTGATTTTGAGTGAAACATGTAATCTCACTCCTCATCTTCACAAACATCGACGGAGGAAAATCCGAGTAAGGAACTTACTCACTAATTCATCTCAAGTAGTAATGCTTCCCTGAGGTTAAGCTTGTAACCAGCTTTTAGCTTTATCCCTTATAGAGAATGGGAAAAGCCTTATCCAGATGGCATCATCACTTGCTCCATTATACTTAATGGTGTCGCAAAGTTACAAGAAATTGGTGATTTGCAAATTGAGGTCTTCTGACTGATTACCTCCAAACTAATCTTGTTGCACCAACTGTAGAAGAGTTAGTTTGATCTCAAAATTATTAGCTTGTATGGTAAGTCTTACTATGCTGGTTAAAACCCTTTCAGCAGACGAAGTTGCATAATCTTCCAAAGTGTGTCTTCGTTCTTCATTAGTCTCAGCCATGTTTTCATCTTCAATTCTTTTTCTCTCTCTTGCTGCTTTTCTATTTGTCCTTTCTGTCTTCTCAATTTTCGGATAAAAATATAATTCTTTCGGATTCACAATACCTCACATGAACTAAGCAAACATGAGTGAATTAAAAGAACAAAATTAAAAAGAAAATTAAATAAAGAAAAATAAAATTAAACAAGAAAAATAAATGTCTAAATTAGTGTCTTTTTAACCACTATTTAATATTGACAATCAATAATCCTTGGCAACTGTGCCAAAAACTTGTTGTAATTATTTGGCAAGTGCACCAAATCGCAAAAATAATAAAAGATGAGGAAGAGTTTCATTCCCATAAAGATTACGTTATCAATTACTAAATTCATTTAATCAACACTATTTAAGTTATTGAAAATTAGAATGTGATAATAATGCAAATAAAGATAAACACTAATAAGAAAATATTCAAAATTAATAAAAGTGAAACAAATCAATTAAGCAAATTAAAGGTTGAAAACAAAGATATCAAAGTATTAGGGTTCAGATTTCACTTGAACTCTTTTAATGCAAATTCAAATATTAATTTAACTAAGTTCTATTACATGATTCATGAACAAATTTTCAAAATTAATCAATACTCGATCTCTTGGTATATTAATCCTCTTCACATTACTTTGAGTTAACCAATCCCCTAGTATAACCCCAAATAGAGAAAGCTTTATAAAAAACGAAGGAATAAAAAGTAAGATCACATAACCTACAACGTCTATTCCTAGCGATTGCATAAATTATGGTGTTTATCACAAGTTCTAGGTTCGTGCATAATTTTTCCAAATCATACATAAACCCAAAAATTATTCCAAAATTGATCAGATTAAGAAAAACATTAAGAGAATAGATAAACACATAAATCATGAAATAGAAACTTAAATTAAACGTGTAAATGAGTTTACCATCAAATAACAAGATCCATCATCACCATAACTAGAGAAGGTTAGTTACACATGAAGAAAGAAGAAAACAAAGATAAGAATTCGACAAACTTCATGGAAGATTAGTAGAAACGTTGAAGAAAATCCCTAATCTTCAAGCTTGGATGCGCCCATGTAGAACTAAGGTTTCTGCCTCCGCTTCTCTTCGTCTGACGGCTGTAGAATAACACAACTTTTTCTATTTATAGATAGAGAAACACGCATTGTCATAATGCCTAGAGCCTAAGCGTTGGTTTCTAGGCGCCCAAAACATCATAAATTGGTCTTCGTTGCTGCCTCCCCGGCACTTAGGCGCTCAAGATGGGCGCTCAGGAATTGGCTTCTAGGCTCTCAGGCACTGGTTTCTGGGAGCTCAGGCGCTAGCGTTTGGACACTCAGGTGCCAGATGACCAGCAAATTATTTGTTTTTCTGCCATGTGGGTGCTCAAGCGCTGGCTTTTAGGCGCTCAGGCGCTGGACCTCCAGAATGTAATTTCTTCTTATTTTTTTCTTTCAAAAAGGTGCTAACTCTTTCTTCATGTTTACCTAAACACAAACAAAAATAACTTAATAAGAGAACTGAACTTAAAAGTGAGAAAAATACTAAACTTAACTAAAGAAACAATTCAAACAAATTAAATAAGAATCCTAAGCAAAATTACTAAAAGAAACCTTAATATTAGTTAATATAGAGAGACTAAACATGATAAAACATCAAATGTATTACAAATATCAATAATCATTAAGGTTAGTATGTTAGGGAGGATATTACATTGACTCTGAGCTTGAAGATCGAGCTAGACAAAGAAGAGGGACAACGATCTCAAGTTAAGTTAGCATAAGTCTGGCAAAATTTGTGGACCACCACCACTGCCTTAACGAGCAAGTAGCTCATCTAATAGCCACTTAGCATTTAGCAATATTTTGTACTTTGGTTTTATTTTTCCAATATACTTTTGACTTTACAATTTTTAATTTTGAATAAAAGTTGCCTTCTAAAAATTGTAATCTTCTTTAATTTCGACGCACTATATGTGTAACCCTCGTTTGAGGTCCCACCTAATTTACTAGAATCATCAAATCATTAATGTTTGATTAACAGATTGCATGGTTTCCTACGTTTGCACAACAATTACTTGATTTCCCCTTCTATTGTATTTCGAATTCCCCTTCATACATAACAAGTTTTATTTGCTTCCTTCTTCAGAAATCCTCAAACTTTTACCTTTGCAATTCTTAGCACTTCAATCCTTCTTCCTTTTTTCTTTATTAGCTTTTTTGAAACCTTCATTTGCATACTATGGCTTCCAAAGGACATGATATAGGGAAATCAATATATGGACTAAATGTTCAAGAGCTCATGAAGGCTCCCGCGCCTACAACATCACAACGTGCTACCCTATCTAAGGAGGTAATGGTTAACTATTCTTCTTTGTTTCTTTTTTATAGTCTTATACTAGATAAGTTATGGTGATTTGTTTATGTTTATTAATGAATTTTAGATGGATCTTTATCATTGTCTTTGTGTTTCTAGATTGAATGAGATTTATCACATTTGGAGTGAAAGCAGGCGATGGCACTGCGTTTTCGGAGTAAAAGAATATCATTTTGGCTTAGATAAGGCTCTGTGAGCGATTGAGAAGTTAGACATGGCCCTATGAGCGATTGAGGAGTTAGACAAAACCCTATCTAACTTGGAAAACATTTCTGTCTGATTTTTTTAAGAGACACGGTCATGTCTCTATGCCACACGGTTGTGTCTCCCTTCTACATTGAAGTTATACTATTTTTTAAGCTCACTTGGTCATATCGACCTTAGACAATGTCGTGTGAAGTCTCTTGAGCGTAAAAACGGCAGTGTTCACCCTAAATATTATAAATAGAAGCAAACCTTTAAATCTAAAGTAAACTTTTGCGACATGAGACTTTGAGAGGCAAAAAGGAGGTCTTTTTCTCAACCAAGGACTGGAGGCTAGGGTTTTGGAAGACAAGTGTAAGAGCAATTGAAGTTCAACCATTGAAGACATCTTTTCCTTTTTCATCTTCTCTTTTTATATTTTTCTTTCCTATTTTCTTAAGATAGACTCATGGTTGCCTTTTCAACTTTTGTTATTGTTTATGCTATATTAGCCATGAGCGGCTAATTCCTTTTTCTAGGATTAGGATAAAACTCTCTACTTTTCTATGTTGAATTGTTAATTTGATTTTTTATTAATGGAAGATTATTGTTCTTGATTCATTCTTAGTATGCTTAATGTTTGTGGTATGTTGCCAGCTATATTTACATGATCTTAGGTTTTAGGTGAAAGATTGAAAGATAAAATCTAATTGTTAGATAATATAAGAATTGAACTTAGGAATTGAGACCTAGGCATAGGCTTAAATCCTTCAAGGAGCAAATGTTTGTTATAAAACCTAATAGGTTAGAACTAGGATTAATTGCCATAAGAATGGGATTAATAGAATTTTAGCATATTTTTAGTGCCAAGACATTGGGCTTTAAATAATTTAGGACAAGTCACCTTCAAGAACATAATTGAACATTAGTAAAGATAGGATTACAATTTATCATAGGGGTAGTGTGGTGAATTCCTAGTCCTGGACATTTAATCTTGGTTAAAAATTAACTTTTCTTGATTTATTTACTTACTTTATTATTTTGATGAAGAAATTGGCTTAGAAGACCAGAAAACCCAATTAGGGATTTAGAAGACTAGAAATTGGATTTAACAATCAAAGGGGAGGATTTGTTGGTTGATTTTCTAGAAATCTCGATTAACCCTTGGTTGGCTGGGAATAGAATACTTAGGAATTTCCTAAACCCCTCAGGAGATTATAGGGCTTGGTTTACCCGTGTACATAAGGGTAAGGGGAATTTCTAGAAATCAATTGGCATTTATGAAGCCATTCATCTCAGCTTGCACCAAGTCATAATGAATCCAACCTTGATAAGTGCGACTCTATGCTTTTGGAGAACCACTACAAATTCCTTTCATTTTTGTGATGGAATGATGGGTCTTATGTTGTTCGACATGGTAGTAATTTTAGGGTTAAGGCTATATAGTGAGCTGATCCTTCTACTTTGACCCCTAAAAGTACTTAGACTAAACATAATTTGTGGAAGAAAACTAACTTGAGTTATACTAGGTTTGCAAAGAGTTGTATGAAGAAATCCGTCGAAGTAGATAATGAAGAGCATCTTAGCTTCATTCTTTATTGGCTGTGCAAGTTTGTTTTCTTCCTAGGGGGTTTGAAGATTTCATTTTCCTACTTGCCCTTTGCAGAATTGATACTTTAGGGTCGGCATCTGAACCTCAGTGGTCTCATCTTAGCTAATTTTTAATGATTCGTTCGACTAGCTTGGTCAGACCCTCGCAAGTCTAATTGGGTTAGCAATCTTAGAGGTCCATTATGGATACTTCAACATTGATTGAATGGGATTTTATCTGACCACTTGGTGAAATGTGAATGGATGCCAAAGGAGGATGATATGATGACTTATGGGTCGAAGTTGGCCAACTTCGTTCCTAAGACAATTGAAGAGGATGTTTCAGAATTCAAGTTGTATTTTGAATTATTCTTCTCCCTGTCCAAGGAGCCTCATTCAGATTCTCATCAGCCTTTTGTCAAAAGGTAGCTTAGTCTGTCTTGGTTCAGGTGATCAAGCCAAGACCAGCACTTGATTTGGTGCAGCTTCTTATATTGTCAAGAGTTCCCATTCGAACTCCCTAGACAACGTACCTGCACCTATAAGCTCACATTAGAAATTGCTCTTCTCAACAAATTTTACTCATACAAGTTCTCCCTAGACTGCACCCCTTGAAAGGCAATTATGTTCTTAGTGGGTTCTCGTTTGTAAAACTCAAGCATGCCCAATTCCTAGCTGAGCAAAATGGGACTTCTTTCGACGCCTTTTCATGCTTTATAGCTTTTGATATTTCTTATTTAAGTACCAATCGATTCTCCAATTGGTGGCATCAGTATTCATTGTATATATTTGATTTTCCTCTTGAGGTGCTGACTAGTAAATTCAATGACTTGTAAAAAACCAAGAAGAGAAAGGTTGAAGGTAAAGATCTTTCTTACTAATCCTAATTCACTTGGCCTTTTTATATCTTTGTTGCACTTATTTTCATCTAATTTGTTTTATTTTTGGATTTTGATGAGGCGAATAAAGAGGTTCGTTCAATTGAGACCTCTTCTCTAGTTGCCAAGAAGGTAAGAACATGCCTTCTAAAACAACTTCTAGTTGCCAACAAAAGTCTCCAAGGTTGAAGTTGAAAGTATCCAAGAAAAAGCCTTCGACTAAATTATAAACTTCACCTTTTATTTCTTAATTTTAATCTTAGACTCTTCCCTTTCTAACCTTGTATCTGATTCCAGGAAACTCCTGCTTCTAATTCCTAAGCAAAAGAGGTTATGAAATCAGCTAATTCTTCTCCTTAAAAGGACCAAGAGACTAAAACTGTTGAGAAGGGATATGCTTCTGTTGAAATGGTGACCGAGAAGTCAACCCCTATTGAAGTAGCTTTTAAGATGGTGGATCCTATCACTTCTTCTAAGGATACCATTAATCTCAATGACCTTACTACTGAGCCAAACAAGAGTGTCGAGGTTCAAATAGAAAAGTCCACTACCTTGGCAACTTCTATTCCTCAAAGTCCTTTGAAAATCACTACCTCAACTTCCAAAGGTTCCACCCTAACTTTTCACCCTGAGGTAATCTATAATGTTTGATATCTCATTATTAGATTTGATTAACTCAATTATTCTTTTGCCTTAACTTCTCATTTACTTATAGATATCTATTCGAATAGTTGAAGCTTCCAACAAAGAGAATGAGTCTACTTAGTCGCTCCTTAATCCTGAGGATGATGACATGTTTGCTAAGATTCAAAGTCAATTATATGATAATGATGACGAACATCCTCATCTTGAGTCTATTGGCCTTCAACCATCAATGCAGGACAAAATTTGCTCCACGCTAGACTTTCTCAACTCTCTACTACAATAGGAGCTATAGGTATTGAAAATGAACTTTCAATCAGTTGACCTTTACTCCCAAACCTTTGCTACCTTGTTTTAACATTCTAATTTCTTAAAAGACAGAGAAAAAAGGAATCTTACTGTCTCTTAAGACTTTTATGATAGAGTCTTTGAAGAGGTCTAGCAAGGCCTCCCTTGTTCTTGGTGAGAAATCAATGTTGGACTCACATCGGGTGGACGTAAAAGAGAAATTAACCAAGGTTCAATATTTTTTTGGTTCACTTCATGTTTAAGAAAAAACTCTCCTCTCGATAATGTCCTCTCGTTATGAAAAGATTTTGACTTCCATATCTACCATCATAGAGTTGAAACGCTAACTAGTATAGGAGAAGTAAAAAATCAAGGCCTTGAAGAAGGATTATGACCAAGACAACTACCTTTCAAACTGTTAGAAGAAAATATTTGATAGCTACTCAAGCAGAGGAGCTATCAAAGACTAGGGAATCAATGCGGCCTCGATATCTTGATGCTAAGAGGAAGTTAGTCAAAGCTGAAGTCATATAGCTTACTTTCACAGAGTCTTTTGCTAAGCTAAGGGATGAAATTGCCAACTTTTTAGCCATATAATTTTTCAGCTAGTCTGTAATCTTTATTTGTTTACTTTCATCACTTCGATTTCAAATATATTTAATTTAAGCAATTTTTTTATTAATCACTTTACAACTGTCTAGATAGCTTTACTTTCAAAATTAACCTTGTCTCTTAATAACAGACTAAAGTTATATTTAATTCGCATTTAAACCCTATCCATAACTAACACAATTATAAATAAGGAAAATGACAAGGCTTAAATGTTATTTCCATAACATGAGGTTCCTTAAACTATCTATTTCTCTACAAAATTTCAAAGAGGTAACTTTCTTGTCTTTCTGCCTTTTAACATGGCTTCACGTAGGAGATCTACATACCTTCAATCTGCTAACTCTAAATCATCATTTGTTGTTGTCTGTTGAGAGCTACTCCCATCATCCTAATCTGATGGATGTTGACCTCATTTCTTGGTTTGATTTAGGAAAAGCAGAAGATGTGTCATCTAAAATAATTTCCTAAGAGGTCACTCCGAACAAAGATGAGACTTTACAATTTGGAACTTAAGTACTCTTTCTTTTCTGCTTCTCTTTTGTTTCTTATGGTCCTTCTTTTCCTTCTTTTAGACATGTACCAGAAATTCAAAAACTTTTTTCTTGTCTTTCTTCTAAGGGTCCTATTTTCGCGAGTCCTATAATCCCCCTCTACCTATGGTTGGGGGATGTTAAGGTCATTAGAACTTGCCAAAAGGCATGTCCTGAATACCTATCCTATTTAGATCGAGTCAAGGAGGTCCATGGGTGTTTTGAAAAAAAACTGGCTTACACCATCTCATTAAGTTAAGTCACCACGAGGCTTTCACAGTTCCCCTGATGATAGGGGCTGCACTTTCCTTCTGGGACTCGTTGACCAATGCCTTCATCTTTTGATGTGGGATGATGAGCATCACTCTCTTCGACTTAGCTATATTGACTGGGTTGCAGTCAGATGGTATACCCATTATTTCCCATAGTCCAATATGATTTGCCTCTTCTTAACAAACACTGGGGAATACTCTCTTAAACATCTTAGTTACTCCCATTGGATTAGTAAGCATCATAGGACTGGTGCAGTGTTTGAAGTGGAACACCTAGTATTCTTGGTGCTATGGCTATGTAAATATGTATTTCGTCCAGCAGGGGTCAAGGTTTCAATTACTTATATACCATTAGCAGTTGTTCTAATAGATTATGGTTCGTATGTGTTGTGGCAACTTTTGTTGGCTTCCTTTTATGGATCCATTAACCAAGTAATTTGTCTGATGAGAGCTCAAAGAGTGATTATTAATTTGGGTGGTCCTCTTTGGTTATTTCATTTATGGTTTAATGCACTCCTATAAGATAAGCTAACCCTATGTTCCCTATCTAAACCTTTCGACATAATAACCTATGAGGCTAAGTTCATAGACTTTCGACCACCTTCTTCTTCCTTAACCTCTTAAGATGTTTTTTACGATTACATGCACTTATTTTATCATCTAGACTGTAACTACCCCACTCAGTTTCTTTAACCATTTGTTTAGCGTTACTATGGACTAGATTGGTTTCACCAAGGAATTGACTAATCAACTGTTGAAACTAGATTCTCGTCAAAATCTATTTGGGGGTGTTTCTTATGTGACCAAGAACTTATATATGGGTGGCCTAACAATAACACATGTTATTCTATGCTTCACTTTCCAAATCTATCTTCATGATAGCTTAGACTAATCCAGACCATCCTTGCCCCTTTTGAGAATCCTTCTTTATTTCTTAGTCATAAAGAAAGGTTGACGTCTCCTGAGGACATCAATAGGATCTTGGCCTAGAACAAGGGGACTATAGATCACTTTTGGGGACTTTATGTGTTTTGACCTTGTTATTCCTACACTGTTGACTTTGCGAAGTGGTGGACCACCATTTGTTCTTCGCTTTATTATTCTACTTATCAAGAACTCATGTCAAAATTTTGTTTTTTCTCCACATGACGCATAACTAAGAAGAAAGACCCCAAGTATGATCTGTTGGTATTTAATGTCTTCTTTTATTTGGCCAAAGACATATTTTAATGTAGCTTCTTTGTGTAGGCCTTTGTAAGGTGAACCCCACGACAGGGTTGATTGCCCCTAGCCTTAACATTAATGATGTTGCCATAACCTTTCCCATCCTTTTAGGAACAGAAGATCATGAGTTTGGTTCAACCTCGCCTTTTTTTCAAGTTATGGCTCTCAAGATTCAAGTTAATTATTTATATATATATGTTGTTGTTATTATGTATGATTCATCAAAGTTCTTTTTGCATATCCATTTCTATTTTGCTACAAAATAGGGAATTCAAAGTTGAGATGGTGCCAGTTCGTTGACTATTGTCAACTCTTCCTTAAATGATGAAGTAGATCTTTTCAGCCAGACTCTTTCTAAACTTGAAAATATCCATAAAGCTTCTAATGGCCTTGATCCTGTGAATGTTGCACAAGCTCGAAGGGCTATTATGGCATTTGAAACTTTCTTATCTATGGTTTTAGAAGCACTCACAAAGGATTTGGCTGCCTGCAAGCAACAGCTTCGTGTCATGATCGATTTGTTTGATCAAGTAACAATTCTTGTCGAGAACTGTATTGCTCCTCTATTTGTTGAAGTGTATAATAGATTCACCAAGGCCCTCTTGTTAATATGTTTGACTTCATCAAAGTTCTTTTTGCATATTCATTCCGATTTTGCTACACAACTGGGAATTCAAAGTTAAGATGGTGTCAGTTTGTTGACTACTGTCAACTCTTCCTTAAATGATGAAGTAGATCTCTTCAGCTAAACTATTTCTAAACTTAAAGATATCCCTGTAGCTTCTAATGACCTTGATCCTATGAATGTTGCATAAGCTCGAAGGGCTATTGTGGCATTTGAAACTTTCTTATCTATGGTTTTAGAAGCACTTGAAAGGATTTGGCTGCCTGCAAGCAACAACTTCGTGCGATGATCGATTTGTTTGATCAAGTAACAATTCTTGCTGAGAATTGTATTGCTCCTCTATTTGTCAAAGTGTATCATAGATTCACCAAGGCTCTCTCAACTTTTAGCTTGATCCTAGGGGCCTTCAACACAACTGAGATTACCTTATAACAACATCAGCGTCTCACTACGAGTCGCTTGGCAATACTCAAGGATGTCAATGTTAGTTAAGACAGGCAAATGATAGTGCAGGTGATGACTGCATCTACAAAGGCACAAGCTATGATGATTTATAATCATAGCGCAAGCATTTCATAGAGGATTTTGGCCTTAGAGACTCAACTTTAAGGAGAAAGAGCTAATCTAGCCAAGCTGGAGCAAGAGCGCGCGATTTGCCATCATAAATTGAATGATTTTGGAGCTAAATTTAGCAACCTAAAATAGTTGGCCAACAAATTACAAGAGCAAGCCAATTCAATAAGCTCTATGCGAGCGAATTTGATGCCAAAGGCAAAAGCCTTGACTAAACGTGATGATGCATGATGGTCGTTTGTTGAGCTCCCTGAGACACTTCAAGGATTGAAACGTATGCTAGATTAGTCTTTATTTATCTTATCTTTTTATTCTTGTTGACTTCGGATAATTGGCATTTTATGCTGAGAATTATATATCTTTAAATATTTGCCATTTATAATTCCATAATCTCTTTTGGTTTTAATTTCTGTTAAGGCATATGAATTTCCCTCATATTTCTGTTTGACTAAAAAAAGTCCCTCCCAATGGGGACTCCATTTCCCAAATGCCTTAAACTTTTGGTCCATGGACAAAATTACTTTCCGAATAAGATCTCCCACTTAGAAAGTTTTTAGTTTGACTTTCTTATTGTAAATTATGATAACTTTATCTTTGTAATATTGCAAATGGTTTAATGCCTCCAACCTTTTCTCAGTTAAATTATCTAGCTCTTTATACAGCTTTTTCCAATATCACTCTAAAGGTAACTTGGCTTGATGTAGAATGAGAACTTATTGGAATCTAACTTAGACTGGGAGTAATGGGTCGCAATCATAAGTTAGTTTGTATGGAGTGGAACCAGTTACCTCATTTGGTAATGTTCGACTAGCCCATAAGACTTGGTTTAACACATTGTGCCAATTCTTTGTATACTGGCTAATGCTTTTCTTAATTAAATTTATTATAATTTTATTCATAGCTTCGGCTTAGCCATTAGCTTATGCATAGTAAGGGTTCGACTTTAACAATTTAATACCCCTTGAGGATGCATAATCCCTGAACTTAACTCCGATAAAAATAGTTCATTGATCTGTTGTAATTGGTTTAGGGATTCCAAACCTGCAAAGGATATTATTTTCAATAAATTTAATAACGCCTTGTTGGGTTACGTTCTTTAACAGGACTGCTTTAACCCATTTACTAAAATAATCTACCACATTGGTGACCCTTAGAAGATACACAGTAGATTTGGCCAATAATGCCCATAGTCCATCCCCTAAATGGCCTTCGCTTAATAATTGCATGCATATCACTCGAAGGGACATGCTAGATAGGCCCATGTTGCTGGCATTTTTTACAACTCTTGGTGAAATCTATACAATCTCAACCGTTGAAGGCCAGTAACAACCTTGGCGGCACAAAGTCTAGCTCATTCTATTTCCAGCTTCATGGGCCCTATAAATGCCTTTGTGGACCTCAGTCATTGCTTCAATAACTTCCTTGTTAATTAAGCATCTCAACAGTTGGCCATCAACACTCTTAAAAAATAGTTCTTTATTAAGCAGTAACCACTCTGAGCCTTATTTTGCATTCGACATCACTATTTGGGTTTGATAGATAGGATTTCAATTCTTGTATCCAACTATCCACCTCTTAGGTGGAAGCAAATAACCAGAGGCTAATTAAGCCAAAGCATTTTCCATATGGTTCGACATCTTAGGGATACATTGAACATCCACTTCGTCAAACTAATAAAGTAAATGTGCTACTATGGCTAGGTATTGTATCAAACTTACATTATCACATTTATATTCTTAAGTTGTCTGTTTGATGGCTAACATTGAGTCACCATATATTTTTACACTCCTGCCTCCCATCGTAAGAATGAAATCTAGCCCAGTTATTAAGGCTTCATATTTAGCCTCGTTATTTGAGAAAGTTCAATTAAGACAAAAATTGAGCTGTATAGGCTTTCCTGATAGGTCACTAATAAAATTACCTATACTTGTCCTGAATTGATTACTTGAACCATCGAAATAAAGCTTCCATTTCTTTACAACTCCATAGTTTACCAAAGTTTTGGGAAATATCAACAGCAAAATTGACCAAAACTTGGCCTTTCATGCTTTTCGTGGCACAAATTGCAAAGAAAATTTCGAAAGGACAATAACTCATCAACCTATTCTATTATGGCTTACAAGCTTATTCAACATATATTTAATTATATTGACATCAGAATAAACATAAACTGTAGTCAGGATCATGTAATATTTAAGTTTCATACAAGCCAAAAATAATGCTAAGCACTGTTTTTCTACTTCACTATAATTATTCTTAGCTTTTATTAGTATGCGACTATAACAAAAGATTGACCTCTCAATGCCATTTGTAACACCCTAATACAGATATCTAGATATATCCTAGATAGACAGAGATATATAAAGATAATCAGTACTAGAGACGTCATTTCTATACTACAAACTAACATATATCCATAATCACAACTGTGCAATTATAGAAAGCCTTGAGAGATTGCGGAAAAACTTAAACCTCATACATATATATATACAAACTTAGCCACAAGAGGGCTTATTGTAATACATATAACATAAAACTTACAGAACAAATATAAACTAATTACATAAGTTTTGTCTACTTAAAGCAATAAAAACTACTCTAGTTTTCATGTTTTATCTTCTCACCCTTGGCAGGGTTTGTACCTCTGTACATGTGCCTTTGCCTACATCTGTGCCTGCATTTGAGCCTGCATCTGGATTTACATGGAATAACAACTGGGGTGAGAATTACAAATTCTCAGTAAAAGCAATTCCAATACCAGTTCTTTATAACATTGTATATAACAATTATATAACAAATGCTATAATTTTAACTTAGGAGCTTCCTCCTCTTTTCTCATATCTGCACACTTTCTCATAGTGTGATATCAACCGATAGCCTACACACTGTTAATATATACAATGCCCATACAGCTGTAAATACCAACAGTGACGGACAATACCCATACAACTATCCGTGAATGCAATGAGAATAATATGGAGTATGAATATGCCTAAGGAAAACCTAAGAGTATACGAATGAAATGCAAATGCAGGGTTTTGTTTTGAAATACATGCAGAAGTTTATTTTGAAAAAAAGGAAGTTTGCTAGGAACTAGTCAGTATATCATCTAGTGGTAATTAGAGAAAAAACTCAAACTCACATTACACATATCCTGGCACGCTGAGAAATTCGGGCTTCATCCTTACTCAAAGAGTGTCTTTGGATTTCCCACTTATCTCCTTGGGCCTTGGCACTATCGAGACATCAGGGTTATGTCTTTCTCAAAAGTCCTTCGGACACCCATCTATCTCCTTTTGCCTCCATGAATGAACATCAAAGGATACTCACCAGATTGATACTACTTGACCAATTCGTATGCTTACATGCATACTTATATATTTAGTTCCTTTACAATCTAAGCATATTCTCCTAGGAACTTTGGCTTCTTACGTTTACCCTTTGTAATGAGGAGAATCTATAACCTCGTACTACATATAACCTTAGCATTTGGTTAGAAATACTTGTGAACTTCTCTGATTTCTTACCTTCTTAGCTAATTGACCTCGCGTCATATAATGTTACATTCTCAGGTAAACATTACCAGACCATTTCTCATACTTGTACCTAAACTCCACCTTATCACTCATATCTCTTAAGTGATTTCTAACGCAATACTATGTTGCTGAGGTGTTAGATACTCACTTATGGCAAACCATTAATCTTGGTTGCACTAAGGTTCTTTCTCTTCATATACATACTAGCTTAACTAACTAGTATGTGAAAAGCTTAGTGTTATGTTTAACTCTTACATAAACACCATCTTAACTTTCCTATAGACTCAACTCATCTTAGTGAAAGAGTCTATCTTAACTAATGTCTCATCTACCCTTGCTTAAGAAAATAAATGAGCATTTCTCTAAAACTTTGCATAATTAACTCAGCTTTAACTAAAGTGAGTAATTCATGCATCTAAATAAGTATAATATACTTATTCTGGTTGTATCTAGCTTTCTCTTCTATCACACTTTTGGTAGTAGCCTATACTACACTTGTGTGCTTAAGGTTCTAGATACCTCTATAATTATTCTAAACTCCTAGAATGCTTAAGAACTTAACTTTCATACTTTCGTTAGTATCTAAGGAAGTAAATTCCCTTTATCTTGCACTTCTAACTCATCTTTACTAATACATGAGTTATCGCACATTTCTACTATACCTTATGATTATGACATCTTCTTAGTCACAATTCATCTTATTGTGTATTTAGCAATGCACAAAGTCCTACTTAACTAGAGACTTAGTACCTAAACATTCTCTCCTTGGAACTAATACACAATCTTGTCTCCACTCAAGTGAATCTAATGCAAGAGTGGTTCTTACTTGCAACTCTTTGTTGCTTAAGGTTTTAGGTACCTTCCTAAGGTAATCCACTATTCTTAGATCTTCTGAGGTTCATACCTTTCTCATTCTCTACTAGAGTGAATACTATTATTCATCTTAGTATACTTATCTCTATTGCACTATCTCATCACATCTTGAGTGATATCTATTGCAACGTTAAGTTGCCTAAGGTGCAATGTCATTACCTAAAGTAAACCTTTCCTTTAGGATGCTTAAAAGCATATGCTTTCTCATACTTGATAAGTAAATATTTTCTACTTGAAAATATCCTCATTTGTGCCTTAACACACTTTAGGAAACATATATAAATGATTCCCTTTACGTTAGAACTTCAAAACATCCAAAAATAACATTTTGGATCTTCAGGGTCTCACGCCGTGGCACGGCATTGGCACGCCGCGGCGCCCTGCTCTCGGGTGCTAATACTGGGTTGATTTTTTGTCTCACGCCGCGGTGTCACACACCCCACGTTGCGGCACCCATGACAAAACAACAGTTCTGCATAATTCTGCAGCTACGGGTTTCCTGTTTTATTGGTCATTTTCTTGGATTCTGGCCATCTCTATCTAAATTCTAAATGATTCTAAGTTCCTAACTAGTTTATTAACCTTTAGGAAACTTTAATCACCATTCTAAACCTCTTGATTTGGATTATGGATCAAAATCTCTCATTCTTTGACCTAAGGCTCACTTTGTGAATCAAGGGTCTAAATGAGTTGTTCTAAGTTTCTAATTTAAACTTATGCTATGAACAAGTCATAAATGACCAAAGAAACACGTCTATGCAAGCCAAACACATCAAACTCATCTAAAACTCAATTTAGCATATTAGGTTGTTTATATGCATACATAGAGAATCTAGAGAGAATAGATGAGTAGAAATCTTAAACCCCTACCTCTTGAAGACTCTTGATCCTGAAGCTTGATCCTTGATCTTCTTCTTGTTCTTCTTCCCTTCTTCCCCTTTCTCCTTCTTCTTCTCCCCTTTCTCCCTTTTCTTTCTTTTCTTTCTCTATTTTTTCGGTTCTCTGCCGAGGGAGAAGAGAGAAATAGGGGGTGGGATATGGAGGGAATTAAAGAAAAAGATTAACTTAAGTTTCTGCACTGAAACTTATATCTGTTAAGGACACCCGAATTATGCTAATTCAAGTTTTCCAGCTTCCAACAACTTTAGAATAAATCATAAGATTTATCTAAATTGCTGTTTTACCATTTTCATGATTTTCTATATCTGCTGCAAGTCATTTGGTATTAAAATGCACAACTAGTATGCCTAAAAATACCAAACTGGCCCTGATTCTCTTGAAACTTTTACCACATCTTACCTGGCTTATTTGTGACCTAGAAATAAACTTTCTATGTTTATTTCCTTTGACTTAGCAACTTATGCTATTATCTGAGTCATTTTAAGTTACTTTTCAACTTCTATGTTGCAATTAAGTGCCTAAATGAACTCAATTTGTCACAAAACTTTACTGACATGCTAAACAAGTTAAATGTTACCTTTGGTAACGATTTACTAGTCTAACATGTGTTTAAGGGTATTACACCATTCTCATCATCTTGAGCCAAGAAACAACCTATAGTGTCGTCATTAGTGGACAAATATAATTGTAAAGGTCTACTAGAATCAGGTGGACTCATTACAATTGTGTTTACCAAGTATTGCTTGATTTCATCGAAAGCTTTCTGGTGCTCTTAATTCCACTTAAACTCCTCCTCATTCTTTAGTTTGAGCAAAAGGGAATAGATCTTCAACTTCTCGGCTAAGTTTGAGATGAAACGCCTTAAAAAATTAATTTTGCCAAGTAATGACTATAATTTCTTCTTGTTCCTTGGTGGAAAGGCCTCCAAGATAGCTTTAAACTTTTTCTTGTTGACCTCTATCCCTTTACAATGCACCAAGAACCCCAAGAAATTACCTACTCATACACCAAAATTGCATTTAAGTGGGTTCATTTTTAAGCTATGTTTCCTCATTCGCTCAAAAGTATTTTTCAAATCTTCCAAATGATCATCATCTGAATCAGATTTTACTGCAATGTCATCTGTATAGACCTCCATACATTTACCGACCATGTCATGAAAAATAGCATTCATTGCCCTTTGGTAAGTTGTTTCAGCATTCTTTAAACCAAAGGGCATGACCACATACTCATAAGTTCCCAATGCCCCAAGGCACCTAAATGCAGTCTTTGGGATGTCATCTTCTGCTACAAAGATCTAGTTATAACTAGAATGCTCATCCATAAAAATCATTATTCGATGAGGTTGAATCTATCAGCATATCAGATATAGGCATTGGATACCCACCTTTAGGTCTTATTGAGTTTTAATTTCTAAAGTCAACACAAATTCTTATTTTTCCATATTTTTTACTACAAGAACTATATTTGAAATCCATTCAGCTTACTTGGTTGTTCTAACAAACTTAGCCTTCAGCAAACATTCAATCTCTTCCTTGACCTTCAAGGCTACCACTAGGACAATGCGTTGAGGAGGTTGCTTAAAAGGTCTTAATCCTAGCTTAATTAGTAAACGAAGCTCAACTAACTCTCTGCTTAAGCCTGGCATTTCATGGTAGTCCTATGCAAAGCAATCTTGATAATATTTCAACAATTCGAGCATCCTCTCCCTCATCTGTGGCATAAGTAACTTGCTTACATAGGTTGGTCTTTTATGTTCTTCAGTCCCCAGATTCACTTCCTCCATGGGATCTTGCACCTCCACTTTTTTAACGTCTTATTTCAAAGCGACTCATCAAAATCAATGAGCCCATCACATTTTTCTTCATAAACACATTTGGGGATTCTTCAACTAATTTCGCTGATGGCTTTGTCGACTGCATAAGCCGATAATCTTTATAATGCTTGTTCAATATTCATCATCCCACTCAGATGGTCGTGACTCGGCCTTTAGGATCTTTCTAAAACCTCCCCTATCTAGGAGGCAAACTTCAATTGTATCAAGGTTGAAATCCTCAGCATTAGGAGTTACTAGTTTCATTAAAGGATTATACTCGTTATAGTCCAAATTATAATGTTGAGTGAAGCATGGACTATCATCCATAAGTATTACTTTGACATTCCTCTCTTTGTTTCATAAGACTAGCTTTTGATGCACTAACAAAGGGATAGCTCCTACAACATGGATCCAGTCTCTGCTTAATAATATGTTAAAAGTATACTTTGACGGAACGACCATAAATAGGATTTGTCTTTCAATAGTTCCTACCTTTATATTTATCATGACTACCTTCTTTGAAGGGGCTCTCCTTCCATTGAAATTAGTCACCACTATGTTTATGGGTGCCAACTCTGAAGTTTTCTTTCCCAACTTACTAAACATTGACTTTGGTATTAGGTTGACTACTGCTCCTCCATTGATCAACACTTTATTTGGCTGACCATCGGCATATGCCTTTATGTGAAGTGGACTTTAGAGTTTCGTCTCTTCAGGCGAAGTTCTAGTAAAACTAGCTTTTTAGGAGAAAACAATAACCATCAATTGTTCTAAGACCCATGGCCCATTAGAATTGCTATCATAGTCTTCTTTGGGATTCCCAACTACTTCATAGTCTTCGTAGTCATGTGGTAGTATAGATACAATGTTCACTTGGGCCTCTGGACTCTTTGGTTTCTATGAAGTTATCATTTCTTTCAGGAACTCATTCAGTTCCTCTTCAAGCAGGTCATTGAATTCCATGTCGATTTCGACATCAAACATAGGAGCATCCTCCTTTTCGGGGCTTTTTACTCCTTCCTCCTACTCTTTGACTCCATTAACTTGTTTTAACTTCTCATCTTTAGTTTCCTTCTTGGGAGGAAGCAATTCTCTAGCTACTTTCTCGACTTTCTTCATAGCCACTTTTTTACGTTATAATTGCAAGAGGTCTTCATTTGTCATGATGATTTCTAAAGATTTTTCAAAGCAATCATCATTCTTCACCTCTGCAACTGTTTGGTTCTTTATCAAGGGTAATTTTGTCTTACCCATGGTATTCTTTCCTTTTGGATCAATCTCAAGCTTTTCTACAACCTACTTACGTGTTAGTGCTCTTTCGAGCTATCTACATCTTTTATAGTATCTCGATAGTTGTTGGCAAAGTGCTTGATATATGGCTCTCTGGAACTGAAGTCATTTCTAGACTCTTTCATTCCTACCAGTTAAAGGATAAGTTGTCTATGGTGACAAGGACCCAAACTACACTTGATATCCACCAACATTTTTCTACCATTTCCCAAGGCTTGGTATAGGATTTGGTACCTTGGTCTTGGCATTAACCACGTTCACTGATAGTGCAAAAGGTCCAAAGTTCACCATCATCTTGTTTCTAGTGACAAACATGGTTTTATCCATCTTATTTTTTGGATAGTATTCAGCCCTCGAAATATTAACTTGTTTGCGGCCTCTAACCTCCACCGATCGGCGACAAGGCCCAGCCAAAGCATGTTTTTATTTCTTTTCAGCTTCCTCCATATATTTGTAAAACAGTCGACAAGCAAGGTATTTCGCCCTTATATCCTTCGTTGTTCATTCTTCATTCTTCAAAGGAACTGCGTCATCATTTCTTCAAGTATTTGGTACATAGGATCAACTTCAGACAAATCTAATGATTCAATCAAAGCTTGATCCCCCTTGGTTGGGGGATCATAATCAATACAAATCATATTGCATGACAACTTAGGCTCCGTAAAGCTAACAGAGAGGTCGAATGGGTTTGAGTTAACTTTCATCATGTGCTTATCTTTCTTCACAAATTTTAGGCAGCCTTCCTTAAGGTTACACTGAATCAAGTCCCTGAAACGAATACAGATACTATTCAAATGTCTAAAATCATGATGAAACTTGTAATATTTCTTATTTTTTATTTCATGTGCAGGATGAATGACATGATCTCCTTTTAACTTTAATTGGTTATCTTTCAATAGAAAATCAAATATTTGATCAGCCTCCGTGATGTCAAATGAGTATGTTTTTTTACCTACAAAGCTCATATTTTTTGTACCCTTTACCAGCATTAAAGCTTAGCAACTATAAGGTGGCCCTTCTTATAGTTTTGGCACCATTACTCTTTTTTGATTCAAGGCTTCCTCAACCTCTTTGTCATATTAGACCATATATATTCTCTCTTTTTTATTCTTTCACTTCAACATTTCCTTCTCATCTTCTAAACATTCAATTTGTCAAACCTTATTAGCTAATTGGGCTATATCGGCAAATTGTTGATTGACTAGTTTCTTTCTAATGGAGAAGTCTAGACTTGAAGTTGCGATATTAACTATCTCTGGGTCAAGAATTAGGGTATAGCATCGACTCCTTAATTTCCTAAATCTCATCAAATAGTCATCGACAAATTCTTCAGGCATTTGTTTAATATTAAACAATTATATCAAACTTACTTTCATTTCAGCTCTAAAGAATTGTTCATAGAATATTCTTTCAAGTTATGCCCAAGAATCTATCGACCTTGGAAGCAAGGTCGAATACTATGTGAAAGCATTTTATATTAGCGAGTTAGGAAAACTTTCATCTTAAGGTATTTATTTGATGTTAAGTCCCCACTTTCTATAGTAAACCTAGCAACATGCTCGATCGATGACTCCCCTCCTTCACCAGAGATTTTGGTGAACTTAGGAACTTTGTATCCTTTGGAAAGATCTAATTGATTTATCCAATCTAGGAAAGTCGAAGCAAACTGAGGGTGAAACGCAGGGCCGACTTTAAATTCAAACCTAGTTAAAGCTTGTTCAACAACTCGATTAACGTTTTGTTTTGGAAGGACTAGTGGTCGACCTGGTCCAAATTGCCCAACTCCTAGCTGACCATTAATTGCGTGACTATTTTTATCCATATAACCCACATAGCCATACTAGAACTTACTGTTTGGATCTTGGTTTTGCAATCCTCGAGGATAATTGACTTCCTAACTATAAGGTTGTTCATTTTCTATGCTTCCCAACACAGTATTAAGTCAACCTATTTGCTGAACTAAGGCATTACAAGTACTATTAGTTGCCTCTATCAATGGATTAAGAATTGTGTTCATTTGCTAAGTCAACATATGAACCATATCATGTTTACTTTTATCAATCTGTTGTCTTATAGCAGCCAAGGTTTGAATCGTTTAGCTTTGACCTAAGGATGGTGTAGGCATTCCTCTCATCATTACTGGAAATCCAAGTCCAAAAGGCATAGTCGTGCCTTCTTCGACATGTCTTTACGAGTCTACTAGAAAATTTTGACTACTAGAACCAACACTATTCGGCCTAAATGGGTTGTTCATAACATTAATGGCAGAAAGATAGCTAAGGTCAAAACCCATGTTGGGTCTAAATGCCAAAGTTCCAAGAACTAGAACTGTAGTTGGAGGGGTTTACACGGTGGTGGCTACTAGCAAGGTATTTAAGATACTAGCAGTTATTGACATTCCGTACATAGGTACGAAGCCAGGAAGATAACTATAATTTTGAAGATCTAAACTACCCATATGCCCCCCAAGTGTTTACCCCAATCGACGATGTAGCAATTATGACTATTGCTATCAACATTTGTGTTTCCCTGACTTCTTGTACAATCAAGATTGTGGATGTGGGGTCATAATTTGTGTTATCATTTGTGGACATATTGGATGTTTTTGTACTACTTCTTAATCGTGGCATAAGAGTTGACACTTATGATTTTAACGGGTCCCGTCAGACATGCTGATTTGTTTCCATCGAATTTCGACAACCTTAATTGATAGTGTGATTCTAGAAACACAATTCAAGGAAGAGAATTGCTTTCTCTTATGGGCTCTCTATTTCACGTAGTGCCTAGATTTGTGAATGCAAATATTAAGTTGACAAAATACAAAATGCTAGTAACATTTATAAGAAATAGTAACTTAGTTGAATTGAAAATAAGGAATGTAACTTATAGACTAGTAAGTGTAGCAATGATTAACAAAATAGCAAAAAGGAAAAAGAAGTGAAGAACTAAATAAATAATAGGAAAATTTTTGGAAAAAGTAAAGGCGCTTGAGGGACTCTTTTCTTGCTATATGTATGAGGAATGATAAGTGTCAAGACCGAATTTCGTCTTCAATTCTGCTACTTTTACTGCAATGACTTCTGTTTCTCTTTGAATTTGAAAATTCTCCAATTTGGGCACCTTCTTGCTAACTGCTACCTTGCTCTTTAGAATTGTCCTTCATGCTTGTCCATTTTTGTATATTTGGTGGTTATAGACAGTTTTTGAGTGGTTTTTAGAAGTTCTAACTAGGTAGTGCATCTTTGCATTTGATCGACAGGTTTTTGTTATTTGTCGACTTCTTTCCTATGTCGAACCTTTCTTTCTGACTGTGACTTCCTCGTTCTTTCGATTTCTCTATCATATGGTCTTTTATTTGAAACTTTCTTTTAGCTTGTATCTATTCTCTCATGTCACTTAGTTTTACCAAAAATAATAAAAATATCTCTAACATAGTGTCATCATGATAATTTTAGCTTACTTCAAACTTAAAACAATTAACAAATATAAGTTGGAAAACATATAATTACTTATCACGAGGAAGAGGCTCATTTTAAATCTTAACAACATCATATAGGCTTCTTAGAAATCTCACATAATAAGACAAGAAAATTAACACAGTAAGCAGAAGTTGGCAGAATTATAGCTGAAAGCATCATAATACTTACAGAAGTATAAACAAATCAAGCAAGTCAATGCAGATGTTATAAATACTTATTTAGACTTTATGTCTTTCACTTTACTTTACTTTATGTATTTTCTCCATTTTTATCTCATTGTAAAGAGGGAATTACTCATCTTTCTCTTAAGATCACATTCAGTGAGAACTAAAATAACACATGAAGAGCTCCACTATGCTCATAGCCCTTTCTTCATAGAAAGGGCCACCTACCTAAAGGTGGCTCCATCTAACAGGTGACTTTTTCCTCTAACATCTTTGGGGATGACTCCACCTCACTGATAGCCCTTTCCTCATATGAGCTACCTAAGGGCTGCATCATCTAACAAGCAGTCCTTTTCTCCCATCTCTATCATATATAACAAGGTGTACCAAGACTGTTACCCCCACTAACGATTACAGAATTTTGACAAATATTCCTTTAATATAAACATAAATTAGGAAAAGCATCTTTACATGAATAGTTGTATAATGCAACATGAATTCACAGTTCATAATTAGTAATGGCTTCACATAGCACAGTCCAGCATTATCAACAGTTCACAATTCATAATATCAATTTAATAACCAGTATAGAGTATACATAGGCATTCAAACAATTATAATTACCTATATGCAACTTCATGCACTTACTCAAATACCAATTGAGTTAACCTAGAAATCGAAAAACTTATTATTATCAGCCCTAAGCTTATATAAGTCATATTATCATTTTCATTCAACCCCTATGAGATCATAACCCCAAGGATCAATTCAATATCCAATTCCTAACAACATTAGATGCAATGACCAGTAATTAGTTTCTTAATCACATAATTATCATCTAAGGACTCAATTGACAATCAAAGATCCTTGGTTCCTCTTTCTAGGGTCATGGCCAACCACCAAGGGAATGCCATGCCCTTGGCCACCATGGTGGTGGCAACCACCACCTAGCCAAACCCTAGGCCATCCAACCTTTGTGGTGGCTATGCTCGGCCACCCACCACCTTGGCCACCAATTGGTGGCCAACACCACCCCAAGTGACCCATGTCCACCTTCAAATTCTAGCCATCTTTACCATGAGGTGGGCATCCGCAACCACCGCCCCATTTTTCCACCTTGGTTGGTCGCCCAAGGTGGCGGCCAAAACCACCAAACACCTAAATCCTCAATTTCACCATCAAGTCCCAACTTCCAAGTGCAAGTAGTGGCTAACTCGTGGCCATTGCTATAACAAGTGGTGGTTACAGAGGTATCTTAATACTTGCATGACATGTTTGTTTAGTTTTGTGACATTCTGAGTTAGATTAGACACTTTGCTGCAACACTGAATATGAAAAGCAGCTTAAAATAACTCAGATAATGGCATAAATTACTTAGTTAGAGAAAATAAATATGAAAAATTTATTTCTAGGTCACAAATGTATGAAAGGTGATGTAGTTAAAGTTTAAGGATTAATTGAGTTAGTTTGGTATTTTTTAGAACACTGAGTGAGTGTTTTAATAACGGATTGACTTGACTAAGATATAGAAACTTATGAAAATGATGAAACTAGAGTTGAGATGAATCTTAGGAATTTCTATAATATCTATGGAAGTTAGGAAACTTGATTTAGTAAAGTTAAAGTATTCCTAAGAGATATAAAGTTTTAGCAAAATATCTCAATTGGCTTTGTGACTCACGATTTCTACTTTCTTCCTTTGACTTTGTTGGTCTTTTTATCTCCTTTCACACTTAATGTCACTTACTCTCTCACGTAAAAATAGCAACTGCAACAGGGGAAGAAAATAGAGAAAAGAAAGAAGAGGAAAATGAAGAAGAAGAGGAAAGGAAGAGAAAAGTCATGGCCAAAGCTAAAGCTTGAGATCATCAACCACACAAGTGAGGTAGGGGTGCTTGTTTTCAAACTCTGCCTTTTGCTATTCTTCCTTCATGATTGTGATATGCACGATTTTGGTTTAAAAATGGGTTTTGTATGGTTTTTCCATGGTTTGGGTTGAAAGAACTTGTTGGAAACCAATTTTTGTGATTCAAATTGAGTTAATCTATACAGGATTGATAGTTTTGGTCTTGGAGGTTATCCATGAAACACCTTGAGTTAGAAGTTGTAAAATGGGTATGGAAGGTCTTAATTTTAATCATAAATCTATGTTAAATGAGTTGGGAGTTTGCTTGAGGGTTGCTATATGATTAGAGATCATATTTGTGTTTGAAATCACTTAGAACCTATGGTTAAAAGGTTAGAAACTCAGTAGAACAGAGCATTTGAGTTTAGTGTTGGGCGCCTAAGCGCCCAATAGTTGAGCACCTAAGTGTGCAAGACCAGAAGGTTTTGGTGCTAAGCGTTTGATCGCTTAGAAGTTGGGCACCTAAGCACCCTATAGTAAATGAAACGGGGGAGGTTTGTTGTCATGGAGCACCCAAGCGTCCAGAAAGTGAGCGCTTAAGCACCCAGATACAGAACTTCCAAGCTATTTATTTTAAGGAATTGGAGTTTTCTACTTGTTGGGATCCTTCATATATACTTTTTAAAGTGTGTTGAGACATTTGTGGCGGTATTTCATAGAGGAAATGACCACCTTGCATATATGAGAAAGTAGGAGACTTGAGCATCCAATAGTTGTGACGTTTAAGTGAGGTTTTGAAAATAACTTTGCATGTTTTTAAATTTGATATTCCTATGTATTGTAACCTTATGTGAAGTGCACAATCATTTGGCCAAAGAATGGGATAAGAGATCCTACAATCTCATAGCGAGTAGGCTATTATGGTCAGGGTTACCAGTATTATGAGGTAGTAGTAGTAGTACTCTTACCATTTATGTAGAGGAACGAGTCCACTTGTTACCAGGTAGGTTAAGAAGGTAACAAATTACCTCCTTAACCAGAAATATACAAGGGAACCGGGTTCCTGGAAATGAGCAAGTATCATGTGTTTTCTAAAACAAAAATATGCATAAGCATTGCACAAGCATACTCTTAGGGCTCAGTTTCAACACTTTAGAATTAATACAAGAACTTAGGTGTTTTTTGCTATTAGGAAGCTCTCGAAAACCCTCGAGGAGTGGATTAACACAATTTAACAAAGCTCACAATACACCCACAAAGGATTTAACATAATTAGGATCAAGTAGATAGAGATGAGAAAGTTGTGTTCTTCATATTCACTATTAGTTTGGCTTCGATGTTCATAAACTTCAAATCTTCAAGCTTCGATGCTTATATAGACTTCAAAAATATAGTTGTTGAGCGCTTTCAGCGATAACTATCCTTTCTTGTGGCAGGTTACCATTTTCTTGTCGTTTCCTAATAAGTCAGCATAAGTTACTTTAGTGAGAAGGTTCTCCTGAACATTCTCACGAGCAACCTTCTCACTGAACATTCTTAGCTAACTCTCTCATCCATCTTTCTCATGCTTGAGTTTCTCCAGTCTTCTCATCTTTCAATTCCACCATCTCATTGATGTTTCTTCTTGATGATTCAGATAGCATATGCTTTCATACTAGTGCTTGATTTGCTCTTCAATTCAACTTTTTGGGAAAAGTTTCATTCTTTTGAACTTTCTCATAACCTTCTCAAGACCTTCTTATGTTCTTCAGGAATTTTCTCAAATCTTACTTGAGTTTTCTCAAATCAAAATTTGATCCTCTTAGCCCTTTATAATCACCCAGAAAACTCCTTTCATACTTGTCTTGTCTTGTATAGGTTGATTCTAACTAGGAAACTCCACATAAAGAATGTTAAACTAATTAAGGCATTAAGAGAAATTATACTAAATTTTCAACATGATTACTTATCATCAAAACTTATTATTCAATCTTTAAGTATAAAAGGACTTTGCAACTTACACATGTGATATTCTTTGTGAATATATTATCACATTATCTTATTTGAGGATCTAAATCATATAATGATAATGCATTTCAAATATTTTCTTTTTCCAACTAGTTATTCTCTCTCCTAATGTTGAAAACTTTCATATCCAATATATAATCTCAACTTTTTTGGAGGCTCATTATTGTGTGATGTGATGGAGCAATCATAACTATATTGCAAATATGAAAAAGTCTTATACGGGAAATATTTGGCCTCCTTTAACTGGCCAAAATCAATCCCTTAGTACTGCATTTGAAAACCCTCATCACCATTCAAGAACAGAGAAACAGAGAACTCCACACTCATAATATTTACTAAAGCAAACCCTGCCAACCTTGTCTCTTCGATAACCTCAGAGGTCTGCTGGTCTGAATGCATGGAATGGGAATAGACCATATTATCTCCTCTTTTCCCACGGAATGGAAGAGCAAACCAGAGGTCGGTAGGGCTGGTTAAGCTCATTACAACTTTTGCATTTTAATTTTGTTGACCATGGTTAGCTCTAGACGGAAGATTTAACTCCATCAGTTGATGTTTAATGGAGGTAGGGTGAGATGTAATTTTTGCTGAAATTTGGTGTTAATTTTTATATTAACGAACCTCAAGGAATGCAAGTGTATTTTACTCTCTAATTTTTTTAATGGTGCAATATTTTGTATAATTTGCACACACACAAAATCCCGTAGGGGTGAAAATCTTAGGACCGTCACTCGAACTCCACCGCAGCATCTTCATTACAAAAATATTATACTAGAGATTACAATAATATTAATTCAGGTAAAATAAATAAATAATATTAATGTATACATATATATTTAATTACAATTAAGAAAGAATACCACACAGAAACGGAAGCACAGCATAGCACACAGACTTGTCACCACCCCTATCCCGATCTCAGAGGCAAAACAATTAAAAGAAAGTCTCCTCCTTCTATTCTCTTTACCATAAATTCATTCAATTTCAGATCTTACTCTCTCTCTTTCTCTCTCTCAATCAGATCGATTTCCTGGTTCGATCTTTCTTGAGATTCGGTTCCACAATGGTGAAACCCAGGTACTCTCGCGTTGGGCCTCGGAAATCGTCATCATCCACGCTCATCCTCACCTTACTGGTGATGTTCACCTTCCTCATTCTCATTCTTCTCGCTCTGGGCATCCTCTCCATTCCTAGCAGCTACAGTAGCCGTGACGGTTTGCCCAAACCCAACGATCTCAGCTCCATCGCTCACAACACTCTTGATAGGTACTCTACCCTACCACCCCCTTATTCAATTCAATTTATATTTATTCTATGTGTTCAATTCAGTGGGTTTCATTAAAGTTTTTTATCTATGCAGAAGTGAAGGTGAAGATGGGAATGGAGAGCAGTGGGTTGAACTAGTATCATGGGAGCCTAGAGCTTTTGTCTATCATAATTTTCTGGTCGGTTTATCAAATTTTACTCTCTTTTTTTTTTAAAGAAATAATAATAATAAATAAATAAGTTTTACTTGGCATTCTTTAATTTGTTTGAGTGCGTTTTATTTTCTATTTTACTGGTGCATGATATCCAATGAGTGTAACAGATAGTGAAATAATTCAATTTCATGGTAGATTGGCAAAATACGTATGTACGTACATAAAACCAAGAATTAAGAAAAGAACAAAATTTTGCATATGACACGTGAAATCAAGTTTAATGGAGTGCATCCAAATGAATTGTTAATGATCTCGTCGCCAGATTTATAGGAGACTTGTTAAACTGGAATGTAGGCTATGCTTGTTTGAGTCGGTTGAAAATGGGAAGGTATATGGAGGGGAGTAAAAATGGAGTGCTATGGAAGGTCTTGACTTTCACTCTGTTATTGCTTGTTAGGGGAGTGGAAAATCATTTTCACTCATTGTTGCTTGATTAGGAGTTACCGAAATTTATGAAGTGGAGTACAATATGTTGCGCTCCACTTTCAATTTTCTCACATTTTTGTTATACCAAACAAGCATGAAGACATGAAAAAAAAAAATCATCCTTTGATCTTCATGGTTTAGGAAAGATTTAAAAATGATGATGACCAAAAAAAGAAAGAAACACATCCTAAAATAGGTTACTGCTTCTGACGTCTCTTATAACCTGCCTAAAGTTACAGAAAAGAGGCAGTATTTTGTAATGTCACTTTATTGTCTGTTAAGGATTAAGTACAACTTTGTTAACCAAGTTGTGTGCGAAGAGGAATGGGCGCAGGTGTCAGCATTGTGATTTCATCTTTATACAAGATTCAAGATTCTTCTAATTCCTGTAGTTTTTGTTGATGAATTCTTCTTTCTCTTGCTGTCTTCATGCTTGAAGGTTAGGACATTACCAAATTGTATTTCTGTGTTTTCCTTGTCTAAATGATACTTGATATAATGTTCAAATCATGTATTTTAAATTTTGAATGTCACTTTAACATGATGTGGTTATACTATGTTTAATTATTGTTTAAAGTTCGTGCTCTATTGGAGTACTAATATGATGTATTGCAATGTCTCCACTTTCCAAATACTAAAATTTAGCTGATTAATCTGAGCAGACCAAGGAGGAATGTGAATATCTAATCAATACAGCCAAGCCAAATATGCATAAGTCAACAGTTGTCGATAGTGAAACTGGAAAGAGTAAAGACAGCAGGTTAGATTTTCTTTTTCCTATATTTCTCTATCAAGTCTCCTTTGAGTTTAATATTGAAAATAAATATCTTTTGAAATTATTTAGACTGCTGTTGCCACTTTATTGATGGCAAACCTTATTGTTGCTTATTCCTTTTACATTTAGAGTACGGACAAGCTCTGGAACTTTTCTGGCCAGAGGACGTGATAAAATTATTAGGAATATTGAGAAAAGAATTGCTGATTTTACTTTTATACCTGTAGGTATGTACTTTCTGTCTCTTGCTTCTTTTTATGGTTTTTCATTGTTGATAAAATTAAGGATTCGTTGCTCCTGCTAATTTTTCTGGTTCACCTATTTGTCAAGTCAACAATAATAGTATGGGGGCTGGTAGCCTGGGAGGCCCTCCCTGCTCCCTGTCCCAAAAGTTTCCATGAACCTGCCTCCCCTGTCCCTGCTTCTCATGGTGGAGGAGAGATTCCCCCAAAACCAACTCCTCACTATCCCCACCAGGATCCCTGAATTTAGAACAGTGACAGACCCATATATTTTGGGTTGTGGTGGCAAAATTAAAGACAATATATACACACAATAAATAAATTTTTAAATGTTTATATTTACATAAAAAATACAATAATGTAAAAGAATAAGTTTAACTTTTAAGAGGAGCCTTGGCGCAGTGGTTGGAGTTGTTGGCATATGACTTGGAGGTCACGGTTTGAGTCGTGAAATCAGCTTCTTGCAAATGCAAGGTAGGGCTGCCTACTGTAGACCCACATAGTGGGTCCGACCCTTTCCTGGACTCATGCATAGCGGGAGCTTCATAGTACTAGGTTGCCCTTTTAATAAGTTTAATTTTGATTTTGATATTGAACTTTTTAATGCTTTCATCCAATTATGTGTTGTTACATCATCAAAAGAGTTTGATATCTAAGGTAGTTGTTATTATAGTCAAACTCTTTTAATGATGTGGCAACACATGATTAGATGATAGTGTAAAAACTCTTATATTGATAGTGGATTAAAATTAAATGCTAAAAGAATAAAAGATAAATTTACAATTGTTACCTAAGTAATTTCATATTTCACAACACCCATTGTTATCAAATATTTATCTCTCTATGTATGTAATAAAACAATCATTCAACTCTTATATGCTTGCTAGTCGGAATTTAAAATATTTTAGTGACTTAAATGCGGAATCAATCTTTCGCTTTAGTTTGTTTGTGTACCATACCATCTATAGTGAAACTTCAGCTTGTGCTTGAGAATTTTGTGTAGTTAGAGATCTCACACGTGTCTTGAATGGATATTGTGATAATTCTGCATGAGACTGACTTTTGTGAATTTTGTGGAATTGAATTTATGTTTATGCTTCATTTTGCATTATCCTGCTTGCTAACCATTGTACATTTTTAGGCCTTTCTTTTGTATGTGAAAAGGAAAGAAAAATCATGTAATACAAAAGAACTCCTTGGACATCACATCAGTGATGACATCCATATTATTTTCTAGCAATTAATTTGTTTAATGAAATTAAAATAATAATTGTATAAATATGTAAAAATCTAGGCTATGCTTCTACTTTCAATATGATTTATTTGAATTCCATCTATGAGCTCTAGTCACTGCTATTCTAACATGTTTGGCATCGGTTTTCTTTGAAAGTTTGAAACAACTAGCTACTGCAATGGGTCATCATGTTGTGTGGCTATTTCACTCCATTTATGAAGAGCTGTGGATAAGAGTTATTTTAAAACTGATTTTCCACCAAGCAAACAAGATGGAATATTTTTAATTGCCTTTGCTATCTGGACTATGATGCTCAGATAGTATGTTATTTTTCATCATATACTTAACAAACCTTTACATAAGCTATGTCTCACAATACACAGAGCATGGTGAAGGACTTCAAGTTCTCCACTATGAAGTTGGACAAAAGTATGAGCCTCATTATGACTACTTTATGGATGAGTTTAACACTAAGAATGGGGGTCAGCGTATAGCAACAGTGCTGATGTACCTGTAAGTGACTTCAATTGCCTCTTAGTTGTTGTTAACTTCGATTTGTCTTGGATATATGAAGACAGATGCTCATGCCGTGCACTTTTTGTATTTTAATGATACAGTACAGATGTTGAAGAAGGGGGTGAGACAGTGTTCCCAGCTGCCAAGGGAAATATTAGCTCTGTGCCTTGGTGGAATGAGCTTTCTGATTGTGGAAGAAAAGGACTTTCAATTAAACCAAAGAGGGGTGATGCTTTACTTTTCTGGAGCATGAAGCCTGATGCAACTTTAGATCCATCGAGTTTGCATGGTTAGTTGCTCTTTTTATGATCATCATTATTATTATTGAGCTGCTAGTGTGTCAACAACCTTTCACTTTTAGAGAAGATAAATTAACAAGCTCATCTGTCTGTGACAATTTTCAGGTGGTTGTCCAGTGATCAAGGGTAATAAGTGGTCATGTACCAAATGGATCCGTGTCAATGAATACAAAGCTTAAATATACATTACTGTAGGTAATTATCTCCCCTTTCTTGTAGTACTGACATAAATATAATTTTACAGTTAAGGCTAGATAACAGTGTTTATTTGGCAATATTTTACATTTTTGTTAACTCAGTCTGAGCTGAATCAGCTGATAGATTGTTTGCATTCAGTTTTATATAAAAAGTTATAGTAAGTCAAATATCTTCCCAAATTTTTTATTTCTCTTGCATCATCATGTTTATTAAGTTCTGGTGTTGGTGGATCCAACTGAACATATAGGTCATTGATTTAGTCACAAAATATATTGTGTGGAGACGTAGTTTAGAATCTTCTGCAACCTGTACAATTCTTCTTCAGGACTAACATTGCTAAAACTGGAAAACTGAGATCTGTTCACTTCATATTCTACATTGTTTACAGAGTTGTATTTCTTGCCAACCATTATTCTGAGCTGTTGCTTTTTGTTTATTAAATTTAATATGATAGCTGCTGCTATTCACCTTTCACGCTGATTGACTTCTTTTTCAGGCTTCTACGAGTTCGTCATGCCAATGTTGTACCAAATGAAAGTCGGAGCTAAAACATCGCATGATAATGTTTTCAGGGTTGGAAGGAAATGTTGTTTACAACATGATGCGGCATTCTGTAATTTTGGATGTTTTACCGTACCTCGACTGATTCTTTTTCCCATCCTTTTCTGTTATATGAGTAATGAATATTAATAATTTTTATATATAGTGAATTTGCATTAGGGAGGCTGAAGAAAATGTATGAAATCAATAGATGGAATGAGTATACCACCGGCTTTTGAGTTTAATTTTACTGTGCGTAGTAATCATTGTAAGTCTGCTTGTGTTAGATAAATTTTTAAGTAGAAACTGTCTAAGCATTATTTAGGGATAGGTGTATTTCTATCATGTGCATGTCAACTGTTGATTTGAGTATCTATGATAAGTGTTGTCTAGTTAAGAATTTTAATGTTATTGTCACTTTGCTGAGGGCTTTCTTCTCTACATTTTTTGAACGTTTTAGAGCCCACTTATGATGATCTCAAACCATTTGACAGTTTCCGTTCGTGAATGATTTTTTTTTTCTTTTGGGGTGAATTAATTAGGGAGAGGGGAGAATGTTTCATTATTGGAGCATGTCACAAATGTTAGTGAGAGTTTAGATACTCTCATCAATTTTTCATGATAGTTGGTGTAAAGCTTAGTTCACTCATTCCTTTATCCAATGTTTTGAATAATTAGAAAATAAAATTAATTTAATTTGAATTTAGAAATCCGTTCTCATTTGAAAATTATTGTGAAAATTTTGAATTGATGTGCAAATTAGTTTTTATGTTAGAAACACCTAAAAGTTAAATTAATTATTTAAAATTTTACTTTATTGCTGTTACTTAAGATAAATGAAATGAGAAAAAAAATAAAAAAAATAAATTTGAATAATTAAAACTTAAATCAAATTCGTGAGTTTTTACATTCACAATTTAAATAAAAAAAGATTTAAAAATTAAATTATATCCTATTTTATGATTTTTATAAACATTATTGTATCAAGCGACACACAAATCTTCGGTCCCTGTTTCCTTTCCTGTCTTGCCTATAAAATTATACCAAGTAATAACATAAAAATGACACATCATCTATAGTCCTATCTGACTATCTGAGTTAAACTTAACGCCGTTAGCTAACCAAATGCACCCATTGACATCTTTGCATCCCCTGTCAAGATCTGGGTTCACAGGACGCAGCGGCAAACCTAGCTCTATCCCCCCCTCCAACACCCACCTTCTGCCTCCACCTCCGTAGAAGACAGCGGCAATGCTAAACGGAAAATGATTGTTCTGATTCCTTAAAGCTATGGACCCAGAATACAAAAACATGAGAACAAATTAGATGCTCTCCCACATGCGCATGTCATTATGTCTATAAAGAACAAAATAGAATAGATCAAGCTATGGGATTAGGTGGCTAAGGCTATTTTCAGACACTATGCCCATGCTGCTATGCCTTGTCTATATTAGCAATTTAGCAAATAGAGCCCGTCAAAAAAACAAAATTAGCAAATAGAGAGATTAAGTTCGGTGGCTAGAACTCTCCCTGTATTTACCTTATAGGGGAATTCTAATATACGCACACCCTCGTTTGGAGGGTGTCGTTGTGCTAATTATAATTATTTATTGTGTTAAAAAATATATTAATTATTAGAATTAATAACTTATAATTTATTGATTTTTTTTATTTTAAATTTTATTTTTTAAACCACCACCAACATAGTTGTTAACGACTACCATTACATCGAGTGCTACCTTTGGCAATCGGTGGCACCCTTCGGCCACCAATTACCTCTGCTGTAGGTCACTATCTTTTTTACATTATATTATTTATCTTTTTAAAAAATTATACAATTATATAAATAATATTAATTAAAATTATATTAATTTTTATATTTTTTATAAATAATTATATATATTAAAAATTTTATAAATTTAAATAAAATTTATAAAATTTTTAATATATACAGTTATTTATAAAAAATATAAAATTAATATTATTTTAATTTATATTATTTTAATTAATATTATTTATATAATTATATAATTTTAAAAAATAAACAATATAACATAAAAAAACGATAATGACCAACAAATAGTGACGGGCCGACGGTAGACGATTGCCAACTGATAACAGTAGCCATGGTAATGTGTAAAAAGAACATAAAATAAAAAAAAATATCTTCAAAAAACCTCCAACAATTAGTAAAGTCAAAAGTGCATCGTAGGGTGTACTACAGTAACGCCCTTACCTTATATCCCTTTCTTCGAAGGTGCTAGGAATTTCTCATTTTCTGGGCTTCATAGAACATGTCGAAAATGGCGGAACTGAAAGTGAAGCAGAGTCGTAGGTAACCAGGTGAAGGGTCTTGAATCAGATGGGGACCATTGTTGAGAAACGGTATTGCAAGAAGCAGAACCAAGGGAAGAAATCAGGGTTTTTGAGGGAGAGGAATGGAAGGGTGGGTGACTCCATGGAGGCCCTGATTGTGCGAACCGAAATGAAGACTGGTTTGTGTTGTCGTTGTTTAAGATGTGGGCTTCAGTTGCTCAACGCAGAGATTTAAAGTGCTGTGTGCTGCTGTTGGAGTTTGGTTGCAGTTGGCGGAATCTGGGTGCCAGGTTTGGGCGCAAACGTCATTAATTTAGATTTGAGGAATAATTTATTCTCTTATTTAATATTTTTATTAATTTTTTAATTATTAAAAAATATTAAATATTTTTTATATTTTTAAGATATTAAATATATTTATTTTTTTATTTAATATTTTTTTTTTTTTATTTAATATTAAAATAATTATTAAAATAATTAAATTAAAAAATATAGCATAACTCATTTTTGTACAGTAAAAAAGATGCCTTGTTATTTTTAATTGAGATGCCAAGTTTCAATTGGAGGTACAGGAAAAGGTGAGAGAAGAATTTCGGCATGAATGAAAATATCATAACCTGAACGAAAAGCATTGGTGCCTAATAAATTGGTTAGAGGCAGCAGAATGGCATCCTGGATGTAGTAGAATTGGTCCCTTTGCAGCCCAATCACGGGAAGATTTCAAATTCAATTCAAATTAAAAATTAAATGAAAAATTAAATTTAAAAAATTAAAATTTAATCAATACTTAACAAATTTAGTTTTTTTTTTAACTGATTAGATTAGATTAATTTTTAAATTTGATTTTTAAAATTGATCTAATCTAATTCAATTTTCAGATTTAATTTTTAAAATTGATTAAATCTAATTCAAAGAATTAATTTTAAAAGATAAAAAGCTTTACTTTAATCTCTTAAAGATCAATTTATACATCAATTTGATCTTTAATTGGGACTAATATAATAAGATTTGGTGATTGATCTTTTGAGAAATCAAAGTGAAAGTTGTTATCTTTCTAATAGTCTTTCAAAGATGAAAGTAAAAGTGTAATCATATATTCTTTTACATTTTAATTTAAGAAACATATGAAAGTTTATTCCCTCCGCCACAAAAATAAAAAACAAAAATAAAGAAAAGCAGCCAATAATAAATAAGTTTATGACTACTTTATGAATAATTCCAACACCATATCCAATGGAATAAAGTGTTGAAAGTTTGATTTGTTGAAAGTTTGATTTATAAGAAGAAAAAAAAATCATGATTGAATTTATGATAAGATAAAAATAAACTAATTATATATATTAATTTTTAAAAAAAAATTAAATAAATCTATTTATTTAATTATATATATTATTAATTTATATATATTGGTCCTGGCGAGATAGACGAAGTCTGACGGTAGTGGCAGAGAAATGATAAGGACCATGGATTGCAGGTTTGCGGTGGAAGCTTGGTGTTGGAGTTTGGTGGCTGCGGTAGAAGACAACGGTAGTGACAGGGTGCTGCGAAGGAGGTGGTGAAAACTGTGAGGAGTGGCAGCGCTGGGAGCAGAGGTTGTGGTCGTTGGTGTTTGGTGGCAGCGGTGGTGGTGTCTTCGAGGATGGTGAAAGTTGGAGAATGGTGGTGGGTCGCATGCTGAAGCTTGAAGTTGCAGAGGCTGGGTTTGACGGCGGTTGGGGCTCTGGAGCAAGACTCATCGGACTGCAGGTTGGTTGATGGTGGCTCCGGCGAGGCTGTTGGCGAGTGACTGCGGGTTCGCTGCCGGTGTGTGGTTGCAGGGAACGGTTCCGGGAAGGGTTGTATCCGGTTCGGGAGTCGTATTCAGTTTCTAGGAAGATGGTAGAACTGATTTGGTAGAGAGTTGGTTGCAAAACGTGGTAGAGAGAGGTGGTCCCATTGGTGGCTAAGTAGTGAACCCTTGGTGGTTGGGTCGTGGTTGATCAGGTTGTAGATGATGGTGCGTGGTTTGGTGATTTTAGGAGGTTGATGGCTTCACAGAATGATGGTTGCTGGTTCAGTTTGCCGTGGAAGGTGTTGGTTGCTGTGGCGGTTCCTGTTGTGGTGAAGAAAGGTGGTTGCAGGTTGAAGACGAGGTGTTGGGTTGAGTCACGGTGGAATGGGTCTGTTTTCTGGTGTGGGGGTGAAAGTGGTTTGGAAGATGCTGGGAATGTTTGGGGGAAGATGATGGTGAAGTTTGTTTTTTTCTTGGAAAAGGATTGGAGTGATGGTTTGCAAGCTGACCAGCAGGTGTTTAAGTTTATGGTGAAGATGGCCTTCTGTAGGAAGGAAAAAACGATATTCCTCTCCTTTTCTCTCTGCTCTGCCCCTGTTATTTGCAGTCTGCATCGCTTTAACTTGATACCGTGGAGCACGATATTTCCTTCACTTGAAGGACTTCAAATTTTTATTTTAGGTTATGGGTATGAATAATGGGCTGGGTAAAAAAAAAAGAGTAAATCTTGAACTAAGAGATATTTTTATATAGGTAATGTCAATTACATTATTTTTTAAATATTTAAATTATTATTTAATATGTATAAAAATATTATAAATTATATATATATTTTTATCATAAATTCTATAATCTTATATATATTAAATAATAATTTAAATATTTATAGTAAACTTAACTAAGAATTATTCCTTTAACAAAATAAGTCTTTGGTGTCTATCAAACCAAAATAATTTTTTTTCTCTTTTCTTCTTTTTTTTATGTGACAAATTAATTAAATTTATTTATTTATTTATTTTTGACACATACAAAATTTGGTGTTCACATATATTATGATATTTTAATATTTATATAATATAATTTTTTTAAAGCTTAAGTCATTAAATTATATAAAGGCCTAAACTCATTAGCATATCTCGTTTACGTATTTAAAGGTAAGTCTAGTAACTTATTTAAAAGTCTTATTACAAAGTATACTTTTAAATAGGTTTTCAAGTAAGATCATACTTAAAAAAAAAACTAAGCTAAGCCTTAAAAATTAGCTTAAATATAGTAAATAAATCAGATTCAAGTCTTATATTTAGGAAACATGTCAAACTCATTTAAGACACGTTTCCACCCTTACACATGCACTACTTTGTAATCTCCCTAAGAGTAGAAGTGAAAATCACACAAGAACAACAAGAAGAAACCAACTAAATTCTTTGGGTCAACATAAATCTTGAATAAAAAGGATGAGATCATTGTTGGATTTGACTCAAATTCTATTAAAGATTGTTATCGCTAGTTTCTTATTTTGTAAAGATATGAAAGATTTGTGAAGATTTGTGAAAATATGAAAGATATGAAGAGATATATGAAGATATGTTAAAGATTTGTTAAAAGATTTAAAAAATATGTTAGAGATTTATATGATATATATAAGATTTATGAGAGATTTGTTTACAATAGGAAACTAGGAATGATGAGTTATAAATACTTGTATTTGGGAATTAGTAGGGTTATGAGAGTGAGAATGAGAGTTTGATAAAAATTGTCTTGTAAGACCTACAGGCTATATTTGTTTTGATAGTATATTTGATTCTTCTCATCTGTGGATGTAGGCATATTAGTTGAACCACGTTAAACTTGTGCGCAATTTGTGTAATGTTTTTCCTAATTACTAATATTTCACTATTAGAAATTTCTGATTTAGAGACGAAAATTAGACACGAAACAAATTTTGTCTCTAATAGAGACGGAAATAGAGACAGATTTAATGAATTAGAGAGAAAAAATAAATTTAAAATTTAGAAACGGAATTTAGAGACGGAAATTATCTGTCTCTGAATTTTTCGTCTCTAATTTCGTCTCTATTCGGTCAATTAAAAGTCAAATATACTTAGAGACGGATTTTAGAGACAGAATTTATCTGTCTCAGATTTTTTCATCTCTAATTTTGTCTCTATTTAGTCAATGTGATGTTTTAAAAATTCAAATATGCGTAGAGACAAAATTTAGAGACGAAATTTTTCCGTCTCTAAATTTTTCGTCTCTATTTAGTCAAATAAGTATTTAAAAAAATCAAAACATATTAAAGACGGATGTATTCTGTCTCTAAAGTATATATTATTTAATTAATAATTTTTTTAAAGATAGAAACAGAATCTTGTTTTCGTCTCTAATATTTCTAACTAAATTCCTAATTCTAACTCAGAATCGAGAATCCCTATTTCTCCCTAGCCCTAATTCTAACTCAGACCCCCATTTCTCTCGCTCCTTCATCTCCATCTCTGTCCTCGTTACCTCTCTGAGCTCGTGCTTCCGTCCTCGTTCCCTCTCTAAGCTCGTGCTTCCGTCCTCGTTCCCTTTATGAGCTCGTGCATTGTTCAGTCTCCATCTCTAAGTTTGTTCTGGTATGTTCTCCCTCCATTCTCACCTCGTTGTCGCTCACGTTCTCTGCTCATTCTCTATCCATCTCTCAGATCGCGCTAGCACATTCTCAACTCTCCATCTCTCAGGTCATTCTATCTCGTTCTCGGCTCTCAATCACAACTGCTCTCTCTCACTTTTACACCTACAGATCAGGTTAGATCTAAATCTCATAGCTCTATCTCAAATTTTACATAGTATGCTCTCAATCAAATTTTTTATTTGGCTTCTCCTGGTCACCTTGTAGTTGCAGTTTAAGGGGATTCAGGAATTGGATTTAGTGCTATTGAAGTTGAGGTATATGCTATACTCATGTCCATGCTTCTTGCTATACATTCTAATCTAAACTCAAGAGTGTGTATGTGTTTGTCTGTGTGTGTTTTATGTTCCTTTTATTGTCTGATTCAAATTGGTTTTTCCCCTTTTAACTCATGAATTACTATGACTATTAAAGTGAGATGCGTTAAAAAGTTAAATAGTAGTCATAGTCAATTGTCATGCTGAAATTGAGCTAGTTAATGAATATGCTTTTTCTCCTTTGCCAATTTGTGGGTAAAATTGAAGTGAATGGCACCCATTTCAATTTTCTCAAGTGACTGCCCCAAACTACATTACATCAACATGATCTTTAGATTATTTTCTCTCTTTGCAGTTATTTCAACAATAAAATAGATCTTTTTTCTTGAGTCACTAGTTTTTTTCATGAAGAAGCTTATAGGTCATCATTCTATTATGTGGTGTCTTATATTAATTAAGGTATTTACATTTAGGATGTTATGCACTATTTTCTGACAAAGTGTGCAGAGGATTATTGAGGCTAGATGGCATCAAACTATCAAATCTAAGGAAGTTGATTTTTGGAATATAAAAGGCTAGTCACCTTATACTGGTATTAGTGTTTCTTTGATGGTTACAATTGTGCTATGCCCTGTGTATGGCAAGTTAAATTTCCTGAAGGAGGTATAAATCTAAATTTATTCCTAAAATTTTCATATAGTTTTCCTATGTAGATATAGCTACCTAGATGATATAGTCCTTTCAGGATAATGACTGTATTTTATTGTAATCCTAGTAATTGTTGTTAGTCAATGTTCATGGTTAATCATTTCATATTCCATAATTATCTGTAAGCCATTTTTAATTTCATGAAGGGTTAACACGAGACTACGAATTGGTCTTAAGTTTTTGCACTCCTGATGAACCATCCTTTATTGAAAGGAAAACACCATATGATTAACAATTGTTGCACATTGAAAGTATCTTGTGATTTATGTAAATTGTCTACCCTTCAGAATCTAGAACATTTAATCTTTGTTGGGTTGTTCTATATCAACACTGGCTGTTTTATTTTGCATAGTTCCTTTTGCCAGCTTTTTTGCTAGTCGATGAAGCCTAATTATTGTTTTTTTGT